>NW_019775829.1:0-94695 GCF_001039355.2 Lingula anatina
ATCCTATAGGAAATTTCCTATAGGAATCCTATAGGAAATTTTCGTAAGGGTTTATTTGGGATCCTTGTTTTGAACGAACAAAAATGTCGCGACACTAAGCTAATTCCATTGCTTTCAATAAATACAACCCTTCACAAAATACCTTGACTTTGGAAAATATATATACTTTAACTAAGATTATATTTACGTCAATGTGACAGAATTCACAGTTAAAATTCTTCGTAAAGAAAAGTCATATGTACCTGTTCGTCGGCCATGTTTGTTGTCATGTCAACAACATGAACCGGAAATACCCAAAAGCTGCTGATATTTTATAGAAGCAGGTCTATTTAGCTCAAAACAAGGTAAAAATGCATATATAATTTACTTTAAGATAAGTAATTGATTGGTTACTATGGAAAATTTGAAAACAGACTAACGAGATAACACGAGATGTGGGATCAAAATACCGCGAAGATTTGGTGTATCTGGCCGTGCAGAAAGTATTAACAATGACATCCTGTGTGAATATGACAAATTTATCTCCAGATTTATGCAACAAAGGACAATTACAGGTAATAGTTCACACTGCTCGTGGAGTGGGTTTTATTGTGCACAGTTTTCTTTGCGCATTAACTTGAATGATTTGCTTTGATCGTTAACTGTATATGGATTACAATTTACAACATACGTTTAGCATTTAGGACCAACCAGTCCTGTTCACGGGAACTTTGGTGTTGAACTAAGTTTTTTACTTAGAAATGGCACAAAATATAGAATAAAACTGCAGGGAGAAGCCAAAATATTATCAGCATCCGCTTTCAAATAATATTCATATAATTATAATGTAACATTTAGACGAGATTAATTGTAAATACTATATATCATAATTTATTCTTATTAATTATACATGTTGTGTATTTTATTGTATATATTTCAGAAATTGCCCGATTTCTTTAGATTTTATTTTGGTCTTAGTATGTTCAAATTTCTGATTTATTTTTCAGATTATTTTTGGTCCAATGTTCTCTGGAAAAAGGTAAGCTAAGGGAAAATATCTCGGTACTTTTGTAGTATACCCCCCCCCCCCCCCCCACCCTGTAGCTTTCACTTTTCAAACAGTTTTTTACCATTTTTATATATTTTCTTGTTCATCTAATGAAAATGCGGCAAGTTATTGACTGCAAGATGCATGGTAGATTTTCACATAGTATTTCAATGGGCTGGATTAAACGTGATTAAAACTCAAAAAAGACCACAGGTAATTACAAAAGCATTTTATTAAAACAGCTTTGACATAGATTAACAGTGTTTCTACAAATACAACATTTTTCCAGATGATGAATGTCAATGAAATGGAAAGCATGTTTTTTTATATATAATTTCATTTAATAATTTTATAGCACAGAACTTATCCGAAGAATGAAAAGATACCAGATAGCCAACTACCATTGCCTCCTTATTAAATATGCTAATGATGTCAGATATGACAAAGGAGGCGTGGCCACTCATGACAGGTAAGTTCAAATTATTTACCTCAAAATTTTGTTAATAAAAAGGTAACAGTGTTTAAAACTGGGCTTACTTTATCATATTAATTTTTTAGCTTAATGCTAAAGCAAAAAAATATTATTTATTTACGACAGGTTCATTCTTACTTTGCATCCATATTTGGATTTGGCTAAAATTATCCAGCTGCTTGGTCAAAATACAATGATTTACTATAAAGCATATCTTAGCCTCTTTTTAGGTATTGATCTTCTACATTTTTGTGGAAAATTTTTTATGTAAACTGAGAGTTAACAAAAAAGAATATCTCAATTATATTTTGCTTTTTATAGAGATGAAAGTCTTTCAGAAAAATCCAGATATTTCTTTTGTATTTATGTCTCAATAACCCCCATATTGCAATGTGTGCCTCTATGTACTTTTATTGTTTTTAATTATTTTTTATGCAACTTTTATCCCTGTTATATTGAATTTTTGTATTCATTGTATTTGGTCCCCTTTTTAAGGCAAATATTACCAGCAGTTGCTGCCACCAAACTGAAGGATCTTGATGATATGGCAAAGCAGGCAGAGGTGATTGGTATTGACGAGGGACAGTTTGTAAGTATATATGATAGTCTTTCCTTGTAGGTCTCAAAAAAAAAAAAAAAAAGGAAATAAGAAAGAACTTATAGTGTTACGTATCTAATGCTATGTCAGAAATGTTGTTGTTGTTATTATTGGTATAGTATTTTTTTGGTCATTTTTATATCACTATGTGTCACAGTGTAAGAAAGCAGGTATAATTATTTCAAGAAAGTGCATCAGAAAGCCCCAGAAAAGGTGTACTTTTGTATATTTAAATCATGATTCACCCTCTAAATTTGTTCAAACCTGCCAGAATTTATTCAAATGCTTTGTTTTTAAAATATAACAATACTTATTCACGTATAACTTGGTAAAAAAAAGTTTTCTCTTTTGAAGTTTCCTGATGTGGTAGATTTCTGTGAAGACATGGCAAACAAGGGAAAGGTTGTCATTGTGGCAGCACTAGATGGTACTTTTCAAAGAAAGGTAATTAAACATCAGTTGGGAACTAAATGGATGGAAATTCAATTCAGGGAAATATTATTTAAAGAACTTAAATATGGCAATTATTAATATAAAATATTTACCATTAAGTCTTCATTTAACATTTTTTAGATCAGTTATTACACGTACAGAAACAGTACATAACCTAGTACACAACTTTATTTTCAATAAACTTTTTATTTACACCCTCACTTTTGTAACAGGGATTTGGGGATATTTTGAACTTGGTTCCACTGGCAGAAAACATCATCAAGCTTAATGCTGTATGCATGATATGCTATGGGGATGCATCTTATACCAAGAGGAAAGGAAATGAAACTGAGGTATATCTCAATACGTTACTATCCCTGTTTGAAATTTATGTCGAGTAGATACAAAAAAGTCCGATTTCAATTTTTAAAGGTAGTTCAGTATGATTAGATGAATTTTTCAGTGATGTCCTAAGATAACACATTTCATTAATTGTACTTTTTTTTGTGTGTGTGTGTGTGTGTTTTGGAAAGTCACAATTAAATTGTATTTTTTGTTTACTGTAACATAAAACTTCACTGTATATTTCAGGTAGAGGTAATTGGTGGAGCAGACAAATACTTAGCCGTCTGCCGTGCTTGTTTTCAGTCACCTGTCAAAGAGTCTCCAAAGCGTTCAAATAAAACACCATTTTGCACACCACAGCAGACCAACCCCTTGGCACGCCAACTTTTCCAGTCCAAGGAAAATACATTACCAATGGATTTTACTAGCTGAGACTGAAATTAATTAAAAATAATTCATTGTATTTCACTAATATATTAATAATAATAATTATTAATTATAATAATAATAAACTTTATTTAATGACGGTAAAACATTGTTAACTTATCTTACACATGGTTGTAAGTGCTAACAGTGCTAACATTCTTCCTTAATTAAGGACATACTAACAATGTCTATATTATGCATATTTTAGGTCTTGAAAAGTATACATAATAATGTTTTGTGCATATTTATATTTTAGATTTGTAATTGAGATTTGAATTCTATTTCCTTGTGTGGAAGAATCTTGAATCATTTTATTGTTATTCAATTGAAATACCAATACTAGAGGAAGTAAAGATAGCAGCAAGCAGATTAAATGCTGGCATTTCTGTTCTGTTGTGTTTTGAAAACTTCAGCAACCTTGTCCAGAACCAAATCTTGTCTGAGCGATATATGAAGAACCATTACTGCCTCTGTTATACTTGGTCGTTGGACCAGGTGACAAACTTATGTAGATCTATACGTACCCCATGCACTGTCAAGGTGTTTTCAGTCAATTGGTGACCTCCATGTTTGAGACTTAGTTGAAATGTTTATATTTTGACTAAATTTTTCAGTTTATTTTGAAAAAAAGAGAGTCTAGTATATATTCCCATACCATAGATCTTTTAGTTCAGCATTTGTTTTAACCAAATTCACAAATTTAAGAATGAAAAAAAGTAAAATTTTAAAACTTTTTATTCTACTGACATCAGTAAAAGATTGGTTACAATATTTAAAGCATGTTGCTGTTCAGTTTGAAATAAAATTTGGACTTGAAAAATGCTTAAGGATTATCCAAACACTTTATGTTTATGTCCATTGTTATTATTAAAGAAAATAAAAATTGTGCTGATAATGACACTTATAAAATGTTTCTCTGTGAATCACAAACAGATTTAGGTTGATAAAATTATTGCTGGATATCTATGTAATTTTATAAAATGGACATTTTGAAAACTTATGGAAAAACTTGCACCACAGAATGTCTGACGCTAAAATACTTGTCTTTTCCCATTCACAAAAAGGAAAAAATCCCACACTGTATTTTTACTGGCTGTAGTACTTGTAATAAATTGCATCAATAATCGTTATTTGCTTGGTATTGAGCAAATATAGAATATATAAATTTACCAGTTGAGATTTACGGTTATGCCCCCTTCAAAGAAGCTGGGGTATACTGCTGTGGTTTGTCCATAACCAAACCTTGTCTGAGCAATATATGAAGAACGGTGTAGTCTACGGACCTATGGTCCTTAACTTTGGTAGGCAAATTCGTCATCAAATGTAGGTATCTCTTATACATTAAGGCTAGAAGGTCACAGGTATTTTTTTTTTTTTTTTTTTTTTTGGCAAAACACGATCCATCAACAGGTTTACAGTGATATGTTTAAGACTTGCACAAGGTTATTTTTAGTAACAACTCTGGACTGCAAGGTATTGAGCCTGTGCTGTGACTGATTTTTCCATTTTATCTTTTATTTCTGTGTTGTCTCCCATACTTGTTCTGTTGCATTCAATTTTACAACCCTTTTTCTTCCACTCATAAAAATGAATAAATAAAAAAATTGAACATTTTTATTGTGCTGGCATTAGTAAAACGTTGATTGTGCACCCATAAAATGTATAAAGAAAAACTTTTAAACATTTTTATTATGTTGGCATCAGTAAAACATTGACTGTGCCAAATATAATTAAAAGCTTGCTGTCCTTCTATTAAAATATTTTTAATTGGGAATCTTAAAATACAAAGGATGAATTATGTCCAATACTTAATTAAATAAAGTTAAATTAATGCTGATAACCATGCTGTGAGCAGTAACAGAATACTTTGTGTTTGTGATTATTTAAGTTACTCTAATTTGTGCTCATAATATTAAATAGAAAATATACTTAATGCAATAGAATATATATATATATATATATATATATATATATATATATATATATATATATATATAAATGTTCCCACTCCAATGAAATGATTAAAATTGTGCAGTTGATAAACAGATATGTCTGCACCTTATCACACTTAAAATCTATTGTTAAAAAATGATAATGCTTTCAGCTTTTCACTCTTACAAGAAAAAAAAATCCTTTTAGTGTGTTCATTTTGTGAACTTGAAACTGTCCCTAAAATAATTTCTTCTTTCATGCTTCATCCCTTTTGCACCTAGCAAAATAAATATAGAGGTAATTATGGGAACTTGCACACCTTTCACTGACAATTAACTGGCCTCTATTCTCAAACTTATAAGATCATCATTAGCAAGATATTTCTGTCAGATAAGTAACAGGTTTCTGCTTATTAACCCTACTGGCAACTGAGAGAATTATATTCTTAAACAGACCTCTTATCCTAATATGTATCAGTTTTTTTTCTGATACTATACTCCTTTGTGCTGTACTGTTTAGTGAATAATCGATACAAATGTAATACAGTACTTGTACTCGTCAGTGTGATTGATCCCTATTTATAATACTGGATATAGTATTTGAATTTCTTAATTAGTTTGGTTAGCCAGACATTTCCTGTATTACATAAAGGATCTTCTTTATAGCCAGGTCAGTCTGTTCTGAACTTATATCTCTGTAGAAGACAAATCTGACTCGGTGGGTGCCATAAGCCCCTCCTTGGACCACTATGCTCTCCTTCAGGTCAGCCTTCTCTTGCTCCGTCACCTTAAATACATAAATATTATCTTATTCATATGTGTGTGTATGCTAAATAGTCTGAAAGTTAATGTAATCATGAATACTGTTTTCAAAAATACAGCAGTCATGCTTTCAGTTTCAAGATTAAAAAATTTAATTTTAATACATTCCTCGAATAAAGCCACTCATAATTTTTGTGCTAATTAGGAAATCTAGTCCCTTTTAAGTTAAGTTACTTTTTAATAAAAATGAACACATGTAAATCACCTTAGCCAGTCTATCAATAAATCTGGAGGCTGTTACACCATTGAACAGGTCAACATAGAGCAAGTTGCTGTGTATTCCCTCTGCATCAACTTGAACTGATGAACTGTTTGCACCTGCAATTGCTAAAGAATAAGGCAAAGACAGTTATAAAATGTTCAGCCAACCCTGCACTTGAGTCAGTGTAATTTGTAGAAGAAAAGGCAAAAATAATTGCAACAGGACTACATGCTGATGAGACTTTGGGTGTAATCAAAATGCTACAGTATCATCTTAAAGTTTCTCCTGATAAATAAACAAGGCTTGTATCTGTTAAATGTACAACAATAAATTGGTAAATAATGATGGTAGTGCACAAAATAGTTTTTTATTTTGATGCTAAATTACACAATACTTAACAACATAATCACCATCAATTTTTCATTTTGTTCCACAGTTAAGATGGACATTCATTTAAAGTAAATAGCATTGGACTTTAGTCTCATGGGAATTCAATGCCACACATTGGAAATGCCAATGTGTGAAAATGAATATTCACAAATTACGGCATAACTTCAAGAAAAATAATCCAATAAAATTGCTATTCACACTTGAACAGTATTTTAGTGTCATAAAACACTCCAATTAGTTTGAGGATAATAAGTAAATGCAGGTTTCCATATAATGTGTTTACAGCCCAAAGTGCATGGCAATGAAATAGCAACTGACAAGTGATGGGTATGTGCAGAGACACTGTGTACTAGTATGTACATAAAATGTAAATATATAACTGATATAAAAACTGCTTTAAAGTTACAGGAAAAATATATAATTATGTACGTAGGATATCACTTTTTTATAGGAAACTCTTTTCCAACATGACCCATCCCTGCACTAACCTCTAGCTGTTTTCTTTGCATGCTGGTGGTCTTTGTGCAGCAATGGTACTGTTTCTTCCAGGCCAACAAATGCAGCCGCTGCCAGAACTCCAGCTTGCCTCATAGCTCCCCCAACAGCCTTCCTCAACCTGTGGACACTGAAATTAGGAAAATGATGGAGACATGATGCTTTTGTTCTCTCATGTTATTTGCCAGTTTCTTCATTTATCTATATACTTATTTTACAGGCAGTGTTTTACCACTGATTTGGGGTAAATCATCTGATAACTGACATACAGTAAGTCTCAACTTTTAAATTAATATAGCTCCTGTAGTTGGAATAAAATGCTTTGAAGTTTACCTAAATTCACAAGTCTTAAAATCGTTCCTTTAATCTTATTATATTAACTTCTTGGGGTTTTTTTTTCAGCTAACTACCAGACATTGCAGCCTATCAAGCAAAGTGGGTCAAAAATTATTTCTAAATCTGTACCCTTCTCTGAGAGAGCTCTATAAAATAAAGTGCCTTTTATAGCTGAATTAGTATAGATATTTAAACCAGCTGTATATAAGCTGACCTTTAAAAAAATGTTCTCAAAATCAATCCAACTTTAAAGAACAATCTAAAAATAGACCATCCCACCCCATCCTATTGCATTGTAACCACCAAAGCCTAAAAGTTATAGGCAGTCTTTTAAAATGCTGCTAGAACAGTTCTTACTTATAAATAAATTCTGCACTTCCTGCTACAATTGAGCCAGCTGGTGCACCAAGACCCTAAAATTGAGAACTGAAGTTTGAATATAATCTATAGATACAGAAAAATATAAGTTTGGATTTCAGCCCAATTTTTTAATGTGAAATACTATATTCAGCCACCACTAGTCTATGTAGTACATTATTCATAACTTAATTTTGCCTCATATGCACTGGAAGCATCAAATGTTAAATGCACGATAATTTCGATAAACCAAGTAGAAAATGACAAAACCCAGCAAAATGTTTCCAGATGTAAAATCAATTAAAAAAAAAAAAACAGTTGAACCTATAATGTCCAGATGTAGCTTAAAATAAGTGTGAAAGATCTATGTCTAATTAAAAGCTCACCTTTGAAAAACACATAGAAACAGAGTCAACATGTTTCAGAATATCTGATGGCTGTACATTCAGTGCCAATGCTGCATTAAAAAGTCTTGCTCCATCTAAGTGGACTTTAAGCTCATTGGCAGTTGCTATTTCCTTGATCTGGAGCATTAGGTACATCTGTTAATTCACTGTCTCATGGCTAATGGTTCAAAAATATATACAAAAAATTGACTGCAGATGGAAGGGGGAGTTGATAGGTCCAGACCATTTCCCTGAGATGACTCTATATACATTTAGTCAAGTGCCTTTTATTGCCAAGTTTTTATTGAAAATATTTAAGCCAGCTGTATACAAATTGACCTTTAAGAAAAAATAAAATGAACTGAAAAACTTGAAAAAAATTATCCAAAAATAGATTGCACTACACCTAGGACATTTGTATCAATGTGTAAAAAAGAGATAAAGTTGTCAAGTGATATATCTAAAGCTTAAGCCAGTTGATTGCCTCAATCAGAAGACTGTTTTAATTATTACCTGTTGCATGAATTCTAATGGAATGGCTTTTCCTCCACACCTGTTGTGTGTGGTTTCAAGACAAATGACTCCTGTCCTTGGCTGGTGGGCGTCATCTGCATCCCTGATTTTATGAATTACTTCATCTAAGTCAAAGGTTCCATCAGGCAGATTGGTGAGTGTTCTTGGAGTAAGTCCTCCAAACTGAAAAGAATTCCGAGATCCATTTTTGTCTCAAATATCTCGATAATATTTAGCCAAATCAATGATGAATTAATATTATGGCAAAACAGTGTAATATTTTACATTTTCTTTGTCAAAATGAGATTTTTTTCTCTTGTATGGCTTACTGTAATCTGGATTAACTGCAACAGCAAATTGAAGATGAGAATAACAGGGTGGCTATCTTCTTAACCGACCAAGATACTGTATCAACATGTTGCATATCAATAGAAAGCTTATTTGAACTGCTTCTCATTTCATGAACTGTTACTTATATTGAAGTGTTAATTCAGGAGTTTAAAACCTATAAACATATAAGCCAATGGACAATGCTGTGCTCTAACTTAAATATGCAAATGTTTTCATCGTTTGCAGACCCTTACAAGAATGTCTGTCACTTGATAACTTTACAGTGTTACATCAGTAAGGTACTTCAGCAATGAGCATAAATAATTTAAAATAAATAATAGATTTTTAATACTTAATGAAAAATTTACTGAATGATAAACGGTAAGGTCTTTTACTTGTTGAATTTTGAAATAATAAAGAACATTTAAGATATCATCTTGTTACTTGATTGATTGCATTAAAATTGTATGAATGATATGATAAGTAATACTGACCTGTGCTATACCCCCTTGTTCATAATAGAAAACATGACACTGGTCCCCCATCAGCACCTCAGTGCCTCGTCTCTGGCAGTGGGAAAGAACTAGAAAAGACAACAACAAAAATATATCATAATTAAAAAATAGTAATATGCTGGAAATGTATAAATGCATGTTTGACAAATATCATCTACTAGTAAATGTTTTGGCATACCTGTTTCAATGATAACTTTGCAAATTTAAAGTTGTCAACTTTGGAATGACATATATATACATATGAAATACATTTGCCTAGGGTACGTGTTAACTCCCAAGCCAGAAGTACATTGAGTGAGTGAGTGAGTGAGTCCTGACATTTAGCCTCTTTTTGTATGTGAAGACAAACATTTGAAATACGCTCTCAATAACCTTTAGTAGAAATGTTATATACCCAGGCTTTTTTCTTCCAAAATTGTCCATAAAATATGGCCTAAGTAACCAAATCCTAGAATGCACTTGATGTATCTTTTTTAATGCTACATTATTAATTTTACTAGTGGTTTTAATGTCAGTTACCAAATATCAAAGTTTCACCATCATGGTTTCATGCTTCAGTTTTGATAAGATTATGCTATAAACAACAGAATTTGGATGCACAAACATGGGGCAAACAAATATCTTACTAGAACATAAATTTCCCATAGTTCCTGATGGCACAAATATAGATGCTTCCATTCCAAAGATATCTGCCATTCTCTTCTGTAATGCTGAAATATAAATACAAATACAAAATTTGAGCTTTTTTTTTTAACAATTCATGTTTTTCACTTTTTCATTTCATTCTGAAGACCCTTGAGTAATGATAAATTTGTATTTGTAAAAGCTACAAAAAAATATAAATCTTCATTGTTTTTTAAGAAAGGCATTGATGATATCAGTCACTCATAAATTAATAATATGTACCGTTTATTGTTGGATCTTCACCAAACACATCATCTCCCACATGTGCTTCTGCCATGGCTTTTCTCATCTGGTCACTAGGGAGAGTGAGAGTGTCACTACGCAGGTCTACTACATCTATCTCCGTTTTCTCTTTCTCCACTGGGGTATACCTGTACTGTATCCTGGATGATGTACTGAATGCTGCTCTTGGTATGGAGCAAACCAGGAACAATGATTTTCTTGGGACAGCCATGTTCAGCATTTCTGAAATTGAAAATTAAAAATTATAGAAAATAGGAATTTAAATATGTTGACAATTTATTTTCTGCTATTTACGGTCAATTGTTAGTATCAAATAAAAATTTTAAGTTGCAATAGTTTTATGCATTACCCAATTATTATAATAACATTTGGGGACAATATTTTCACCTCCTCGAAATTTTGTAGTTTACAATACATTGCAAGATTTTTCCTGCCCAGCCATGTGAGAAGAAGTTGAACGTACTGCTCACTGCCTGTATCTGTTATAAACTTGAGCTGTCGTGAAACTTTCTGAAACCTTGATGGTGTACAATAAATTTATATTCAGTGAGGTTAAACTATAACATGTCTATGTCAGAGATTGGCTCCAGAAGAACAGTCGACCCATCCAGTACAAAGAGTACAAGGTCAAGGCACAGTGACAAGGCAAAAGAACTAATGGATCCCTTCATGCAGTCAAACTATTAAAAGATAACACTAATATAAATTATATTCCTCTAAAAAATGTTTGCTTGAATTGTTTTTATTCTTGCAGAGTAAAAATTAAAATTAAAAATGTGCCTACTGTGACCCGATTCTAAAAATGCAACGATATATAATCGTAGCAAAAATTTTTCAAATGAGTTCTTTTCTCCACATGAAGTTACAATGTACTTAAAAGTACTTAAATTTGGATTTAATAACGTGGAAGGCCTATCTGAAGTTAAGTCCATGTCTATAGCTGAACAAAAAAAAAAAAAAATCTCAGAAATAACAAAAACAGGTTGCCTTCTGGCATGCATTGGTTTTAGCTCACAGGCACAATTTTTTGTATGAGAAAGGTGCTCCTGGACAGTGGCTCGATCCACAGCTTTCCTCTGGCCGCTTTCCTCTCACCCTCGGTACAATCATGCAAGCCACGTACCCGGTACATGTACCCCTGTCCGGCTTCTGATCAAAAACAAGATGTTAGTTACTCATGCACAATATACCTACTGCTCCCAGCACAAACACGGTGTACAACTTGCTAGAGACCTGCCTGTGCACAGATACTTCATTAGATAAGAGAAGTACTACAGGGGTCCCACTTGTTCTTTGTACCAGTTTACACTATCCTAAGCCCAATACTGATTTTACATCATAGGTATAATTGTCAATATTTTAAAGAGAACAATTTAGGTTTCTGAAAATCATATGAAGGACATTGATTAAACATTAAAATAATTTTATTAAAAGCATGCCTAACTGCACTTTTAGAAAGCCAAACTAAGAAAAGTAGACTAAGCAAAGTTTACTTAAAGTAGTGATGTACGAGATTGTGGTTGGTGTTCTGTAGCGGTGTGCTGTCACATTAGCTCTTCTTATTTGGAGACTGAAACCTTCATAGCAACTGCAGTCATTGAATATTCCTACGCTGTTCATATTTATTATGTTTTTCTCATATAGAGATGCTGATTAAATCACAATTTGAAATAATTACCCACCACAATAGATATAAATTTCATGGGGATGCATGCAATTCGCTGTTGCTTATAATTATATGTAAATTTTATGGCTTATATACGTAGCGGATTTGATGTAAATTTGTGAGTGATACGGTATTCAGCAAAGCAGCAAAATGTCCGTAATAACAAGGGTTCCCGAGCCCAATATCTGGGAAGAAATATGCAAAGGTAGGCAGATTTTTCGTTTATTAAGAAGCTGTAAATGAACTCACGTAACTTTTGGCTGTTTACTTAGTAAAAATATCAATGTTGACTTTTATAATTTTTAAACAAGAGACTTGATTTCACGCAAAAATGCCTTGGAACACTTCGGCTTGGCTTAGAAGTAAAAAGTTGGAAGAAGGGGGGTGTAGATAGATTTAATAATAAATTTTCCTTACTGCCTTTTAATGTAGAATTTGCAGCTATGAGACCTCCTTTCAAAGAAGACGATACAGAATCCACACATACAGAATATCGAAATTATGACCCAAGTAAAGTAACGCCCGTCTTCTATGGAAAAATGCACCACAAGATGCAGGGCACACAAGATGTAGATTTAATGAAAGAATTTGATGCCTCCAAGTCCCATCCAGCTACAGTGGGTTATGCATTTGTCGACAAACCTCCCAGGACAGCAACACCTCCACCACCTGCTCCACCTGATAAGAAGACATGTAAGACCCTGGATCTATTCTTTATGATATTATCTCTTAAAATTTAAGGAGTATCAAATGGATATCTTTTTTTAATGTAACATTGAAACTCCAAGTCTTTTATATATTAGATCTTGCATGGCATTATGGCATTACATGGCATTATGGTGCACATTGTACAGTTAAAATTCTTTCACAGTATCAATTAAATTTTATAAACCTCTTTTAATATGAAATATGTTATTTCCATTTATCTGCATAGGTCCTCCAAGAGAATATCTAGAACATTATGTTTTTCCTGTTTTATTACCTGCCTTAGAAGAGATGCTCAAGCAAGCTAAGAAAGAAAAATGTTTTGAGGTAAGGAACTACTGGTATATGTTCTGCTTTGCAGGTATTTTTTGAGAGATTTGGATTAAAGTGAATAAATGAAGTGTTTTCTTAGAGAAAAATGCATTGGTAATAATAATAGTTTATTTGATAATGTTAATCTCTTTTTAAAAAGTGTTATCAAGTTTTATTCACTAATACTTTTGCATAAAAATGTATATGTTAAAGTACAAAATCTCATTTTTGTAGAAAATGTAATCGGGTCCATAAATGTACATTGTGAATGTGTAAATTTGTTTAATTTCAGAGGAGAAGAACAAAATTTAATGCTATAGATTATCTCACAGAATATTTATACAGGTAAGTGGAGCTTTTAATAAACATGCAGCATTTCTGTGTTAAAACAGTACTATGGTTTTCTGTTAGATTGTTCCAAGGTTTTGTATTTAGCAACATTTTCATAATGATGTGATCACTTAGTAATATATAGGAACATGAAATACCTACAAAACAGCTACGTTATGCTCTTGTCAGAACAGCATGATCAAGCTGAATGCATACAGGTCATTGAGAATTGATTGACATGTGAGCACAAGCCATCAGCAGGGACTAGGGATACCATCTGCATAATTGGGTCCTCTACCAAGTCACTACCTAGAGTGAGAATTGCTCACAGGGCTTGCTCATATTGTTTTTACAATTATGGTTGATGTTCTTTAGTAGTAAGTTTATTTGGTCAATAACTTCAAAATCCAAAAAGTGTAGAGTAACTTTCTCTTTTCTAGGAAAAACCCAGAGCATTTAAAGGAAAGAAGTGAACTTGGTTTATTAGATATACCTTTTGTGCAACAGTGGCTAAAGGAACAGTGAGTATATCCATATGTTTTCCACTGCATTTGTTATCAGCATTATTGGTTATGAACATATCATAAGATCTGCAAATGATAGGAAAAATAATTCCTTGGAAATATTGTATTTCAGAGGGTATAACACCTTTATGTTCATTCGTTTTTTCCCCTAGCTGAAAAACATTGTGTTGTAAATAAAATAATTAGTTATTGCACTCATATATATATATATATATATATATATATATATATATATATATATATATATATATATATATATATATGTTAGTTAAGAAGCACATTTTAAGTTGATGTTATGGAAATCCCTATCTACCCTTGCACAACACACTGTTCTCCTTCCTTTCCCATAGCCCCCGCCCACCACTTCCAATGTCACTGCTGTGGTCTGAGGAGGAAGCTGCAATAGTTCTGCAGTCAGGATGGAGAGGATACCTGGTATGCACCTCACATTTTTTTACATCAGATGTCATTTATTGTCGGACTTTGGTTTCCTTTTTTTTTTCTTGTTTATAATAAACATGAATGTTCTACTCAGAGTATAAGGTATTTAATGTAATCATTGAGAATATTATACTAAACTGTTCAGAAAGATGTTTGATAAGATTTTAAATGTGCATTATTATATGCGGAGAGGCTTGTCACCTGAGAGCCTGTTAATTAATAACATTGAAACATTTTATACTTGTTTCTCCCAGGTCCGGAGAGTGCCAGAGATTCAAGAACTACGTCAGTGGCAAAGAGAGTGGAGAGAAGAAAATGCAGACGTAAAAGAAAAAGTAATGAACTTCTGGGCCAGCAAGATGCCAAATGGGGACCAACCAACCCCTAATGTTTCTGTGGAACAGCTAACCGATGAATCTTTGAGGATATCAGTTTCATCACCTGCAGCTCTGGAAAAGAAATGATTTCCCTTATCTTTTCAGACATGACGTCCATAATGATTGACATTACAGTGCTTGACTATATCAGATACTGAAGTGAACTTTTTAGCAGAAGAGTCATAATATGTTTACGCTCTTTTTTCAATCTGAAAACAAGCCTTGTATAAATAAATGTACATACTGTATGTATGATAATATTATGTATATGAATGCCCAATAAATGAACTTATCTGAATTTTTAATGTTTTTATATATATATATATATATATATAAAGCAAATGTTTATATTAAGAAGGCATTTAATCCATTCAGCAAGAGCAGTATTCAAAATATATATAATGAAAGTCTTGGATTTTTACTCGATTGTGACAATGATTGTCACGTTAATGAAATTATTGATTGTGTCAGGTGAGACAGATGGGACAGTTATTCATAAACCATAAAAATGCCTATATAAACATGAAATACTGTAATGTGATTGAAGAAATGTACAAGAAAATATAAAGTGACTTTAAGAATGCTCGTTTTCGTCCCTAAAATCCCAAAGTTAAACTCGACCAGGATTTGTACCACTCGTTCCGAATGGATTTGTACACGTTGCGAAGTTCCCCGACCGGCGACGTCTTATATTAGGTCAATAAGTCAAGGGCATGCAAGGAGCAGCTTGTTATTCAAAGAGGTAAATTATTTCGGTTGATAAAATATCAAAATCTAAAACCTGAATGATAAAAAACAAGGTTTCTGCATAAAAAATATGTACAATTGTGTCATTTCATAGGAAGGATCGAGGGAAAATAAACAAAGGGCTATATTTTTAAGCGTACATAAATTTCATTAATCAACCTCTCCCTGTGTGTCAACATGATGGCGGTATGTTTGTGAGCAGACAACTGGACCTAATAAATGCAGGATATCCCAAAGTTTACGTTGTGTAAGTGAAATAAGCCATTATCATTTATGTCAGTGTGGACTTAAAGTCAGATTTGGAAGTGTTTTAAAGTCTTGTTAAACTTGATTGTTGTGTTTTTAAAGTAACTACATTTAGTGCAAAGTTTGGTTATCTTGGCTGAACGAAATCTACATTGGTTGAATGAAATCAACACCCTTATCAGGTCAGCAGATCTAAGTGGTCTGCAGTTTCCTAACTAGTCCAATTTTTTATGCAATGATGGGTTTTGCAAAAAGAGGACTAATGTATAAAAATAATGGAATTAATTAATTCTACTCTAGTCTCTAGGCAGGGTTTTCTGCTTCCAGTACTCTTCAAGTTTTCTGATTTCACTCATCATATTAGAGGTTCTAGCAAACTCAGCAAATACAACAAACTTGTATAGGGTTTCTAGAAACAGAAAACGTGGGCCAAAGACTTCAGTAAATCTTTGAAGTAATGAAGTTGAATTAGTTGATTCATGTATATAATTAACTTTAACTTGAAGTTTTGATGTTGACACATGTTATAAGCAGTTAGACAAACTTGGGAGAATACCTGGCACAACAAGATATCAACTTGGTAATGCTATCAAAACAGTTCAGTTCCATACTAAAATAGTACCTAAATTATATGAATTTAGCTTGCATTTGACTGTAGCCAAATTGGCCAACTTTATAACCACTCTGGTACAGATACAACCAGCTGGATACAACCAAAATAGCTGCATGGTATATTTTGCTTGGAACCCTTAATATATCTGTATATCTGTACTATCACTCAGGTGTGAATAGATAAAAGTATGTTCATTTGGTGTGGTTTAATTTTGATTGATCTCCCTGCAATAAAACATTTAATAATTAATGATTTTAAAAGATTTTAGAAAAAATTAGACTGTACAATACATTATTAATAAAAGTAACATTACAATAAGTAGATTAAAGTACTCTATTCAGATTGTGTGGTTTAATTTTGTTTGAGCTCCTTCCAATAAAACATGTAAAAAGGTTTTAATTAAGAGTGTAAGAAATAGACAGCTCAGACAATAACATGTACTTGACTGCCAGCAGCGTATATATTTTATCAGTGTCATTCTACTTCTTACAGCATAGTACATACCTGATGAACATATGATGAGTTCCATCCTGTGCCTAATTAATTTTTTTAATTGTTCATAGTATGTTTTGGTTTTCAAGTTTAATTTGTTTCATTTTCCTTAAAAAGACACATGTGGCATGTCATTATGTACATCATTATTAAATGTTTTGAAACTCAGCTTTTTATTCCCAACTAACAGTCATTAATATAAATATTAAATTGGATTATCATCTCCATTAAAATTTTAGTGTTAAAACATACACACATAATAATCAGTTGTCTGATATTTCGAGCTACATGTCGGTGACCCCTTTTAAGGGACAGCTAAGTGAAAAAATATATTGTCTCTGACATTTATAGGCTATCACATGCTGGTAATGTCACATCTGTTTCCTGTGCTGAAGTTTTCCTTGACACTTTGTAATGCACACTTGAACTTTGTGATGGGTATATTTTTTATTCAAATTTGATTTTTAATTTAAATTTTATAAAGGGAATGTGCTTCTTATGGCACAAACTTGAAAAAGAAATTGAAAAATTTTAAAATATTAAAAAAATTTTTTTATCTCTTTAGCAAATTATTATTTCTTTAATAATGAGGATTAATTTGACTAAATTGACTATGCTAGAATGAGCTCAGTTTGCCATATTAAATGGAAGTGCTAAAATGGTAACTAGTCCCAATTTGACCAATTTTTATCCGTATTGAAACAAGACTCGCGTTTCATGAACTTGAAAAATGGGAATTATTTTTGGAAGTCTGTGCGCACCAAATAGTGTTCCAATATATCACCATACTTTCTATGGGGTATCCAGTTAACAGGTGTCTTTTCTGCATTGGATTTTCATTCAATACCAAAAGGATGTATTTGAATTTATATAGCCTTAAATTTAGAGGAGTTTTCAGCAAAGTTGTTTTATATTACACCTCAGGTTGAATGGGAATACTGTTTTGGCTGACACCATCAAAAGGCACTCTAATGGGTATTGGGAATTAAAGGACTAGGGTTAGGGAAAAAACTTTTCAGCTTTTATGAGTTCTTGTATTTTTTTATATGTAAGTACATGTAAGTGTACATACTAGAAGCCAGGTCTACCTAAGATTATATGTTAGTTTATTTTAGTTTAGTAAGGGCACTTGATGATATGTTGTACAGACCTGTCTAAGAGTATTAATGGTGTTTTGAATGCTCTTTTTTTTTTTTTTTTGTACAATAATATGGATTCTTAAAATGTGGGGCCATGAATAAGATTCTTGCATAATGCACATGCCACACATGTTGATGCATGGTAATAAGAAAAAATGTAAAAAATTGCCCATTGGGAAACTGTTTTCTTGGAAAAGATTTCAAAAGTATGTTTTTAACTTGTCAAATGTTAGAGCTCGACTTGGTTCAAATTAGTTTGCCATTCAGGCTGCTTTCTAAAATATTTAAATGAAATTATTTCAAGCATGAATATATTTTATTTATCTCCACCCTCTGCTTAATTCATGAATTGAGTGGTCTGCTGGTTGATTAGGGAATGACCCATACATAAATTCTCCAGATAATTAACTACACTCAAACTGTCCCCGTTTTTTGATGTTGGTCTTAAATTGATTCACTAAAAACAGTGTTGGATGCAGCAAGATATCAAGTTGAATGCATTTCCCCATGCAGGGAGACAATACTTTGCCATTGCAGTGTGATTTTTATATCAGGACTCATTGTTCTTGATTGTTTTACCTTGGTGCCAAGGTGACGTGTACCAAGACTGGATTAGATTTTGGTTTAATGTAATTGCAGTGTTAACCATTGTGGCCCTGGCCTGCAGTTAAAAGAAATAAACGTTGCAGTCTCACAGGTTCATGCGGTTGTCCAGTCGAGTACTACCAAACCCACTAATCTACTTGAGCTTTTGTTTCCTGTATATTAATCAGCTTAAGTTTTCCCAGTTGTTTTTATCACTTGTCACCAGTAATGCGGCCAGGTTGTTCACACCTGAGCCACTAACTACCCTCTGTCTACCTCTGTCTACCTGTGGACAAAGCGTTGCTGGAGACATTGAAGCTACCCTGGACAGGTAGAGGAATGTTCTCATGTGATGGAAACCTGTACACAGTTACATGATATCTGTCATGATTTCTAAGATTTGACTTCGCTGCTGAATATTTCCTTTTACAATTTTATCTGAAAATGGTTAGTTTCTAAGAAATCTCAGGTTTTTTATCTGGAAGAAGTGATTAGCAGGTGCCTTAATAGTTATTGTTAATTTGTGTACAGGATATTCCATTTTGTCAATGGCACAAGAGATTTTGAAGGTATAGTAGGATGATTGTCTTTCTCAGCATCTGTTATTTTTCTTGCATTTGCAAACCATCGAGGATTTGACATGATGTATTACAGATGAGTCAGTGGTTAGGATATATTGGATTACCCTGGGTCCACAATGGAGACATGACTTGATTACTTAACATTTAAGCAATTCTAATTTATAGAAGTACTGTAGTATTTTTAAGATTCATAGCACTACTTCACACTTTTTCAGTAGGCATAATTGCAGAACAGAGTATTTTCATTATTTTTAAATAACACATAATGAAGTTCTGTCTGAAACATTGTGGCCCAACGTTTTACACTGATTTTGCTTTTCAGGTGAACAGTCTTGCAGGTTGGCAGAAAAAAGATTTTCCTCTCTGTGATGATTTATACATTCTGTGAAATAACGTCTGAGGTAAGATCAGATGCTCTGTCCTTGCATTTCAATAAGTATTGATTTTTCTTATTGTATTTGGTGCAGTATTGTTTATTATAGCAATTCTAATGCAATTGATTGTTTATTATACAATTATATTTATATTAATGGTTCTGATGTATTTTTAAAATTGAGTTGTTATATTAAATGATGGAAATGTCCATATGTATTTCCAGATCAAATTATCTCTCTTATCTTGTCTTTCTTCTCCTAGAATGTAAAAAGAAAATCGCTTCTTTTGGTGGTTTTCTTCTTGCTGCACTTCCAGTTATAACTAGAGTAATGACTCAAACTTTTCAATTGGGAAAATTGTGAATTTTACAGGTAGTGTAGAATCTTAAATTTAAAGTATTCCCATGGAGTGGTAGCAACAAAATTGAAAAGCAGGCTACTTTATAGTTCTGATCTATACAGTAAAAGCACCGCAAATGCCACATAGAAGTAAAATTTTTAAAAACTCCATTTATGTAAATGAAAGATTTGGTAATGTTCCCCATTGAAAAGATCCATTCATTACCGTAAATTTCTCTGACGTAATGGATGCATTGTTTTTAAAACATGTTTATATTGTCATGGCATAGAATAATACACACTTCCTGACACTCTTAAGCTACGCTTTTCTTATATTGGCAAAAAAAGATCAGTGACTGAACTGTTTATTGAACTAATTTACAATATTCTTAGATATTTGTTTAGGGTTACTATGGTATTGGGTCCCAGAGTTGAGGTTCAATTTCTGTTTAAGTACATTGTGGTGAGATAATGATTACTAATTTAGAGTACAAGTTTCAATTAGGGATGATTTTTTTTTTTTACATTTCCATGGTTTGGTTGAAACAAAGAATATGTTTTAATATTTTCTAAGAATAATTAACTTGAAAAAAGTTGGACTTACGGTGATAAGGTTTGAATAATCAATTGTTCAGCCTGTGTAAAATAATAATAATAATAATAATAATAATAATAATAATAATGTATATTAGTTTTTACACATTAAAACAAAGGATATGACCAAACAGTTACAGTAGAATAATAAAATAAGTTAATATTTAGTGCATACAATTTTATATAAATTTTACTATTCAACCAATAGTCTATTCAAGATTGATAATTGAGAGACATGTAGTAGTTTACAGAGGAATATCAATGGTCACTTTTGTCTCAGTCGGATGGGGTGGGGAGGGGTGGGGGTGACACTGATGTGATTGTTTTATGATGGCTGATACCTAACATGGCCACTTTAACACGAAAGAAATTCAATTTCCTTAGCAGTTTGAGATAAGACTTAGGACTCAAGATCAGCTATTACTATAAAAGCAAATGGCAATATATCATAGGAAATGTCAATATTGGTCAACTCTGATGGTGCTTTAAGACATCCACGTCCAAAGAAGTCCAAGTTAATATCAGTATGTCATGCAAATATGAAAACTCTCTTAATTTTGATTTAATTCCCAGCATGTGGTTAGATATATTATCATGTACATTTATTGCAATTAATCTTGTTAGTTTTTTTAATAAGGGTGATAAATCTTGAATAGAAATAATGAGGGGTTTGAGGTTTTTAGGGAGTGTGTCATTCCAATCACTCCATATCCACCCCCACCAGTTCTGTTACTGAAGTAGGATGAAAACCTCCACTGTTTTTCCTCCCAAAGAAGTATTTTTAGTGTTCTCTTGAGCCCTTTTATTGATAGCGATGCCCTATCAATTTCATTATTCGATCCTCACTTGGTAAAGTTAGTCACTGTGATATGGAACACTGACCATGTTTGTTAGCTGGTTGCCGTAGAGACCACAGCCCACTGGAGGCACTGCCCTCGGACTTCTTAGTTATATAAAGATTTGGGATATACCAGGACTCAGTCTGAAACCAATACAGCACCAACTGGTGGTCAATTTCAAGGTCATTCAAGGTAGATGCTTATTTTTTCATTGTTCTATGGCATGATGTGTAGCTTTAACAATGATAGCATGAGCATTGTGATTTAAATATCTTTTTGGCCTCCCAGTCCAGTAATTTTGTAACTTATTCTTATTCACATAATGACTATCAAGAAAAAATGAAGGAGCTTCAGGAAAAAGTGATGAAATCCAAGAACTAATGGATGATCTTAAAATGAAATGTGAAATGTGTATTCTTCTAAATTAAAAAAAAAAAAAAAAAAAAACAGCAGGAAAAGAATCATTAAGAATGAACAATAGAATCAGCAGTTATGATGATTCATTTTAAGCATGAAAAGTTTTCTTGTACTACACTGGGCAGTTGAATTCATAAATAGTGTGAATGCATGGTCAGTTCTCTGAATAATACACACATGCATGTGAGATAGCTATTTATCTATATTGATTGGTAGAGCATGTTATCAGCTATTATATAGGTCATTGAACAGAGGGGCCTTCTTTGTGTGGATAGGCCTTTGTGAAAAGAGATCAGCCTTTGATCATTGGAAAACCTCATTGGAAAACATCCATTGGAACTAGTAGAATGCAGCAAAAATGCACAACTGAAGTCTTATCTGAAAAAAAAGCTTTTTTTTTTTTTTTTTTGCATGTTGGCAAACATTTTTGATTTTTAAAACACATTCTAGGGGAGAAACCTAAGCACACTTCTTTAAAATTTAATCAAATATTACATGGAAAATAGTCCGTAGGAGGTGCTGTTAAGATACATGACCCCTAGTTACCCAGTTGGCATCCTACAATTTTGATAAGAAGGAATTAAAAATAATGCCTGAGCCAAGTTACTCCAAGCAGGAATGATGTTCTTGGAAGAATTGAAAACTGTTTAACTTAGTGCTCTACAACTTACCACAGGCAAAGATGTGTCAAAGGACTGGTGCATGTACAGCAAGGTCAGTTTATATTGGAATAAGTGATTTTTTGCAGGGTGATATGTACTGTTTCCTTGGACCCTGGGGGTAATGTGCCTGGGTTTGTTCTATCAGTTTGTGGTAGGTTACTTGTACATTGAATCTGCATTAATTGAAATGTGGCTGTTATCGTTTTACTCTGAATGAGGTCCTCAGCAACTTCAGTGGCTTTAACACTGGCGCAACTGGTTTAAATCAAAGATTTACAAAAGAATCTGTGTTTTATAGACAAGGTACATACACCCAAACAGCAGAGGTTTCTGAGCAGACAGATATTTTTAAAGGAGATTTTGAGTTTTTAGGTAAACTGCATATAAAGCACCAATGCAAGGCTCCCTCCTGTCATCCCATACAGTAGACCAAGCTTTACACTAAACACAGGTTGGGCTGGAGCTGTATGCCTACATTAAAACTGGAATTGTTTGTATACACTAGATCTGGAACTGTTTGTATAATATAGTATACTAAATTTTAGCTGTTTGTGTTAAATGTTTTTTCCCCCTAATTTTGGTGTTACTCATATCAAAGTCTTAAAAAACAGCCTGCTTTTATGATTTGTTTTTAAAGGTTAATTATGTGTAGCAGATGAAGCATTTTACAAGTTTTCTGATGAATATTGATCTCAATGCCCTGGTCACACTACACAGTGCTCTAGTACTTTACCATCACCTAGCCACTGCATAACCATATTTTACAACTCTCACAATGGTTTTTAATTCCTAAGCAACTGATTTACTGATTTGTAATCAGGTTATATATCTGCTCTGCCCTTATTGGATTGCCTATCTTTGCCATGAGATTCTGCCAACTGGCTTCTCATTGCAGTCTACAATGGTATAATCAATAGCTAGACATGCCTTGAAAACTTTATTACTACGTTTCACAACTGTGAGGGCTGATATGAGGGATAGGATGAGAGTAATTGGGCATTATATGGTGAGGATTAGGATGTTATGGTATATTAGCTGTCAGTTGAACTATAATTTTAATTGAAAAACAATTTGTATATTTACTGTAAGCAATTTACAAGAATTCATTTACAAGAAAAATCAAGATTTGAAATCCCATGCAAGTGACACCATAATGTTTTTGGCTTTTCAAAATCTGCACTCTGTTTCATTTAGCTTTTTGCTTTCTACTTATTGCTTATTTCATCCATTGGTTATTTAACACAAATATTGAAACATGCCCTATTGTAACGAGTTATTTATATCTGGTTACTTTTATTTTGTCCTTTATGTATATTCAGAATAAACTCATTTTGCTTTCCCTTATTTATCTGTAGGAACCAACTCTAGGCTTATCTAAAAATAATTGCCAAGAAAAGATAAGGCTGGGCATTGCCAAATAAAATGCCTGCATCAGAAGAGAAATAGTAATGATTCAACCTAATTATTTATTGATGCACACAGGTTTCAGCTGTGAGCTTAATGAAGTTGATGCAAGAGTAGACAAAAATGTCGGAATGATCAAATGCATCAATAAACCAACGGTGCTTTTTATGTGCATTGGCAGGAAACAATAGGTGGCTGGTAATGATTTGTTTGGTGTATTGCAGATAAGAGACCATTGATCAGGAAGCACAATTTGCCTACACAGAACTGTTTGCCAAAGGAGGACAAGAAGAGAAAGGAGAGAAAAATACATTTACAACATGTAAGCTGGACCATCTTGTATGAAGGTAAATTGATTCCCTTGAATTAGATTTGCTTGAAGTATGCATGTGAGTGGTATAAGTGTAACTGGACTAAAATTATTTGCCCCCGGTGAAAAAGATTTTACATGCCTCATTAAGGCTATTTTTGTCATACAAATATAATATTAATTTAATGATAATTCATTTAGCTGTTAATTTAACATTTTAACATTGCACATCAACACAACTTTATGTAACATAATGCAATTTAGATGAGTTTTTTTTAAGTAATAAACCAAAATGTAACCAATGCATCATTTTATATTCAAACTCTGTGTTGAAAGTAATCTTTCTCTTAAATATAAGTAAAAAAAACTGATAAGACACTCCATGTTTATTTGCTATAATTTTCCATGTATGTACTTTTATGATGACATTTATGCCTTTGCTATCTCTGTAAGTGACTGTCAGCTTACTATAAGAAGATTCTGTGATGGTTTTTTCTTTTTACTAATCAAATTTTCGTCATTCTTTTTTTTTTTTTTTACACAAGGGGTGCATCAGGTTATATTTTTGCATAAGAATTGTTTTGTGACATTTAAGCCTAATTAGATTGATGCACAGTGATGTGGGCATGACAATGGATTTGGGGTTTTTCTTGGCAAAGAAACTGGATATATCTTCTTGATTGAGGTGATTTATTAAAGGTAACATGTTCAGTTGGAATATCAGTCAATTGATTGGCAATTTGCCGAGGAAATTTGATATGTCAGATGATGCCAATTTTTTTATGAACCCAAGTGGAAAAGTATTAGTAATCTTTGAAGATAGTTAAGTAGAAAATGGATTTATCTTGAAGATTTTACAGTTCCGTGGACGTAACAAGCCTGATTTGAAATAATGGTTGGTTGAAGACGATTTGAAGCAGTTATAATTCAGCAAAGAGATCAACAAAGATATGATCTTCTAAATCCCAACATTTGTGTTTTTCTATCAGGTCAAGTATATGAACACATTACTTCATTAATAAATTAGAAATATAATCAACAGGCAGTTGATACTGTAAAATAGGTGTTTATAACTGTAAATTTAGATCTATATGTTAATGTTTTAAGGTTAATAAGCTGTTGATGTTCACAGTAATACTGAGTCATCCTGGATTGAGAAGATTGCAGGGGAGTAGAGGATTGTATGGGGTAGAGGAAGGGGGGGGGCTTTCTTTTTTTTAAAATTTTTTTACTAAGTTTATCATCCTTTTCTATCAGAATCATCTCTTTATCATCTCTTTTTGAAATTGTCTTTCTGGTGGGTGCATCTTTCACCTTCAGTATGCCCAAATGTTTAAAGGTTCAATAACACACAGCAGCAACACAGACAGAAATGTATAAGGTGATACTATACCCCTGGTTGTCATCTATAAGGTGTATTGATCTGAGGTGTAACATTACCTCCCTCCTTGATTTCCTGTACCCCAGCCCTTGCTTGGTTGTGTAGTTGGGGCTTTTGTACCCTATCTGTGCTATTGCAGGAAGGGAGATAAAGGCAGCTGTTAAGTAGTCACAGCCTGTATATAACCCCTGTGATATCTTGGCTAGTATTTAGTTGTCTGGTTGAAGGTTAGATTAACTCAATTTTGGTGCTGATTTTTTTTTTTTTTTTTTTTTTTTTTGTAATTTGGCTGGGTTTTGATAAGGCATTGAGTGCAGTTTTGGTTAGCAGTGAAATGAACCCCAATATTTTCATGTGTGCCAGTGGCTCTACAGATTTGGGGAATTGATTAACCTGCTAAATTGTGTTCTTACTGTGCCAAGATGCATTCTTGTGTAAATTCTTGCGTAAATTTGGTCCTTTCATAGGAATGGGGATTTTCCTCTGATTGGGGATTTCCTCATTTATCAGCGATTTATGTTAAAAATAAATGATGTACTTTGAAAATGGTCAAAAACTGGAGAATACAGGTAAGGTGAAGATAAGGCCAGGATTTTCCTCTTAATCACAGCCTTGATCCCATTTCTGTTTTTGTTGGTATGTATGATGTTTTTGTTGATATAAATTTATAGCACTGCACACTGGGTCTAGCTTAGATTGTCCATATCAGCAGTCAATTTTGCTGCTAAATTTATCCCGAGATAGTTGAGAGAAAGTTATCCATGTATGTCATTGTGTCTTTCTACGGCTACCTATATCCACTATATGCATTTGACCTACCTGTGAACTATTTTTCTCGACATAAAATGTTCTAGATGAGTGAATGGGTACAGGTTTTAAAGGATTGAATGCCAAAGATGGTTGGTGAACTGGTATTCCAACAAGTGCTGCCATATCGCAAAGTCTTGGCGTTCAGATATTGCTTGCTCTGTGCAAGAAGCATTGCTCAGCATTTCTCATTTAGCTGATATGAGGTCATTTTGCAGTTTTGCAATACTTCCACTTTCGTAAGTGTGATCAAATCATGTTCTGAGCAGAGGAACAATTTTTTTAGTCATCAAGTCTAGGCTTGCAGTTTATGCTGCAATTCACTTATAAACAAGAATTGAATCTGAGAGGACGGACAGTTTCCTCTCAGTTCAGGTAAGGTTTTGTTAATTATTAAAGTTATGTTTGTAAATCTCTGCCTATAAACACACACACACACACACACACACACACACACACACACACATGCGCACGTGCGCACGCACACACACACACACAGAAGGCTGTTTCCTGAAAGTAAAGAAGAGATTAAGGGGATGGTTGCTACAGGAGTTGAATGCTGTCAGCTGAAGACACTCGTAACATTTTCCTGCTCACTTGGCAGCCAAATGCATGAGTATATGGCATTACAACAGAAGAAAGAGTGATAATACCCAGCTTACTGAATATAAATGAACTCATTTCTTTCTTTGATAAATTTGTTTTGAGATGATTAGATACTTGGCTTCAGTGGGAGATCATTGATCTGTCACAAGAGTTTTGTCTGATGTTGTTAGAAATTGGCAATTGTTTCTGTCATTTTGCAAACCTGATGCATGACCAGACAGTAAATGGCATTTGCTTCTAAATGCCTGATGCAAAGTTTGCCATTCAGTATAAGTTCCCCTGATTCTGTTATCAATAACATCAGTGTCATGTTGTCGTGATGAATGTGTTTCGTGTGATCTCAAAGAATTTCAGTTTTTCTCTTTCTGGCATTTATTGCATCAAGGGTTCTTTCATAGCTAAGCCATTGCTATGGTTTCCTGAACCAGGTAAATTTTTCATTCTGACCAATTTGTTCCCTTCAAATGAAAAATTAAGTTTAAATCCAGTCAGTTTAGTATATACATTTGGATGTTTTGGACAAAGTACTAGTAATGGTTTCCAGTCATAATTCTGGTTTTGTGAAATTTAATGTCCCTTGAATAGATAATGTGCAAATATGATATAAAAATGTTTTCTCTTTCTCATATCAGTTATCACCGTGGTAACCACATAGCATGTTTGGTTAACCAATTCCTCGTCTTCTCGTGCTGAGATAGAGCAATCTCACTGTACCCAGAGTGTCAAGTCCTGAGGGTTTCATTTTCCAGTTCTTCTTCAGTCTGATTTCTGTTTGTTTTTTGTTTTTTTTAATAAAAGAACAAAACTTTGTAAAAAAAAAAAGGAATAAAAAGGAGAGGAGGAAGGTTAAGTCTGGGTTGAAAGCCTGAAAGCCTTGATAAAACAAGATCAGTCAAATTTTTGAATTCATGCCTTGTTTGTATGGATCCGTTTAGTCTTGATCATTCGTAACTTTGCTGGGATAAGCAGGGTGAAATCTTGGGGGTGTGGAAGGCATTGTTGTTTCATGTGCTTGTTATTTATGACTGAAAGGAGGTGAGTTGCTGGATATATCTGGATCTGTGTTTCTCTCACTTGGTTATATACTGTAAAGGGGTATGTACTTTTATTGTCTTTTATTTGTTTTATGTTTCATATTTATATGTATAGCCTGGAAAATGGAGTTTAAAGTTTGAACAGCACTAAATATCTGCCTTAGTTTTCATACATGGTTTTAGTAGAAATATAGTACAATACTAAAACTGAGTAAGTCAAAACATCAGATCAGATGATTCATGAGACTTGAAGACATTTGGATAAATCCTTTTAATGTTATGTATAGTATTGTAACATGAATCTCTCAGAGTCAGGTATCAGGTACCCCTTGTTTAGTATTGTACAAATATCAGGCTAAAGCTTGAAAGAGCTATGAAAATCTCTCTTCTGAAAGGACGAACCACATGTTTAGCATCTGGATATTTAACCCCTTTCCCCCCCTCTTCTTATTAATTTTAAAAATGGTCATTCTCTTACTCCCCCCTGCCCCCCCCCACCCCCCACCCCCAACCACCCATCACAACTGCTTCCACCTAAAATGATTCATCAGAGCTCCTATATCCACTATATGTCCTGACCGGTAGACAGATGTTCAATGGCTGAAGCGAGAGTCGAGAGTCGGGGGTTTTTTCCATCAGAGTATCTGCTTGTATAAAAGGGCTTAGCTGACAGAAGATCTAAAAACAGAAGGGTAATGTTTTATGCCTGGCTAAAAAGAACATGCCATGTTGTTTGTAATGTAGTGTAATTAGTCAAAGTTATTGGGATGGAGTTTACAAATGAACTTCTTATGTGATGTTATTTGTACAAGATAATTTTTTTCTCTGCTTTTATTTAGTTCAATTTTCTGATTCAGTTTTTGGATAAAAGAAATCTTATTTTAAAGTGATCCCAGATGAGGGTGGTGAGGAATAAGGGAAATGAGTACCACACGCAGTAGCCTCAGGTATGGTTAGCTGTGCACAGATGATGTAATGTGTGTTTTGAAAATCATCAAATGTGTAGACTGACTGTATTACCTCATAAAGGCAACACCTGTAGGGACAGGATGGTGCGTTTGCATATGTGTGCGTGAGTGCATGTGTGTTTGTGTTTGTGGTTTGATGCCTCTTTGAATATATCTCCCACTGCTAATGTTAGATAGTATCTCTTATATAGTAAATATGTATTGTGTTCTTCTTCTCATCTTCTTTTCCTCCTTATTGATAAGTTTGACACCAGTAACCCAAGCCAGTCATCTGTGAGAAGGGGGGAAACGATCCAAACCTAGTCCCTAGCACCTGTGAAGATACTGGAGTTCAGGTGAAACCTTCAAATAGAAAACTGGAGTCAGTTTGACTACTGTGGAACTATTTATAGATTCTTATAAAGTTTGTACCTGAGATGTAGATGTGCAGGTGTGGTTGACAGGGAAGTGTAAATACTGTGTTAGTTCTATTACTCTGACTTTTAAATACCGTATTAAAAATAGCTTGACAAGTTTAGAATCCATCATTCTGTGAACATCAGTGCCATTAACAGGGTTGCCAGCATTACAGTACACAAATCCCATAGATGTGTGTGTGTGTGTGTGTGTGTGTGTGTGTGTATGTGTGTGTGTGTGTTTGTTGTTCATAGGATAACGCCAGAAAACACAATTGATACTTAATAGAATAGTTTCATGTAGTATATATGCATAAATTCATTAGAATTGGCATCTTTGAATCAGTAATGTAAGACCATCCAGAATATCTAAACGCAATACTCTACTACTGAATGGGTTGAAACTGGCATGGACATGTGGCAGAACACTAATGAATACATTGTTTAACAGTTCACTCATACATTGATGGATAAGGCTGCTCACAGATGTACCTAGTCCACCCATGGGGGAATTCACATGATCCCAATTACCTTTGCACCTGGAGCCATGATAATGTATGTATTCCCAATGGGTCAGTGTCATGATAAAGAAATCTGCTGTTGTAGTCAACTTTCATAATCGAAGCAAAGTTCCTGAATGGTAAACTTAGTTGATTTTTTCTCCCATTTTTTGAAGCATTGGTAATTTAGGTCATTTCTTTATATTTTTTTCTGGTGCATATCTTTAATTACCAGTGTTGGCAACAGACTACATATCTCAAATATATAACTTTATAGTATTAATTATAAAAAAAACTCCTTAAAAATGATGGTGGAAGTGATGATGGATAACGTGTATCATATATATTTAAGCATAGATTCTGAAATGGCCACTGTGCTCAACTGGGTCTTGTGTGAATCTGGCAATATCTTCATGATGAGCTAAATTGATGACTTCGATGCACTCTTAAGCAAATCAGGTGTATGGACGGTGATGTAATTCATCAGCTCATCGCCATTTATTATGTATGATTTAAGTACCTTGATGACTCCATTGTTATCTGGTGCCACTGCCCTGTGGTTGTGCAGGCTTTTGATTTGATCAGTCTTCACTCTGTTATTAAAACTATTTATAATCAGAAGGAATTGATCCTTGTGCCAGACTGGCAACACCAGGAGAGAAGATTGATCAGTGAGTATTTACATACTTTCACATCATAGATCTATGGTCTCACTCTGGTTTGGTGTGATTGTCCCATAGTGCAAGGGCCTTTTCTGCAAAAGAACTTGAGATCAAAAGTAGGTCTGAACTTTTAGACCAAAATTTTAGTCTACTTCCATTCTGGATAAATATGAAGTAGGTTGTCAGGTATGTCTGATGACTGCTGATATATTTGAAGTCAAGGTAGACTAACATTTTGATCTAAAAGTTAAGACTAACTTAAGGTTCTGTGACAAAGTGCGAGGGTTATTTTATTATATTTTTTTGGCATGTGTTGGCACATGAAAGGTTTATTGGAAGCGAATTGTAAAATTTTAATACGGTCCAAAAATGAAAGGAAGTTAATTGTTTTTAACCAATTCTTAATTGATTTAAAAGTTATTCATTTATTAAAAAAATTAGTATGCTGTCAGATTGTAATTGGCTGGAATTGTCTCCATTGTAGGAAAAGCCCCCGGAATTTTGTGCATATTGAAACAAAGAATCTTACCTGGCATTGCTAGCAATTATCTGTTTTGACTTCCAATTAAAATAAAAAAAGAGCCTTTAGATATATGGTATTAACAGCTTTTTACCTGCAGCACAGCCAAGCAGATAATAGAATTAACCACCATAATTCTAATGTCCACACATTTTGCAAACTGAGGCTAATTGCCACCACAGGTGCTATTATGTCTGGGTCATGGCTTTTTCTTCACTTGGCTTAAAACGTCTAAATGGTTTTTGTATATTCTTTGTACATTCCACATTAAGTGCCATTTATAAAAGAGGAAGCAGTTTTGTTAATTTTAAGAAACATGCCTCAAAGATATAAGCATAGGTCCTTTTAAAAATGAGACAGATTTTTAAGACAAAAGTCCCATGAGCTCTCACTTTGACAAAATTCAGTAGTGATGTAATGTTTGGCACAGTGTAAATTCAATTAAGAGAGGTCTGTTAAGGAAATTATTCTCAGTTGCTTAGAAAATTGATTCTGTATTGTGCTACTTGCTTATCATGATGTAAACCCGGAAGATGAAAATAAAAGCAAGGAGTTAAAATATGAGATTCCATTCCCGTAAACACCATTGGTCTATGTTGATCAATCCAACTCTGCGGGGACTCTCCCTGAGTGCAGTCATTTTAACTGAATTACAGGCCTCCTCCCAGCATTGAGTAGAATATCAAAAATTTGGTGATTATAGGAGTACGTTGGAACCAAGAGGAGACTTGTCATTAAAATTAAGCTGATTGCACTCAGCGAGAGTCCCACAGAGTTGGATCGAGCTACGTAGGCTGATTGTGTCCATGGAAACAGGGCATAGAAAACAAATGGATAGAATAATTCAGGGCTTATATTGAAAGGCTAAGCTTGTGGCAAGTAATTCTATGTTGGGGTAGTTAAGCTGGAGTCGTTAATTTGTGGATTTTTGCTCCCAAATCTGAGGCTAGTGTTAGAAAATGGCAATTATCATTTGTGAGGGCTGTTATTGTTTTAGTGTACTCAAAAATGTTCTAAGCACCATTATTACCCAAGCTTCATCATCAAATTTACACATAATTTAAGTACATAATCAAATTGGCAGATCTAAAGTTTGTGCTAATAGAATAATGTGTAATTGTACAAGATGGATTAGCTGGATAAGGACCAAGAAGAAATGACTGTATATGTTGCCTGTTCATTGTCATGACATGTTCCTAATTTACTTTTCATATCCTGCAACTAAATTATTTTCCCCTAGCTTTGTTTATGATTGAATGTATATATATGAACAAGTAAGATTGTTTTCTTAGATTCATTTGTATTTGTCCATATTTATTAACATTTATATAATGAAGAATCAAAGTGCTGCAGGTTATTATAAATATAAGACATGCAATACTAGGAAATTACTTGGTAATTTTAAACAAAGGTGTACCATTATATATCCTTTTGGGAAATTTTTTTTTTTTTTTTTTTTTGAATTCCCAGTTCCTATAACAGAAAAATTAACCTAAACAGCATTCCGTAGAGATTTCGGACTAGGCTTCACCAAAATGGAAGGATCATCTGATTCATGAAACCATCAGCATGATGTAATAATTTTCCTAGAAAAAACTGTTCATGTATTCTTAGAGTATGATGGCATTGTAATTTTTTTAATGTTCTGAACTGTCTCTGAAGGCAAAATGCCAAATTATCTTTGTAATCTGTTGCAATTTAAAAATGGAATTAAGTTCTGAGACAGTGCTTTTTTCTCTTGTTGTGAAATCACATGAAGTCAGCTTTGTATGACTCAGAATCTTTTTTTTCTATGTTATGAATCAGTGATGTTGGTTCTGTGTAGTTGGTGGGGTACAATCATTATAAACTCCCCCCAGTGCTTCATTTCTATGAGTTGAACTCTGTTTTCTTAATCTTCATTTTTGGTTCAATGAAATAGGTTAATCAGAATTATGATGTGTACAATATTTGTTAAAAGAGCTTTTATGTTTAAATTTTTTCTACGTACTAGCACATATTGTCTTGTTATCTTTTATACATTTTAATTTGAGAAAAATACAAAAAAATTAATTGTGATATTTGAAGCCATGTTGTCACTCAAGGCAATAGTGTGACATTGATAAACACAAGTGTGATCTTGTTAAATGTCAAGAGTAGTTATCAAAACACCAGAAAACTGCAACAGAAACTTGTTTATCCAAATCATAGATGGAAATACCACCTTCCTGTCCTTCTTTACATCCTCTGGGGCTGCTAAACTGACATATAGTTATCATATAACTTATGTTTCTTCATAGAAATAACTTATTTGTGGAACATGTTTACAAGCAGAGAGACTTGAATGTCAAGCACCCAAGTTTCTCAGCATGTAGAATAGAAAGGATTAGTATATTAACCTCGGTTTGTTCATGAAATCAGATACAGAAAGATGAAACAATTAATCCATTGGAAAAATTAGCAGAAAATATGTTAAGCTTGATAACATCTGAAAATTGTAAAATCTAAAAACAAATGATTTATTGTATTTTTTTCTTCCATATAAGACATCTGAAACAGGTCTTACACATGCATGTTCGCATCCTTTTCTAAACGCCAGAAGACGTAGGATGAGCCACTTTTCCTGGGGTATTCTGTTCAGATATGAATACAATAAGGAAGTTACTTTATTAGAAATGCCACAAATATGTATTTGTAATCACTTCAGGTACTTCAACTCTAATTGTTTCTTCCCGATTGGATTTAGAACTGGCATTTTTCCAGGGAAGGGGAGAACAAGCTCCTGAAGTAGAACCAAGAAGTGATAATATTTTTGTATTTTGTAATATAATTTTATCTATAACATTTGCTTATAGCCAGAGGTTTCTTCTTTTTAAAATGTATTATTGTAATTATTATTTTGCCATTTAACACTGATTTAATTTATCCAATTTAAACAGCTCTGAGATGCCAATGCTGTATGGCTTTTAAGAGTACATTTTGAATGTAGTTTTAGTTAATTAGTTTTAGGTATTTATTATGCATGCTGATCTTCTTACAGACTGGAAACAAATTTCCATTGTCTTTCCCCACTTCCATGTCTCTTATCTTCTTCCTTCTACTCTTATTTCTTTTTCTACTGGTGCTGCTCCTCCTATTACTCCTACTCCTCCAAACTTGAGTGTGTGTTTGTTGGTTGCTTATCTCAATAATTTTTTCACTTTCACTTCAGTAAACAATCTGTGAGCAGAGACTTCTTTTGACCTTGAGCAGTTGGTTAGTAGTATTTCATTGCTGCAGGCAAGGTGGCATCTTCATTCTGCAGTTCAAAGTGGAACACCTGTAGCATTTTGATTAATGAAATATATTTCATCAGTTTTGGGATTCAATTGAATTAGGTTTGGTCAGTTTCTTGAATCAACAACTATATAGAAAGATGAGAGAGGGAGGGGTGAACTAGATATTGATTGTGCACAAGTTCTTATTTAACTTCTGATTGATGAAACTGTATGAAATTTACTCTGAAGTATCTTGATTTAATAGAATAAGATTTGACTACCATTTATGCCATATTGATTAAGGACTTAGCTTAGTGAGAGCTCTCCATAGTCTGTCCTTGGCATAATATGCTGCCTTAAATGATTAACGGTTATTAAAAAAGAGCTAATTAATAGATGCCAGTCGAATCCTTTTAGTGATAAAATGATTGGTTGTACATAAGGCCAGCTGCACCTTCTCCAGGATAGGGATAAGTTGATACATGACCATTCAACAGGACTGATCAAAGATCCTTTTTTCCTGAATTTTACATAGTTCACTATATAGTCATTTTGATGTTGTTTGATTTATAAATTGTATTCTCAGAATATTCTTGGGAAGTTTTTCTAATTGGAAAGATTTCAGCTGTTATCTCAAAAGTCTGCAGAAGTCAAAAAAGACTTCCTGTCTGAAAAAGATTCATCTTGTACAATAAGCCAGCATGAGAATCACATTATCTGTACAAAAAGTCTCAGTTCCTCTGCCAACACAAACACATCTTAATCAAAAATCCCAAGAGAAAAAAAGAGGGAAAAAATCACCACAGGAATATTGTAGAAAAAAAATGGCATGACATAGTTTTAACAAATGTTCTTTTTCGGAATGGTGAATAAGGTGGGAGAGAAGAACCTAGCAGCTTAGAAGTGGGAATCAATAAGGAACAGATGGTGTCTGAATATTGACTTCTGAAAGTGACCCAGATTAAAAGGTGTCCGTAACTCAGTTTTGAGGATGGTAGATGATCACTTCACTGAAAGTTTGACCTTAAATGTTTTAAGCAGTCTTATTTCTTGGTGTCATCTCTAATCTTTTCAAAAGTAATGAACATGTTTGGCTGTAAGCTATAAGTAGATAAATGTGAATATATATCAACATCAGGCAGGGTTTTATCCAACTATGAAAGTCAAGGGTCATAATCTCCTTTCTCAAATTTCAACATTATAAAAGATAATTTGGACACCCAGTCTGCAAGAGAGGGAGAGAGAAAGAGTGAGTTAAGGACATTTCTCCTTTTGGTAAAGCCAATAAACCAGCCAAGTACAACAATTATGGCAAACATGATGCAGCTAGTTATAATTTTTTGTGGGTTTTATAGTAACTTCTTTTTTACACTGCACCCTCTGCCCCCCCCCCAAAAAAAAAAAAAGAAAGAAAGAAAAAAAATTCAACCCAGAAAGAATGAGTAGAGATATTTTGTTTCTTCCCAGGAAAGTGGTAAATGTCAGGAAACTAATTGAAACATTTCTGAAATATTAAGGATTTTTTCTAGATAACAGTAAGTGACACATTTTTGTGGATTTTAAACAGCTTTCTGGCCATTCATACTGCAACAATAACTTCTGAACCTAAAATGAATAAGTATAATAGCGGTGACATGTGATACGTAAGTGATAATGAACATCACTGTCAACTTACACCAGTAAGACTAAAAATCGGCATAGTGTGCAAACTCATTGACACTGTGTTCCATCCCCGCCGCACCCTTTTCTCAGACAGTTTACCAGACAATTGGAGGTTTACCAGACTACAAGTTTACAGGTCATGGTGATTCAAGATTTCATTAAAAAAAATATAAGATAAACAGTTTATAAAAATATATTTTGCACTGCCCAGTTTGTAAAACTTTGGAGGGCATGACCCAAACATCATTTGAAATTTAATTTTATCTGCTGTAAACATAATGAGGTTGTTATGGTTTGGATAAATGGTTGATTGTGCATGAATGCTATCTGGGCCTGGTAGAAGTATATCATTCTAGTTGAAATGAGTCTTTTCTCCAATGCCCACATAGCTTCCGGTGTTTTATAGAAATCTTTAAAAACCTGACAGCGATTTGACGTAACACTGTCTAAGGAGAGGCGGTGGGGAAAATAATCACAGAGGACTTTTAGTGTGGGTATCATCTAATTTCTTCCTAAGATTAATCAACATCAATTAATCACGCTGCTGCAATTTCAATTGATCAATTGATAAATACCATGTACAGCTGTGGGGGTTTGCTTCTGATATTTCCGTTTGTCAAAAATATTTGTTGTTTATAAATTGAAATTTCCAGAACAGCATGCATGACATTAAATAAATGTCAATCGTGAAACAAATATCTTTGTGTTTTGCAAGTTTCAATTAAAACCAGCCTTTTAAAGTTTGGGATTTTAGAGATGTTTAAAAACTGGCAAACTTGAAATAAAATGTGATGACTAAATAAAATGTAACAACTGTGATTTGAAGTAATGAATTAAGGATGCTATTGAAATCGGTTAGTCTAGTAAAATGTCGCACACATTATAATGATAGCTGACATTGACTGTGGTAATTACAAACCAACATTTCTACAACACTAATATCCTTCATGTTTGAAGAGACTCCACAGAACTAGTGCAGTTCATTTTCTAATTGCCAGAGTCCTGTAAAGAGCTGATGTCAGATCATAAGGCATCAAAGGAATAGGTATAAAGTTACTTTACTGCAATTTCATTCAATCATGTGGACAGATTGGAAGATTAAAAGAAAAGCTCTGCATTAAGGGACTCACAGAGGTTGTCAAAGAATAAAGAAATTATAGTGTCAGTTGAATTTTGCTATGAAATAGGGAATATATAGTCACTCTAGGGATAAGTGCTGAAAAAAAACACAACATAATACAAAGGCAAATATGAATATACATGCATCATTCATTAATATGGTATGTGACTAAATTTGATTGGTTTACGTTACTAATTAAACCGGAAAAGGCCAAAAATTAAAATCCCATTTTGAATTGATGCTGCTTCTTGGTTTAGTGATAGCATTCTTTAAATATGAAGGGCACATGAAATTACACAGTAACATTGCGAAAAATTCTTTTGATTTAAAGATCCAAATGATAACCCAATATTTCCTGTGAGTGGTTTACAATTTTCTCATTCACTATTCCATTCTGACATGGACAGATTTGCTTATCATAGGAGATCAAAGAAAAGGAAATTATAGTGGGATTTTGTGTTCCCAAGTGTGAGGATATTAATGTCTTGCCTGCCAGTGGGCTCGTGGTCTTTTAGGAAATGTTCTTTTCTACTGATTGGAGACACTGGTGACAGTGATAAAAGAGACCTATTATACTGATATAAATAAAGTTCTGACTTTTGTTTATTAGTATTACCTAATTTGTGCAGAAATATAGGTAGGCAGGAAGTTTGGATTAACAAATAATGAGTAATCTGCATGATCAATTTTTACTGTCACGATATGAGTTTCTTTCCTATGATTTGTAAAAGTATTATGATTTGTTGTGTATGAATGTCACAGACTTTTCTTCCATTAGAATTTGAGACTTATCTTTATGGAGGGGGGATTGACCTCTGTTTAGAGTTAAATTGAGAAAGTGCAATTTGGATCTTAGCTTGGTTTTATGGCAAAATCCTCCTGCCCCCCCCCTCCTCCCCCAACAAATCTGACAAGTTCTCTTTAGATGCCCTAGAAACCCATCCATTATTAAGACCTTATTTGACTTGCATTTTCACAACAATGTTTGTTTTTAAGGTCTTAAATGAGTTGTCTTGCGGCACAATTCCTCCTGACTGCTGCATTCTTCTCATATTTTCCATATTTTAGCTCTTTTATCTTTGCACTGGGTAAATCCATTATAAAACCCGAAAGTCCATTCATACCTGCCATAAACATCTCAGCAAGTGCAGAGTTGACCTTATTTAAAGCGATGATAAATGTTCCATCTATTTGTGAAGGGGACGTTCCTCTCTGTGGCCTGCATAGTGCGCATTTAGTCATGATTAAGGGGACATACGCACAGGAAGTTCTAAGAATAGTCCAAACTCGGACATGCCTCCCCCACATTAACACTTTCAATCCTAATATAAAGTAAGTCAAAAAGAACAAGGAAGGAAATTAAGGCCCCCATGCGGTTATAGTAGTCGAAGTGGAAGTAATACTTAAAGTCAGGGGGTTTGGAATCAGAGCTATTCAGTGCCATTGATTGCTAGTGTGTGTACAATTGATTTCTCACCAGGGCTAACTATTCCGTAGTAAATGGATTATTGAGAAGGAATAGGACAGATTGTGTAACGCGCAAATTTAACAGCCTACAGGAACAGAAAACTTGTGAGGATCAGATATTTCAAGAGATATACTACAGATTTGTGAATTTATCAGTAAGAGATTTATTTTCTGAAACAGATTTTGCCTGTGGATTTTTTATAGCAAAAGCTTGGACAGTAGTACAAGTGTAAGGAGGCCCAGACCTCAACATCTCAACATTTAAGGTAATATACAAGTACTGTTGTAGTTAAGAGTGAGTAAATTGGCAGTGTTTGTGCATGAGCACGTGTGTGTGTGTGTGTGTGTGTGTGTGTGTGTGTGTGAGTGTGTGTGTGTGTGTGTGTGTGTGGTATTCGTGTTTGATTATGAAGACAATTAAGGGAAAAGGAAAACTCAATGTTAGATTTTGATGATTGTTGTTAAAGTGAAGGATTAAAAAAACATTGCTTTTTTTTTCATTATTATTGTGTAGGAAAAGTCATAAAATAACTTGTCTAATGCATCTCTCTTTGAATACAACCAGAACTGTGAGGAAGGCAAAGATTTTTTTACAACTTGATGAATTGTAATTTTTTTTTTATTGAACATATAATCTCATCACAATCTTAGCCAAGTGTCAGGTATTTTAACTTATTTCATGAGATGATTAATAATTCTTTCTTCATTAAAAGACACCAGGAACTGCATTAAATTTTAAGGCAGACTGTGGTTTCCTATTTTGGTGTGATGTCACTGGGCCTAAGCGAGTGTAACCGAGCATTTCCGGCGGGGTTCCTCGTACATAATACATCTTGGCCGACCTCATGACCTTCATGCGTAGCAGGACATTAAATCCTGAAAATCACTCAGTTCAGTAGCTGTTGATGTCATGGGAAATAGCTGTAACAGAGCTCTGATGAATTGTAATTTTGTTTACTCACTTGAAAATTTGAAAAGTCCAATGTGTGCAAAACCATTGCTTCATTTATTTAAGCATTTGTTTACTATTTTATGAGATCTTACATGGTCCTGTGTTGATGTCCTCTATTTGTGGTTAATTTAATGTTCTTCCAAAAATTTTAGTAGATATTTATTCCTTGAAAACCACATTTCTTTCCAAAATTATGACACTTTTAAGAGAACGGTATTGAGCCATGTCCAGTAGATATGATGTTAGCACTTTGTGATATGACGTTATGTTGTAATTTAAGTGATTAGTGGGCTTTCTTTGTGTAGTACTTCCTGCTTCTTGCTGTTTTAATGTCAGATAGTATTACGCAGATCAGTGACCAATTTGCAAACCTTTTAAAGATGCTTTTTGAAAGAAGGTGAAATTAATTAATGAAGCGAAGTGTTTCTGAATATTGAAACTTCTTTTTAATTCTTTTACTGGATACATGTCTTTTAATAAATGAGACAAAGTTTATTTTTGATGAAAATTGATGGTTGAATAGTGAAATGGGAAAAGGAAGTGAGAAATTTTGTTAATGTTTCCATGTGGAATTTGTTTGCTATATAAATTGTATTGATGGGGTTCATTTCACTTTGCTTTCATTGCAGTGCACTTTTTCATTGGCCACTTACAGTCAAGTGAATTTAAAGTGTAAAACACATGTTGGATTAAAAATAATATGCCTTTTCCTTGTGCTTAATCAATTTTTTTGTCCTTACAGAGCTAATCGACTAGTACAGCATCATACCAAGTGACTGAAGAAAGAGATTCCAGAAACCTCTACAATGAAACCAATAAAGATGGTGTACATAAACCAGCCCGTGGTTGCCTTTGGTTTTGTACTATGTTCCGCATTACTATCCCTTACAGGTGAGACTGGTAGCAAAATTTAATGTGTAGAATTTTTTAAAAGTGACCTCACATACTTTAAAGAAGATGTCGTTAAAAACAGTGGTAATACTCAGAGATAGCCCAAACTGAAAAAAATCTTGCAGGGTATGTATTAGTAGTATGTATTCACCATGTTTTGCATGTAACTTTTGTATTGCATTCTAAAATGACATTCTCAGCGCCTAGTGTTTCACCTTTATTGCAAAAATGTATCCCCATCTCACCTCATACTAACTCTAACTTGATAACTAGTTTTTATGACATCAGGCAGCACTGGCAGACTTATTTTAGGATAACAATCTCAAGTAGTTTCCATTGCATTATAACTGTTGAGAAAATAATTCATTTGAAGCATTTCAGTAAAGGTAAGATGTTAATTGGTGGTTCAGTAATGTTTGATTTGAATCAAATTAATGATTTCTGCTTCCCATACAGAATATCACTAGCAGTTATAATTCATAGCAAAGTTGATTTGATAAAACTAATAAAGCCTGAATCAAAACGTTTCTAATTTTCTTGCCATAGAACAAATGACAAGTCTGATAGATTTTTGTTCTCTGACTAAAAAGGTTATGAAAAGTTGCAATCTTCTGAACTCAGCAAGTCTGATGCAACTTTAAGGAATTGTCGGGAATGTTGTAATTGAATTGTTGGATGGAAGAATTCAAACATACTTTCACTTTTAATATGTGGAAATTGAAACAGCTTAAATAGATCTATAACTGAATGTATGAATAGGTGAATAAGTGAATGAATATAAAAAAGAAATAACTGATTAATAATTAACTCATTAATGCCACATCTGCCCCATCATCATCGTGCATGGTTAGAGACGGAATCTTAGGCCCTTATCACATTGTGTGGCATACCCATCTCTATCACAGTATTTTGATTGGTCTTAACATGTGATAATGTTATCGGGGGGGGGGGGGGGGGGGGGGGGCTGCTTCCTTTCACAAGACTTCAAAATGATTGGACCAATCACAAGTAATCCAGTTAACCAAGCATGGGGCTTCATTTAGATGACTGTCTTATGTCATAACCAGTCTGTTGAGTTAGCAATCTCTTAAAACGTTGCCATATATTGCCATATTGAGACAAGTGTACAGCATGATGTGAAATTGGCATTTTGTGAAATAGAAATCAGTTTATCACAGTAGAAGATCAGCTCCATCTATTGCTCATAATCTCCTAATTTGTTTAGATAATACCATAACCATGTTAGATGCCCATTTAGAGGTCAGCAGGGAAAATTGAGTAGGAAATTGACGTCCCGCATAACTCTGTTAAGCATTTCATGTGGTAGACAGTCCAGAGATTTGAGAATAGTGGGAGTATAGTTCTATTAGATTATTTGTAGTCTTTTAAGGGAAATAATTTAGTTGAACAAGTATTCTTCAGAGTGCCATGTGCTGCATACAGTCCGTGGCTCTTTCCTGTGGAATGCAACACCTGGTACCATGAATTCTTGGCGACATTTTGGCCATCCATGTACCAGGGCAGTCATAATTTTAAAACTGTTGTAAAAAACATGGATGTTTAATTTTGTGCATACTGTTTCTTTTTGTACCTTTTCCGGTCTCGCATTAATTTCCATAATGGTCGCGGTATTCCGTTTGCTTTAAATAAGAGAATATATGGTCGGTCTGTGTGTGTGTGTGTGTGTGTATGTGTGAGTAGACAGACTTTCTATTTGGTTGGGTGTTAGCCTGTTGACAGCTGCCTGACATAGCGCCGCAGAAGGAAAGAGGGCTGTCTCGAGGCTATGACACTTAATGACATGTGTGGTATGGAAAAAACGGTGAATGGTGGTTAAACATAGGAAAGCTTATTTAGAAAATTGCCCCTCTTAGCATAAAATACACACAGAGATGACCTGCTACTTGGTATTCACTTAGCTTGAGGAGGATTTCATTTGAAGTCAAAACTGCACCTATCTGTTGTATTGGCAACGTTGGAAGTATTTACATGTTTTAGTACTTAGTGGTTTGGAGGACTTTGTGGAGTCTACTGGTATCGCGGAAATCAGAGTCACCCCTGGGATTTGTTGTTAGTACATCAACCCAACAGATTGGAGAAAATTTGCAGTTTTCATTGAGAATGCTGTACTCTTGGAAGTACCCAACAGAGCAAAAGACGTGACTAGGAGGGAGATTTGAAAAGTTCCATTTACCAAGAATTTCACTTAGTAAAGAAAACTGATTGGTTGGAAATCAGTTTTTCTGCTGTTGTAGCTGTCCTTCTCTGATATCTTGACTGAAGCTGTCTCTTTCTCAGTCCGATGAGTATATCAATACTTACATTCTTGTTTTGCTTATTGGTCCTGATGCACTCTGCTGTGTCTATCATAGATGAACGATGCTTCTTTATAGGATTCTTACTACGTGAGTATTGAGTCATTAATTATTATCTCATTAGTATATTAGTTAAGTATATCCAAAAAAGAAAAGAAAGAGTCATAACTAGTAAAGCAGCCAGAGAAGGCACCTCAACAAAGGCAGCACCATTCTTATTATTGGTTAATTAATGAATCACCACCAAAATCTAACTGTTTAATACTAATTGTAATTATACCCATTATTTTCATCAACTCATGTGAATAAGTTATTTTTTTTACTGTTGTCACACAATATGTTGTGGACATACGAGTCAGCTATTGACTTTACTTAATAGGTCAATAAAAAGTTAAAATAAATGTCCTGGTGGGGGTAATTATGATTAGCATCAACTTCCTTGAAAGGAGAGATGGTTTGTGATGAATCTGTGTTTTACAAAAGTGTTCAAAAGAAGAATTTTTTAATACTTTCTTAGACCCCATTTCCAGAGATTAGATCGATCTACTTTAGATCGACCTAACTCCCTGGGGGTTCACGCTAAATAGCTGTCAGCCGAGCGGACACGAAAGTTAATTACCCCCTTACAGCTTGTAGTAGGCGGGACGGACATTTAAGCCGGATTATCTGACAGTAATCTAGTGAGACTCCCCGCGGGGATAGATCGATCTAAAAGCTCTTGGAATACAGCCTTAGAAACTTTCATTTCCAAACACTTCTTCGGCTTCTTTCCCTTGAGTTTGGTGGCTGAGACAAAGTTGGAAGAATGCATTAAAACTTGAAAAAATGGACCCAAGGCGTCCAATTTTAGCTATTGTCCAGTTTTATCAGGCATCCATCACAGTGTAATATGAAGTATGTTATGTTTATTGGATCATCCATTATGATTCAAATGATATTAAACCAAATGTGGCATAGAGGACACTTGACAAATTGTAATTTGTCCCTTGGCAAGTGCTTCTTAGATGTTTTATCATCTCCTAGATACGTGTTCCTACAGAGCTTTTTGGTTTAATTTTGTTCTTGTGTTCATGGGGTCTTCAATTGCATGGTCTAAAACAGTGTTAATCTGAGACCCGTGCACATCCAGAAGCTAATTTAAGAGTCATTGCATGTGACAAAATAAAACTACAGAGACTTTGATCTGAATGTAACCTTGGGGAAAATAACTTTTAGGACTTTGAGCTCATTTTTATGAGTCACGATCATGATATTTTGGGCATTGAACAAGAAAAAGTGAAAGTTGCCCAATTAGTAAAGTTGACGGCTTTTTAATGAAGGCGATTTGTGAAGTGAGTGTTACTGTAAAAGCAGTGCGACCATCTGCCGTGTGTGAGATGTACTAGGTGGGGCGTTGAACTGACCAGCTTAGGTGAACTGTGGTCACAGGTTCTCTGAGGGGAAGAATGCATGTGTTACTTATATTATTGTCTAGATACTTATCTGTATTGAATGAAATGAATAGGTTAGGCCCTGTTTTGTACCTACACATGAATACAGCTCTGCAGTTCTGATACTTGTACATACACATGTGTAGCTTCATGCTTCAATTCACTTATTATTATCGACAATTCTCATAAACCAAAATAATTAAAAGCATAAAGAAGTTTGAACTTCAAGATGTATAATTCAAATATTAAGTTATTTGCTAAAATTCTCACATCTTGTACTATAATAGATTGTTTTAGTTTTCAGGTGCTTTTATAAAAAGATATTACTTAAAGGTAACATCACTTAAAATGAAAATTATCTGCCAAAGGTTAATAATCTGCTTGTTACAATGTTGATACATTGACCTTTATATGCAGTCATATAGCTTAGAGGTGTCCAACTTTTTCTCTTCGAGGATTTAAGATAGGAAAGCACAAATCAATGCAAATCTTTGAAAATAAGATCTGTATTATTATGCTGTATTGTTGTTATTTAATCTCTTTATTGAATAATTAAATTAATGATTGAAAACCACTTTATGCAGTGGGGAATTTTCATTGAAGTATATTTTTGACATTCATCTACACAAGTTTGTGATCAGTAGATCCATTTTGTAAGAATTTTGATGCAAGGTATGATTATGATTGTTATTTACTGAATTTTGAAGTTAAACCTGCTTTTAAATGGTAATTTTGTTTATGGATGAGAAGGTTTCAAAGATTGTCATCAAATTATCACTTCACAGTAACATTAACGAAAGATGCTGCGGTTAAGAAAGTATTTCTGTAGACACTCAGCATTCAGAATTTTTTCAAAAGAGGTTTATTAGCCCAAAACCTCTAGGGATGTTTTTTTTTTTGTAGTTACTATTCTCTTGGAAGTAAAGGATACTAAGAATCACATAATGAAAAAAAATGACTTCTTGGATTGCAGTAGGATGTAAATGATCTGAAAATGTGGCATCAAATATGGTGTGTTTCTTAAAATAACATTGCATTTTTTTTTCTTTTTATTGACTGTTACTAATGTTCATTTAGAATGCAAAACTGATTTCACTTGTTTTGCATAAGTATGTGACAGGTCACTGATACATAATTTATGTGATGTTTGTTATATATATGTATGTACAGTAAAAACACTCCTGAAATAATGCACAAGAATCATAGACAGCTTTTTGAAATAAAGAAATGTTTAATGTAATGTAAAATTTACACCATGTTTTTCTTTAATTCCCTCAGATGCATGCGGCAGAAAAGCAGCAGTATACACGACAGACGCACCCTCACAGGTGGTGGCCCCTACCCAGCATCCCCCTGCCGCTTCCACCCCTGCAGATCACAAGCTCCCCTGCACACATGATGAAGTCTTCAAGGCCAAGTGTTTAAATGCTGGCCAATGTGTTGCACTACAGATATCTGCAAGCAACAGAGAAGTGACGTGTCAGTAAGTAGATGATGGGTAATTGCAAATAGCCAAATTCTTCGCAACTCGTAATAAGATTTAGGTTTTATGTTGTTGATTATCTTTTTCATGCCTGTTACTTATTCTGATCAGACATGTCATTTGCCATATCTTAGGCAAAAATTATTTATTTATTTATTTTCATTTATTTATTTATTTATTTATTTATTTATTTATTTATTTATTTATTTATTTGCAATTTTTTAGCAAGGAACAACTGTTACAGTATTCATGTTTTCCTGGGATCACTTGTCAAATTTTCCCACGTACCAAACAATTGCCACAGGCATTTTTTTCCTTTTGAAAAAAGAAACATATTTTTTCAAAATTAAGGTTGGTCACACTCAATAAAAAAAGCTAAGCACTTTTGTCTGGCTTTCAGCAACAGAATTTTTTTTTCTTTTTTTGCTTGCGGCTTGATAGAACCAAGTATTTCATTACTTTCATCTGTGATGTTGTATACCACCTTTTTTCTTTAAGTGACTCTCAACTGGATAAACCCACCAAAATGAATTTTCCTGGTGAAAAGGGCAATTTTCACCTACTCCAAATCATTGCTCTCTCTGTCCCTGCCATCGATTCTTTGTAATTTTTAATTTTTAATTTTAAAATTAGTTCTAAATGACTGACCAGTTGTCATTCCTTGATCTTCACTGGGCATGACCTTGTTTTCATAAGGTAAGGAAATGGTGTGGAGTTTTCTATCACAACCCTGTGTTGTGTATGATGCAGACTTTGCAAACCATCATGGCTATCTCAGAAAGCAGAGACGACAATAACAAAAATAGTCACGCTTCAGAAAAGCTTTTATTTTTAGGATTTTATCATCTAAAAGGTCTACAATGGAAAATAAGAGAAGCTTTGCAGGATATAAATATGACTAGGGGGATTCAAATGTGTGGAGGGTCGCTGGTGAACCATATTTATGTAACATTAAATGCCATTTTCAAATTGCGATTTCAAATCTGTGTGTCTAGATTAGCAAATCTTTTCAGTTTTTGTTCTCTGATGTTGCTTTCTCTGATGACTCCTCTTGTTAACTACCTTCAGAAATATTTTTGTCAATAATATATCTTTGATTTGCTTCCTTTAAGAACTTTTTAAAGAACTATCCTGTATTAATATTCTTCACATTTGTGTGATGTAGTCTCTCTTCTGCCATCTAAAATGTGATTTCTGAATTAAATATCATGTCTGAAAATATAGTCTGAGAAACACAACACCAGTATTAGGGCCTCACTTCTCTCAACATTCCGCTGTTTTCTCAACGCATCTCATTTCTCTTCATCAGGTCATCTGCTCTTTATCAGTTAAATAAAAAGAAATGTAATAGTGAGTGTGAGAGAGAGAGAAAGAGCCCACACACGTTTTTCTCTTAATTCATTCCTTTGACATTTTCTCACATAACCACCATTGACTGTAAATGTCACAGTGAGGTTGAGCAAGGCAGCTGGGAATGCTTGCATAAGAATGCGACAAATTATAGGCTAGGTTTCAAATACAGCATTGGTTGTGTATATCTTTTGCTATTTTGGCCAGGAATACTCTTGTTCTATTGGGATGGGTGAGATACAAAGAATGTGTTAGAGGAACCAAACCCACTTATTGCACTGTTTTATGACGGAAGGATATTTTCACTATCACTTACCTTAAGGTGGTTAGGTTTACCGCATTGTGAAAGAGCAAACGTTGCTGTGACAGACAGCTATCAATCATGTAAGGCGGGGGAGGCTTTTGTCACAGGGAAATGGTTTCACAGCTGTATGATATGTAGATCAGGGAAAGATCTGTGTTTTATTTAACCACACCTTGGTCGGTTAAATTGTTTGAAGGGTTAAGTAAATTAATGCAGCATGATTATTTAAGTGACCACAGAAAAGGAGACGTAAGTAGAGTAATAGATACAAATTTTACATGTACGCAGCATAGTTTGCCTCTAGAATTACTTTAAGTGGTCAATAAAACAACACAATCAACCTTTTGGTGGAAATATGTGATGTGACTATGGACACATTTTTTTCTTTGTCCTTACATTGAATTGCCATAAATTGGACAATAAACACATATGGACTTTAAATGGGAGAAGTATTTTTAAAGCATACCTCATTGGCTCTTGAAGTGAGAAAGTGGGGTAACATTTGAATGTTTTAGAGCGTGACTGAAGGGTGTTTTCACCTCTACACATGCCAACACAAGCGAAGGTTAATTCATTGCGGAGCTATTTCCCAGCAAATTGCCACTACCGGCATCCATCATATAAACCCCTGTGTAAGCTCAGTGAATTCATTCAGTCAATCACTCAGACAAGGGAATAATAGAATTAAAAGACGCACCACTAAGTTCCTGTGGCATACCGGATATAGGTGTTGCTGTGGTTACCTATAGGATTATAGTATTTGTAATTTGACAGTCTGATAATCTGGAGGTTGGATCTCAAAGCAGCATGGTGCATCAACAGGTCATGGGGCCTCTTGCCACTTTCGTATTCCTCAGTATATGCAGGTTTCACTTGGCGCAGGGGGAACTTATAACAGTAGTATTGGAAGGTATGAAAACACTTAAACTATAATTAACTTTGTGTAGAGAATGAGATATATAGCATATGTGGTCTTAGTATTTTAATAGATCAACTAAGCTCTGATGGTTTTGATATTTGAAAGTTTCAAAAAGCCAAAGTAAATGTTAAGCCACTTTTTTTTTTAATTTTTAATTTACCATAGTTACTATAATGAGAGAATCTTCAATTCGTGTAAGATATGTTAATTGACATGATCTTGTACATTAGTATGCAATTCACATGCAAAAATTTGTGTACTTGTCTACAATCATAAATAACAGTTTTTTATGTCCACAGTGTGTTGATAACTAGGATAAAAAGCTTTTACTAAGATATTTTGTTTACTTCAGTGGTGGTAACATTACAGTGTCACTCTTTAAATGGGGACTACAGCTAAGTATGAGGTTTAGAATATGAAACAATTGGTTAAGAGAAGAATCATAATATTGAAATGGTTGTTAAGGGCACATGTATTTGTTTTTGCTCAAAACTCAACGTTGATGCCCTTGTTAAAATTGCGTATTGTGAGCAGAAGTGTTAGGTTAGTGTAACTTAAATAGAAGGGTAATGGCAGGGCAATGCCTTTTAGAGAGTCTTGGTTGAATGAAATCATTTGTTAGTGAGGACTTTGACTGAATTGTGTATTTCTATTTCATTGGAAATAACTTATAAGGCACCACCGCAAATGGGTTCCCTTTGAAGTTCTCAAACTGTACAAAAAATAATTAATGAGAAAATGTAAGAAATGTGGCATAATATTGCCAAAAGAAAACATTTTGAAGAGAAGTTTTTTAATATCTTAAAGTTAATCTAACATTTAATGTAAAACTCACATTTTGAAAATAGTTAGGATCTTTTTTTCAATTAAGAAATGTGAAATGTTGCCCTTCTTTAGATATAAATGAAATTGGTAAGTTAATCCATATAGGCAGTATGGGAACTGAAGGCCAAACTATGCATATCTACAAGGGTCACCTGTGCACTAAGTTACCCCACGGCTAACTAATTACAATGTCAGTAACTTTGTAAAGAATGTGCCAATTTAAAACTCTTGATTCAAATTATGAAAGGACACTATAATAATGCATAAAATCTCACCACAACAGCTTCAAATTACCACATATAAGGTAGATATGATATTATATATTAGGCAGAGAAACTTTCACCAGCCGTTGCCACTAAGGTAGGTCCTGTGCTGAAAGTCACAGCTGTTGTGCAATAAGCTGGGACATTCTTGGTCAGCCTAACCATTAAAATAGATGGCCAAGATTGAGGATTACATTCTTGACATTATTTATACATCTGAGGTCCACCACATTAAAGCAAATTGTCACGGTTATGCATGGTTATGAAGATATTGTGTGTAAAACCCAATGTGTCTGACATAGTCTAGATAGAGAAGCCACAGACAGTGGTATGCCAGAGATGAGGTTTGGTCCACACAGCAGTATGTCTATAGATAGACTCTGTCTTCATTCTCAATGGTTATACCACGATGAACAACAGGGCAGGTAATGTTTACTGAGGATAATTTGATTTAATTTGTTAAGCAGATGCGATCATATCAAGTTTAGCTGCAGTTTAATTGACTTTTTACTTTAAAAAAAAAAAGAGGTGTATTCAGGAAATACTGATTGAGCCGATTGGCTCTAACAGGCAGCATACAGGAAATAGGTTAGAATACATTGGGTCAGTTTATGGAGCATTTAACTTGTTTAATGATGTGTAGGAGTAAAGCAAGTCTGCCTTTTCTGACAATTTTTCAAATTTATCAGACGAATTATCATAAGTAATAAAAATTAATAGATCAGCCGACCACCCATGTCCTGTAGAAGGAAACATTATTGAGTCATGAAATTATTATCGCCATAACATCAGGACAGAAGAACAAAAGACAAAAAAAGCTCATTCATATTTTTATGAGAAAAACTACTGTGTGTAATGTTGAAATGTGTACCTAGTCACATTGTGAGAGTTACGTAATGGGAAGAGGGATATTGTGTAGGCTATCTCTGGACACTCCTATTTCTTTTTAGGATTCTAAATGTCAGAGAGAAGATGAATCTGATTTGATCTTTACTTAAGACTTTGTGGAGTTATTTTAAGTGGATGAGGAAGAAGGCATTAGATAAGAAAACGGTATAATCATGAAGTGTGTCAGTGGGCTGTATAAGAGAAAGTCACTTAGGTTATAGTTCATCAAAAGTGTATGAGATTTTGAGAAGGCTTCTTCATAGGACAGCTGCAACATCATGGGAGAATTTATAGTTATTGGTAAGCAAAGGTGTTGTATGCTTGTTATGTGTAGTGGGTAACAGAAGTGAAAGATATTCAGACAGTTAATTAACAATAATAATTGGCAGCAATGAATTACTTAGGGCTTTGATGTCATTTTCAAATATTTATTATTGAACAGATTGGAGATTATTGTATATATCAAGTATTTTGGACAGGTTTATCATGTGACTATAACCAATCTTGTGGCTGATCACCATAGTGTGTAGTGGATATATATTTCATTTTTTAGGTGGGGAAATAGAATATGTTCAGCCTGAATTTATAAAGCCATGTCCTGTGCAACTTGCTACTGGGTTTTGCCTAAACCATGGAATATGCCGACAAATTATTATCTCAAATAACAACATAACCAGTTGCCAGTGAGTATTTCGCACCGCTGCTGTTGAATGGAGAGATTTCTGACAGCACAATACATGTACTTGTGATTTTTAGCAAAATGTTTGAGCATTACAAGTCATGGGGGTTGGTTCAACTGCTGTGAATATTTAACCTCTTCTTGATATGAAAAAGTCGAATTTGTTGTAACCCTTATTTTAACATCCCCTGTTTATCATTAACTTAATCTAACATGTATAAGTCATTGCTTCACTGAGTAATTGCCATTTTAGCGTTTCCATCCACTATTAACAATGATTTTGGTTTCCTTGTTCATTTATCATTTTTCTGTGATATGATGAAGAGAGCATTTCATGAAATTATTTATTAGAAATATGACATTATCAGATGGGTCACACACACATCCATTCTCATTCCACTCCACCATGATGAATGGCTCAATTATCATACATATATCTCAGAGGGAGCCTGACATCTATCTATTTCCTATTCATTCAAGTATCAATATGTTCTATAGCCATCAGGATAAAGCTTCTCTCACCTGAGTCTTAAGTGTCACTGAGGAATTGCTGGTTATGAAACTTTCACATACTTGCTTGGAGAATCTCGAAATACATTGAAGTGACATTTATTGTCCTTTGCAAGGGTTTTGTCTGAGTGACATTTATTGTCATTGTAAAGTTTTCATTATATTAATGAAAGCAGTGTTGTTCCTCGCTTTGGATTTATTGTGATAATACCAACTGGATATCTCCACATCTCAGCTGTGGTAGTATTTGACTCATGATCAGTTTTCAACTCATGGTCTGTCCATCTGGACATCGTAGTCCATTGCCTAATCACGGGGTCATTTGGCCAGGCTGTGACCCCGTGTTCTTCTTGCTACTGCTGTTGTTCCGTTACTGCATATTTTTGTGACATTTATGAGAGAGAATATTAGCATTCCTTATCCAATTACTCCATCACTTCATTCTGTAATCATGTATAATGACTGACCTGACCTTTTTTTGTCTCATCTTAGCTGCCCATTGAATGTCATGCTTTTGTTGTTACACGCTATCCTGCTGATAAATCGTGACACATTTGTGACAGAAATTGCTGTCTTCTAACACACCTCCATTCATCTTCCGTCTCCAGGTGTAACAGCATGGTAGACACACCCACCTGCTGTCACCTGCCGTGTTTACTTACCACATATAGCAGTTCTATGCTATTTTGGTAGAGGGGTGCATGCCTCCATCATCAGTTTATATATCAGGGTTGCCAACATTAGAGTTCTTAAAATGAATACACATCACAAGGCTTTGTCATATGAAAAGTAATGCATAAGAAATTTTGCACATTTTTATAATTATTATATATTATAATAATATTTTTATAGTGAACAGATTTTTAAAATGAGATTGACTTTTGATTCTGAAAAAGTCATGGATCAAGAATAATGAACCAGAGGTTCATTAGCTTGGTATTTGAATACTTTAGACATTGTGAAGTTCTTTAAACATAACAAATGGAGGAAATGTTGGAAATGGAGTTGGCAACCTTGTCATGTATGCTGAATGTGTTTTGCTTGTGGGGTTTTAAATCTATGTTTTATTTATTTCTGAATAAATATGTAATTGAATGATTTACAATATATTTGTGTCTAATTTTCACTGATTAGTGTATTTTTCTTGTAGCTGAGCACTCACAATCATTGATATTTAATATTTTTTGTTTTTCTTTATTTTTCAATAATGGAATGATCCAGGCAACATGCCCCATAGTCTTTGTTCAGTATCATAAGCTAACTTCAATCTTTTCTATATTCTTACTTGTTTAATACTATCAATTATGTCATTAACAGTAAGGAATTAATTGGCATCTAATTAAGTTTTTTATCTGATTACAGCTGTAAACGTGGTTATAGTGGGACAAGATGTGAATATTTAATGAGACCAGGTATGAAACATTGTAGTTATATATCTATGGAAAGTTCTTAAAAATATTTATTGTATAAAGAACAATTCATATGTTAGTAAATTGAAGATAAAGAATTATAAGGTTCATAATTTGATCTAATCCCCATAAGTCTTAAAAAGAAAAAAAACAAACCATGAATAGGATATATAAAGCAGTGATGAATAACTTTGATAAATTTATTTTAATTACATACATGCTTATTTGATTTAAAAGTCAAGTCCAAGATAATTTAAATTTATTTTACATTTTCAGTCCAAGACCCTATGATGGCCAATGTAGCTGCAGGGATAGGAGTTGCAGTATTTGTAGTTGTCATAATTATAGTAGCTGTTGTTGCATATATTGTGTAAGTATGCTTTATTCCCTTTTCTTTTTTTCTCTGTCAAAAATGCAAAATTTTCTGGAAAATTGCAATCATTATAACTCTTTTTATAAAGAAGAGACCTGAGTTTAAAGATTTTGAAGGTTTTAATTATAGCTTAGTGCATTCCCAGTCCTGTAACTGTCTCATGTAAGATCGTCATCTACTCCACGTCTCACTTTATTTCTACCTGTCTTCGAACTGCTTGAACTCCAAATGGTTTACCACACATGTAAGGTTTTGGTAAAACAAAGATTGAATCAGATGTATGGAAAGATGAGGAAATGACATGGGTCACGGGATGTAGGATATATAAAGAACTGAGATTATTTTTACTGGCTTAGGTGTGTTCCGTAGTACATGTATCAGCTGCTGACCAAAGTGAAGCAGTTACATCTGTGGTATCACTTGGTTATACTGTGATCTCAATCTCTCTCTCACACACACACACACACATATTTCAATGTTTAAACATTTAAGATGGGGTTGTATTCTAAGGGATCTATTCAGACAGCCACATTTCATGATGTAATTTAGCTTATTTTAAAATACTTATAAGCTCTGATGTGAGTGCATCTTGCATTTTATTCTGACACATAAAAGCTGTTTCAGAAAAGTACTGGAGATGTCTACTGCTACAAACTATGTACATTGCAAATAGTGGGGTCATATCAAAGAAATATGAGTTTCTTGTTATTATGTAAAAAAGAAAAGTTGAAGATGTTGAAAATGGATGGGTAGGCACAAGGTCAAGAAAGCCACAGCTTTTATTCAAGTTTGTTTTCCTAAAAACAGGGAATTTGGGTTCCACCCTTTTTTGGGGTCTGTTAAAAATACGTTGAGTACCAGTAGCTTAATCTGGATGGCTGAACACATTTTGTGAAATCTTTTGATTTGGATCCCACCTTCTTCTGGTCCATTATATTCCATGCTGCATAAGCATGATGCATTACAAATTCATCATCATACATCATTAAACCTTCTTGAAAAAAAATATATAAGCAATTTTTATAAATGTACTGACACCAAGGCTATATTTGGCAAATTTGAAGAATTTAAATTCTGTTGGTAAATGGATGCGTTTGATCACAAGTTTGGACTGAACAGGGACAAAATCTTAATAGGTCATTTTAAACATTGTTGATTTTAGAAGGGTAGAAAAGGACAGGAATTTTCTAAAATCACTGTGTTGATGTTTGTAGAATTGGGGGCCATCCAGACACTACAGTTTTTATAAAATGTTCATTACCGACATTTATGTAATGGTTAGTTATAAGGAATTAACATTTGACGTGTACCTGCACAAGTTTTGGAGTCATCATCTGCAGTCTCAACCAGAAGACTAAAATTTTGTTGAAGAAAATGAACATTATATACAATCTGAACTTGACATCTCAATGAACTTTTTCCATAACAACATGCATTAACCATTTATTTTATTTCCAGCATAAGAAAAAGGAACAGTCGGCAAAGAACAATAAATCTTAATGCAGACACAGAGGACGAGGTAGGACGACCTTTCAGTCGGAGGGCTTCTGTTATTGCTAGTGATACTAAACGAGCGGTAATTAACCACTTTGCTTCACCATTAACAATTTTATTGAGGTATCTGCAAAGAAAATCCTCCATATAGTTCACTGAAAACATAAATTAAGATGCTGAACCATTCTGATTTTTGAAAACAAAATTATCGGGCCATGGTTGCAAAATGTTAATAAAATATGCTTTTCATACCTGTCAGTTATTTTCTTATACTGACAGTAAAAAAAAAAGAGAATCTAAAATTCTTTAACCAGAGATTTTTCTCCAACCAAACAAATGCAGTACATAGACAGACATGAACTGAATAATTAATATGGCTTTCAGCCTTAGTCATGGCAATAATTGTATTTTACTCTACTCCATACGTGACAAAGGCAGTATATCACCTTGTATTTTAATACATTGTGAATTTGTCTTGTGGTCCTATTATGAAGTATATTATCAGGTCTTGTGCAGATGCCTCAACAATTACCAGTGACACAGAGAGGTGGATGAGTGTGGAAAAAGTAATTTTTTTTCGTGAAATGTGAACCGTTTTCCTTGAAAAGAAACTTAATGATGAAAAAAGCAAAGAAATTTTACCCTGATATTTATACTTTCACGTAAAAAAGTTGAATATTCACTTCAAGAGCACTAATTAATACACCTCTCATTGTCATTTTGCATGGGTTGCAGTGATTTTAACATGTTCTCACAGTGGCATTTAGTTCAGTTAAAGCAAGCACTTTGATCTATCCAAATATTGAAAAGCACAGTGGGGAAAATTGATTGCTTTGCTTCTTACAGAGACCAGTTTATGCTGATCCAGATAAGCATGAGGTCAGTTAAGGCAAGGGCTTCTTTAAACTTGAAATCAAATGACCTCTTGCCCTTAATAGAGCGAGTTGATTTTCTTGAATGTATCATATGTGCAACAGCCCCTTGCATAAAGAGGCTCCATTGCACCTCAGACACTGAAATTTCCAGTTAATCAACCTTTTTTTGGTTGACAAGAGCCTTAGTTTCCAGTTCAAAGAAGCCCTTTTCTGCACAGTTCTTAGACTAGTAAGATGACTAAGGGTTTGTGTTTAGTCACCAAAGAACAGTTCAATCAATACTAACACCTAGACCACTCTAAAAGTGTGCCTCTGTAATTGCAGTGATTGCTACAATATTACGTAGAAAGCAAGAACACTGAAAGAGCATCATCTGATTGTAAGCTTTTTTCAGCATTTTAGTTACCAGAACTGGGACTGAAATTGCTTTGCTTTTTACTTTTGCAAACTAAAAAGATATGGAAGCTCAAAGCCATTCAAAGCTTTTGTCGTTGCAACATAATATATATATTTGGTTCAAGAGTTATAATACACAAATCACACTTTCTAAGGTCATAGAATGCATAGCATATGGTAGTGGCTTGAACTAAAAAATTTAGATACGGTGTAGTATTGCCTTTGAAAATCACAAAACAAATACCTCTCCCTTGTTTTTCTTTACAAAGCTGTGGCATGATTTATCACCTCAATCCACAATACTAAGCTGCACAAAGTAGATAAGTAATGTAATAAGTTGCCCTTTATAATTTGTACTTTTCTATCCCCAAACAAATATTTGCTATATGTGATAAGCCTCTCCAAGTCGTGTCAAATTACTCTAATTTCATTGGTAAAGTGCATTTTTGTGGTGAACAGTTTTTAAGTTGTAAACAATTGGAAATTTTCTCTTTAAGAACCTTCCATGTTGTCTTGATGTTTTTGCTTTTGAATTAATTTATGAATTAGTAAATTTTATGTGTATTTTTTTTCATTTGCTAGGCATTACCAACAGCTAATGGGCACCAAGAAGAAAAGTTGTTGAAAAACGATTTAGAAAGAGACTGTGAAAAAGGAGAAGCAGAAGACAAAGTATAGTGCCAACCAAACTGTAAATTTAACATTTGACGTGTACCTGTTTCACGTCCATGGAATAGTCAACTAAGCAGTGGGAAACCGTTGTAGATATTTATATAAGTATGAATGAATGAATGTGTGGATATTTATTTGAAGATATCTTGTTTTATAAGTAATACTTGGTGCATTGTTGGAACAAGACTACTTCTGTCTGTGTGAGTGTGGTAGTGCAACCAGTGGAATATCGCTGTCCTTGGCAACTTTGTCTCCCACTGCTTATGTATCATAAGCTCTCTATTGGCATTCAGATTGTGATTTGTTATTGCCAAGTTCATAATAGATGGAATGGCATTGCTTTTATTCTGAGGAACTGAAGTGGCATCCACAATGTACCTGTGGATGTGCCACAAGCAACATATTCCCACCCTACAAGTCCTGAATAGCATGTGCCTGTCCGTAGCCAAACATGTGACTGTGAAGATGAGCATATTTCCAAGACAAGCTCAATTCAAACTTGACAGTCAAACTGCGTTGACAGTCAAACTGCGGAGGAACACTGCTCACAAAAACTGCACAAAATCCCATGGCTGGAAGATGCTGTTGTCTATTGGCTGACAAGGATTAAATTAGGAATATCTTCTCATGAGGTCTGAGTCAGTTTTAGGAATTTCTCCAGAAGATTTGACAGGGATTTTTTGAGAAAAAAACTTTTATGGTGATATGGACACTTTTAAGAGGAATGGGATAATGGATATTTTACAGTGAACCTCTTTAAGTAATGTAGTTATGCTAGTCATGTATAGACGCATTTAAAATAAGTAAGACAGCTTGCTGCTGCCATCCTCACCAAGTGGAGCACCAACCCATTCCATGTAGCCATTGGATAATTATTGACCAATTACAGTCAGCATTGTGGCAAGAACAATTGGCATAAAATTTGTAATTTTAAGGTGTAATATTTCTGTGTGGAGGTTTTACATGCATTGGTGTTTTTTTTTTATTTGCCCACCTCCCCTCCATCATACATGCTAAGTGCATGAATGTAAAGCTTACAGTGGGATTATATGGCAATTTGAGGAACTTTAAGTGGAAAGAGTAATATCGCTCCACCTGTGAGATCAATTTCTGAACATGTAGTGGGAGGAGAATTCAGCAGGGTGAATGAGTAACCAAATGTGACCTTCTCTCTCCCATCCTACAAGTAGCAAACAAGTAGCTACAATGATTTTACCATTAAAAAATCTTATTTATTTTTAGATATATAGTTATTGAACAGTGAGTGAGGGTTAGGCTTACTCATCATGGAGTGGGTGGACTAATTACTGTAACTTAGGACGTGAGTGCATAGTGAGGTCCATTAAAGACAATCACATTGTGCTTTACGACAACTTCAGTCTTATGAATTCAATGTGTCCCAGAATTTTGGGCTGTTTTATAAAGTAGGACAGGATGTTTTGTCTAAAATTCAGCCTGAAACCCAAAGCCCTAATATGGCTGAATTGTTTATGGTGTATTTTCTTCGGGGAACAAGGCTGCTTTTAGTAAATTATACTGCTAATTTTATTTAAATTATTTGTTACAGCATTGCTATCTGTACAGTGGTTGGAAGTTAGATATTATAGATTGTGAGGTATAATTTGAATGTTTTATTTCCACCGATGGCTATTAGTGCTTATGCCAGTAATTATATGTTACAGCAGGTTTCTTTACAGGCCTGTTTAGACAATAGTACTGCAGTGACCCTGATAAATTAAACAAATTAAATGTTAGTTGTTTTTGTCATTACTATGAATATTAATGTTAATTTGGAAACAAGCTTAAAGTGAAATAGATGACCAATATATGTGAACAAGTTCTTCCTTATGGTGTTTAAGGATGTCGGACAAAATATCAACTTAAAAATACTTATAACTTGTACTTAGTGTTTAAAAACCTGTCAGTAGTGTATTAATGCTCAGTGGATTATGAAGTACTTACATAACATACACAAATGTGTCATATTAGTATCATTTGAATGTGAAACCATAGTAGTCGGTGGTGTGTTTGTGTTTCATGTGCAATAATTTTCACTGCTGCTTAGTTTTCTCTGAATGGATATTGTTATGATTTAGTGTCTGTTTTAACATTTATACATTGTAGGCTTTTCAAGTCCTTTTTTTAAATTATGTATATTAGTGCTGTTATTCATGCATGTTCAAGATACAGACACAAACAAGTGGAGGTATAAATAAAGAAATAAAATGTGAAAATACCATGTTATTATGCCATTATTAATGTACTTTGTTTTCTGCATGGCAGCAGTGAAGTAGCAAACTAAAAACATAGCAAAACCAAATGCTGATTTTGGCTTTAATACTTCAGTCCACTCCCACTTTCGTTTTCTACAAGAAGTGGTATTTTGTTAGAGGTGATCATCACGCATTCACCACAAACATAATTGTTGACCTAGCTAGGATAAACTTGCCGCGTTCTAACCACAGAAAAACAGCTGTTTTATATTTGGGACATTTAAAAAATAATGGCCATTTTGTTGAATATTAAACTGTAAAAATTAAGTTTTAAGTGAAGAGACTAATAATAAAATTTTAAAACAAAAGTAAACACATAGGGAAGCTATATTAATTACATGTATGTCATGCAAATACAGTACGCAACATTTGCACTCTGAAAGCTTCAGTGTCTTAAATAGAAATCCTGAATTTAAATGTGGTAATTATTTCTAATAGGCTTAAGTTCAGGAGCTCTTTTAATCAAATATCTGAAAAAAATATTGTTAAAAGATGTTAAGTTTCAGCTCTGTGCTCCACATTTTATGCTGTTCAAAAACTGAAGCTTTCAATATTTTCAATTAATTTTATTTAAAAAAGCTATGGAAAGAACAAGATCATCAGTATCTTTATTTCAAATTCATATAAATTTTCATTCCTCAAAACAAGCTTGTCCGTCATATATTCCCATGTAAAATTCAAAATGTCTTTACTTAATTAATTTCTATTACTATCCTCTAGTCCAAATGTGTCAAAGAGAAATATAACCCAATAATCTGTCTACTTCATAAATATATTCAAATTATTTACAAAAAGATACAGTGAGGACAATATCTTACATAAAAAATATTTGATCTAGGCAGGTTGCCAGCAGGTTTCCACATTTACTACAGGTAAATGCTGTTACTCTTTTGGTCAAATCGATTCTGTAGCAGAAAAACCTTTATACGTTTCAGCAATAAAGTAAAATGGCAACACTTTGGAACAACATTTTGTCTAGATAATAGGTTTCATTTACAATAACAAACCCTGTTCATCCAAAGTCTGAGAAAAAGTTATCTGTATAAATATGTACACCCAGTAAACACTCTTTTTATTTTTTTCCAGGCATTTGGTTTTGGATAATTAGTTTTTCTTCAAGTGCCTCACTGTCTACTTTTCTTTTAGAAGACTTATTTGTTGTCACTAACAAAACATACACCACGAAGCAGACCAAATTTACATACTTCAGATTTAACATAGTTAGATAATACTTAGTTACAAAACACTTCTTGGGGGAAAATTGTTCATTCATCTCATTCTCAGAGGAGTTAATACTGTATATGTCTGCCATCTAAATATCACATGCACTGTTAAACTGTATAAAAAAAGCATTCCATGGCTTAAACCACTTCTCCCTGATTATCCCTTTCATTATATTTGACCCAGTCCATGGCAATGGGGGCAGACAGCAATGCATCTGGCACAGCAAAGGCATCAGAGAGAGCCAGAGACTGAGGTGCAATCTGACGACAGAGCTCGGCCGCTACTTCATTCACCTGACGCCCAGTAGGCACTGTCATGGTTTCCGAGGTTACAAACCAACCCAAGTCTTTTTCTATGGTGTTGATGAGATATAGGTGGCGTAGCTGCGTCAGGATAGGTTTCAGTGATGCATCTGCTCTGTCGATAGCTGCTTGAAATTGCTCACTGATGAGGCGCTCTCCGTATGCGCGGGCAGCCCCTTGGACTAGGTCACTGCATCTGTACATCCAAGCATCAAACCTCCCTACAGGAATAGAATAGAAAATGATCAGCCTTTAGTTATATACACTTTCCGTAAAAAAAGACAACTTTTTGTTCAAATAGTATGAAATAGTTAAGGTCTTTAAAATTAAAACTTTTGTAACCCTCACTCTCTGTGTGTGTGTGTGTGTGTGTGTGTGCGTGCGTGCGTGTGAATTTTTTTAAGATTAATCATTTTCAGACACTCACAACAATGTCATAACTTACAAAAAACCAAGTAATTCTTCATAACTTTTGAAAAGGAAATGCTTGAGTATTATGATCATAATACTTTTGGGGGTAGAAGATTATTAATTTATGTTGTTTGAATTCATTCAACAGTTACTGTACCTTCTTTACCAGCTTCCATCATCTTCATTCCCAGTGTCATGAACAGGGTAATCTCCCTCTTCTGCATCAAGAAGTGCAGGTAGTCCAGGTTGTTCAGGTTCTCTGTGGTCACCTCTGTAACGTTAGGGGGGTTGGTCATGAACATCTCCAAGACTTCCTTGGCGACTTTCTGCATCAGGACACTGTTGTCTCCCTCTGCGGTCAGCGCAGCATGGGCAGCGCCGAGGAAAGTGCCAAACCTGTTGCATGACAAGTAGCCTTGCCCTCCACATCTCTCTCTGCCAACCGACGCCATTTCTTCACCATACCAACCAGCTAGGGCCTTGATAGCACAGCACATTGTGACCACCTCCTGGTGCTCTGAACCATCTGGTTTCTGAAAAGCCCAGCGATCTTTCACGTAGTCCAAGGCAAAGTTCATGGCGTAGGTGTTGGCCAAGAATGGGATGAGCGCCCTCTGCTGGAGCTGATACTTAAGAATAGGCGTGTCTGATTTTCCTGAGGCTCCAACTGTGAGGCGTGTAGCAGCATATCTCAGTGCTATGGTGAGTCCGGCCTTGGCAGCCCCCTGCCCCATACTAGCAATGCAGATACGCCCAGACAGCAACTGGTCAGCCACTGTGAGGAACCTGGCCCTGTTCCCCTTGATGGAGGTGGTGAAGGTGCCATCCTCTGCAACATCAGAATACTTGTTCAGCAAATTCTCTCTGGGCACTCTGACGTTATTAAAAGATAACTTGGCATTATCAACTCCATTTAGTCCCATCTTGTGACCCATATCCTCTATCAACACATTGGGCATGGTTTTCAGGTCATCGTCACGGATACGCACCAGCACTCCGTGGATCCCATGGTTTTGTCCGTCCACTATCAACTGTGCAAAGACCACGCAGTGCTTGGCATGTATTGCGCCATTAGTGATCCAGTATTTCTGAGCCAAAGGGGTCGGGGTGTTGATCACAAACTCCTGAGTGCTCTTGTCATACACAGCTGTTGTTTCCATCTCTACTGCATTGTTCCCATAGCCAAGTTCTGTAAGCCCAAAGCAGCCAATATCATCTAAGGTGTCAATTCCTGAAAATATAAAGAAAATACCACCTGAGAAAATGTGAATGTTTTTTCTTTTTTTATATGAGAATTGATGGTGGGTTCTGGTGGATTTTATTCAAAAACTAATATTTTTTTTTCTAATCCTATCTTTATACTAATTAAGTTGATAACATTTAGATGGTAAACAATGCATTATTTAAAACTTGAATTCAATTTCAAAAGCAGGGTGAGTTAACATGTGAATTAAATGTGCGTTTGCCATTTTTTATGAAAACTTTATAATAAAATTGGCAATAATTCACACTGCATTACAGACCTGCCAGTAGTTTATTCAGGTGTCTCTCGGTTCCCAATTTGAGCACGGTCCCTCCAAACAGGTTGAACTGCACTGTCATCTTGGTGGCCGTGGCAGGATCAATGATAGCCACCAGTTCATGGGCAGCAAAGATACGCAAGGGGTTGTTTTTGAAGTCGAGCACAGAGATGAATTGCAAGTCGCAGATCCGCTGGAGAATCTTCAAGGCTTTTTCTCTCTCTTCTTCCAGTGGGATGTTATACTGGGGAATGATGTCTGGGTCATTGCTGAGATATTCTCGGAATTTCTTCCTCATCTCATGATTGTCGTGATCCAACAGTGCCGTCATCTTCTCCATGTCAAAGGACGGTTTCTCCCACTCGCTGCGTAAACTCTCTGGTTTGAGAGCAGAGGCTGTGGCTACAGGGCGGAGACATGAAACACCTAACCCTTGTTTTACCTGGAGTAATGCAGAGCTGCATACTTTCTGCTGATGAAATGCTCTTGTTTGTTTGGTCAAGTGCCTTAGTAGTACAGATATTCTTGAGACAGCAGCCATCTAAAATATCAAATGGTATATACCTGTTAATAAGTATAAAGTTAGTTTGTTAAATAATTCTTTAGATAAGATTTTTACTGTGCCATATGCTCCCAATTCTAGTAAGTAGTAATAAAAATCAATTTAATGCAATTATATACTGATATAACTAAATAAAAAGTATTTATCTATGCTTTGGATATTTCAAACAACCATGACTAAGTTTTAAAGATATTCTTAATGCAGACTTAAATGGCTCAGTCCAAAACAAAACTTGGCAAGTGCTTTTAATGTAACAAAGTTAATTGCTGGATATGCTAAATAATCTAAAAATGTCTTTCTGCATGTGTCATGCCAAAACAGGCATATTTGCCCGAAAAAAGATAAGTGATTTACAAGAATTAAAAGCAGCAAATTTTGCATTTGTTTAGCAAAGTTCTATTCCAAAACATATTCAAATGATATAAATGAATCTGGAAACAACCGTAATGGAATGCTGAAAATTGAGAGGATGACATGAGAATAATTTTAATGTAACACTTGCCAAATTATCATGCAAACAGCACGACGCTAAAAGAAAGAAAAAAATCAAAATTATACTCTATTATGTATTACATTCATGATTCTCAGCAGTGATATCTCTCAAATTTGTCTTCTTATTGCACACAGTTATCTACTTAGCCACAGGCCAATGAAATATGAGTGTAGATAAATTTATCTGTGCCTTAAATCACAGGTGAGTAACCTAAAACATTATTTTTTCCGGGTCGTAGACTATGCACAGATAAGATCCAGATCAAGAAACTCGTTTGAATGTATTACCACAACAACAGTAATATATTCCAGTCTGATAAGATCTTAACTGCCCTGCCAGGACACAAGTGACCAACTCTGTGGATGTGATAACATGGTCTCTGTGTGGTGTCTCTGTGTTGTGTGGAATACACTGTTGTAAATACTTTGCTTCATTTCAGCTGGGTATTCATTTCACAATGGATTGTTTTAGTATGACAGACAAAATGACACTTATAGTTCATAGCAACCTTTAGGCACATTACAATAAACTGATATAAAGTGAAAGCAAATACTTTCTTTGGTAGCTATGCAGTATGCCCCCAAACTGATAAACAAGTGAGTCTCTCATTTTTTTTTTTTTTTCAAAACTTGTTTTTGAAGTTTCTTTGACCAATGCCTCTGATATTTAAATAAATAAGTTTTGCTATCTACTTACAGGTTTTTTATGTTCATTCCTGGCATGACCTCAGCTCTTTTTATATTTAAATGGGCTTGAGTTTTCCAATAAAACATTTGAAAAAATCATTCAGTAAATTGCCAAACAAAATTCTTTGTTTAACACAGACGATGACAAAAGATACCACATAAATGCAGACATGGGGAAAATTGGGAGATACTAAAGGACCTGGATAGCAAGAAATCTGCAGGTCTTCCCAATTCCGTGCTGGTCCAAAGTAACTATTTTATTTCCTTTAAGCTTTGTTTACATTTGATTTATAATAACTAGTATGTGCTGCATTTTCACATAAACCTTACAGTTTCCCTTTGTCTGTAAAAGGTTTTAGAAAAAACAAAATGCCACATTACGTCCTTCTTTCTTTAGTGTGCTTTTATATAGGGACAAGTGAAAACTATTGTTTGGTACTGTACCTGGTAAAACTGCAGGGTCTAATGCACATTGAAATGCAGCTTTCCATTCTACTTAATCCACCCTTTGCGCTGGGTGTGACTAAGGAATTAGATACCCTATATCATTTCTTGGTGTGGCAGACTGGCACACTAACACTGTTCAATTTGTGAATGAATTGATGCATTTTAACGCAAACCCCTGCATAAATGATAAGCGCTAAACTTCACAATCATTACAATACTCAATATGGTATAGAAGGGATCTCATTTATCGTATATTACACGGTATATATAATCTAATTGACTTGTTTTTAAGAGAGTTTACAGAGAGTTGATAAATGCAAAAACATTTTTGGGTTCAATGCATTATCAAAGCTCTGAAAATCAAAAACTTGTACGTTTGGGAGTATACTGCACAAGGAGCCTTACTTTTGTTAAACATCACATTTAAAACTGTGGATTACATGATAATTTGACATCTAGTACTTGCCTTTGAATCTTGTTTAGATGTCAAGTTACTCAACCATCCGTCAGCTGCTACAGCAAACTAACCTTTGTACCTTACCTGTACCGCAGTGAATAATTTGAGTAAATGTTATTGGTTGGTTCTAGGGTTTTCAGCGAAGTTACGAGACATGGTAAGGCCTTCATTCATGGCTAACGAAGGAGAAAAGACGTGGCCATAATCAAAGGGCCTGTAATAAGCATATATTATTGGTATCTCGGCATCATTTTCACCCACTGTTTACAAAGGTCTAAAGAAACTAAAGTTATTCTAGTTTACCGAATGTGGGTGGGTGTGGGTGGAGAGGGGGGGGGGGCATTTTGAAAATGGAAGCAGTCGGAGCTGTTGCCCTTTATTAGATCTGCCCCCTGTTATTGTTACGTATGCATTCTAATATTATCAGGAAAGTTAAAGGAATTTCAGCCAACAGACAATTTTCAACTGAATTTTTGACACGAGTATTTATCCAGTTCAGGGTGATCCAGTTAGGCCATGGGCTTGAAAATCCCCCAAATGCGTATTTTTTGCCATCCACTGCTTCTTATAAAACCTTAGGCCTTGGACATAATGGAATAACGAATTGTGAAAAAAATATACTTGAAGTTGTGGACATAACGTGGTTACCTGGTTGGTTACTAATTTTTGAGAGAACGGCGGCTTGAATACACAACAGCTAAAGTTTTCCAGGTAGTCTTTATTCCTCTCATACGGGATGTAGGCTACCTTCATTATTTAAATTTAGGCCTATTACAGTACTCTACAGATACTTTTGTTTCTAATTTTGGTTTCTCTTCTCTTCTGTGATTGTAATTTTAATTTAAAGACAGGGACAAATTGTATAACACTACTGACCTCTCGTCCGCAAGAAGTTTGGCCTCCGGCCAAAATGGAAAACTACTAAAACTACATATTGAAAGAACATGCAAAAACACAACAAAAGTGGTGAACTTCAACAGTGCTCGGCTTCTTATTGAACAAAAGGAAGAAAAATGTGGAATGTGCAGAATGTACAGAATTAGTCCCACATATCGTCGNTAACTTATAAGTATAAAGTTAGTTTGTTAAATAATTCTTTAGATAAGATTTTTACAGTGCCATATGCTCCCAATTCTAGTAAGTAGTAATAAAAATCAATTTAATGCAATTATATACTGATATAACTAAAAAAGTATTTATTATCTATGCTTTGGATATTTCAAACAACCATGACTAAGTTTTAAAGATATTCTTAATGCAGACTTAAATGGCTCAGTCCAAAACAAAACTTGGCAAGTGCTTTTAATGTAACAAAGTTAATTGCTGGATATGCTAAATAATCTAAAAATGTCTTTCTGCATGTGTCATGCCAAAACAGGCATATTTGCCCGAAAAAAGATAAGTGATTTACAAGAATGAAAAGCAGCAAATTTTGCATTTGTTTAGCAAAGTTCTATTCCAAAACATATTCAAATGATATAAATGAATCTGGAAACAACGGTAATGGAATGCTGAAAATTGAGAGGATGACATGAGAATAATTTTAATGTAACACTTGCAATATTATCATGCAAACAGCACGACGCTAAAAGAAAGAAAAATATCAAAATTATACTCTATTATGTATTACATTCATGATTCTCAGCAGTGATATCTCTCAAATTTGTCTTCTTATTGCACACAGTTATCTACTTAGCCACAGGCCAATGAAATATGAGTGTAGATAAATCTATCTGTGCCTTAAATCACAGGTGAGTAACCTAAAACATTATTTTTTCCGGGTCGTAGACTATGCACAGATAAGATCCAGATCAAGAAACTCGGTTGAATGAATTACCACAACAACAGTAATATATTCCAGTCTGATAAGATCTTAACTGCCCTGCCAGGACACAAGTGACCAACTCAGTGGATGGGATAACATGGTCTCTTTGTTGTGTGGAATACACTGTTGTAAATACTTTATTCAATTTCAGCTGGGTATTCATTTCACAATGGATTGTTTTAGTATGACAGACAAAATGACGCTTATAGTTCATAGCAACCTTAAGGCACATTACAATAAATTGATATAAAATGAAGGCAAATGCTTTCTTTGACAGTTATGCAGTATGTCCCCAAACTTATAAACATGCAAGTCTCTGTTTTTTTCCATACCTTTTTTTTTGTGGTAATGTTCACCAATGTCTCTGATATTTAAATAACTAAGTTTTGCAATCCACTTTCTGGTTTTTTTATGTTCATCCCTGACATGAGCTCAGCTCTTATTATTTTTAAATGGGCTTGAATTTTCCAATAAAACCTTTAAAAATCATTCAGTAAAGTGCCAAACAAAGTCCTTTGTTTAACACAGACAGTGACAAAAGTTACCACATAAATGCAGACATGGGGAAAATTTGAAGATACTTAAGGTCCTGGATAACAAGATATCTGCAGGTCTTCCGTGCTGGTCCAAAGTAACTATTTTATTTCCTCTAAGCTTTGTTTACATTTGATTTATTATAACTAGTATGTGCTGCATTTTCACATAAACCTTAGGAGTCCAGATACCAAGCAATATAAAAAATCTTGCAGGCTCCCTGGTATTGTCATGTCCAGTTTCCCTTTGTCTGTAAAAGGTTTTAGAAAATAACAAAATGCCACATTATGTCCTTCTTTCTTCAGTGTGCTTTTATATAGGGACAAGTGAAAACTATTGTTTGGTACTGTACCTGGTAATACTGCAGGGAATTATGCACTATAAAATGCAGCTTTCCATTCTTTTTAATCCACCCTTTGCGCTGGGTGTGACTAAGGAATTAGATACCCTATATCATTTCTTGGTGTGGCAGACTGGCACACTAACACTTCAATTTGTGAATGAAACAATGTATTTTAATGCAGACCCATTCAAAAATGATAAGCGCTAAACTTCAGAATCATTACAATACTCAATATGTTATAGAAGAGATCTCATTTATCGTATATATCACGGTATATATAATCTATTTGACTTGTTATTAAGAGAGTAAGAGAGTTGGTAAATGCAAAAACATTTTTGGATTCAAAGCATTATCAAAACTCTGAAAATAAAAAAACTTGTAAGTTTGGGAGTATACTGCACAAGGAGACTTACTTTTGCTAAACAGCATGCATATTTAAAACTGTGGATTACATGATAATTTGCCATCTAGTACTTGCCTTTGAATCTTGTTTAGATGTCAAGTTACTCAACCATCCGTCAGCTGCTACAGCAAACTAACCTTTGTACCTTACCTGTACCGCAGTAAATAATTTGACTAAATGTTATTGGTTGGTTCGAGGGTTTTCAGCGAAGTTACGAGATACGATAATAAGCACCAGGGCCTTCATTCACGAACACTGATTCATGAATAACGAAGGAGAAAAGACGTGGCCATAATCAAAGGGCCTGTAATTAGCATATATTATTGGTATCTCGGCATCATTTTCACCCACTGTTTACAAAGGTCTAAAGAAACTAAAGTCATTCTAGTTTACCGAATGTGGGGGGGGGGGGGTGGGGGGGGGCAGGCATTTTGAAAATGGAAACAGTCGATCGGAGCTGTCGCCCATTATTAGATCTACCCCCTGTTATTGTTACGTATGCATTCTGATATTATCAGGAAATTTAAAGGAATTTCAGCCAACAGACAATTTTCAACTGAATTTTTGACACGAGCATTTATCCAGTTAGGCCATGGGCTTGAAAATCCCCCAAATGCGTATTTTTTGCCATCCACTGTTTCTTATAAAACCTTAGGCCTTGGACATAATGGACTAACGAATTGTGAAAAAAATATACTTGTGGACAAACGTGCAGTAAAATTGTAACCTTGGTTGGTTAGGCCTACTAATTTTTGAGAGAACGGCGGCTTGAATACACACAACAGCGAAAATTGTTTTCCAGGTAGTCTTTATTTATTCCTCTTATACGGGATGTAGGCTACCTTCATTATTTAAATTTAGGCCTATTACTCTACAGATACTTTTGTTTCTAATTTTGGTGTCTCTTCTCTTCTGTGATTGTAATTTTAATTTAAAGACAAGGACAAATTGTATAACACTACTGACCTCTCGTCCGCAAGAAGTTTGGCCTCCGGCCAAAATGGAAAACTACTAAAACTACATATTGAAAGAACATGCAAAAACACAACAAAAGTGGTGAACTTCAACAGTGCTCGGCTTCTTATTGAACAATAGGAAGAAAAATGTGGAATGTGCAGAATGTACAGAACTAGTCCCACATATCGTCTTCGTCGTTGGACAGCGGCGGTCGAAGGCGGAGGGTCCAGTGGCCTCTGGGTCACTGTGGGGAGGGGATCGTCGCACTGCAGGGGGACCGAACCACTACTCGTCGGAAGCTGGAACCCGGTGGCAGAGGAACTGTTACCACATCGTCAATGGCTGCTTGCAGACCGCCCATCACGGCAGCGGGGGTCCACGGCCGCTAAAACATGATATGGCCCGCAAGAGCCCCTCTCGGGGGTTAGGGTCTGGTTGACGGGAACAATATCACCCTGGCCCGTTGATATGAGGTGGCAGAGCCATGGTGTGCAATATGGCGAAGAGGAGAGCAAGGAGCTCTCCCAACGATTTGGTGCCACTGGTGGTGGTGGTGGGAGGGGGGGGGGGCGCCAACCCATCAAAATCAACAAGTGCGGACCAGCCTGCAGAACGGGGCTGACCAGGTCCGCCAGCGCCGTGTACAACTCTTGGGGTGCTGCCCGGCAGCGTACCGTGGCAGCCCCCTCGATATCAGGCACTTCGGCCATGTCAACAGCCCTCACAAGGCGACGAACAGTGGAATCGCCAACAACGAAACGTCTATTTAGCTGAAGTTTTTTGATAAAGAAATTTCATATTTTTTCTACACGAATAAACGGTCCAACACTATTTGCATGCTTTAACATTTGAGTGTTCCGCATCTTAGATGTTCCTTTGTTTAGGGCTGTTCTACCCCGTATCTTGTTTTTTTTTTATTACAATAATTAGTGTAACATAAACTACTAACAATGTGCTCTAAAAATTATCGATTTTGTTTGCTTTTGATCCTTCTGAAAAGGCTGCGGCACAGTTGCAAGTTTTTCTCGTCATACGGCGGTAAGAAAGGCACGAGCTTAAAACATTTTATTTTTCTCATCCATGCGGACACGAAAGGAATGTCGTAATCTTTGAGGCTTCCTTGCAAAACCGCTGCAGAGTTTCCAGAGAGACTCTCTTTCCATCTTTTTATTCCTCTTTCTTCCATAGTACCTAGAAAAAAAACAAGAAAGTAAACTAGAAGCCAGTCTGTCAACCATGAAGAACCAGAAATCATAAGACCTGGCGGCGGATCGTCACTGTTGAAGTCCACTGATCAGACTGAGACTTATGAAGACATACATATACTTGTAAGTTTTCAGTAAAGAACGGTTCAGATATATGGTAGGTAGTTCACCGCAGCACTACCTACTAAACATCGTTCTCGAATATAACAGTATAAGAATTAGAAGCACCTGGAGTGCAGCGTTGAACCGAAATAAATAGAAAAGTGGCCTATTAACTTACCAGGGACTGTATTATCCAAGAAGAACCCCAATAGTCCACTTATGAACATGGGTGTGGTCAAAAAAACTGCGAACAGTTGGTCAATCTCATTTACACCTTAAATATGAGCAAAAGCAATAGTTACGGATTATCAAAATTGACACATCGTCATACGCCTGCATATCGTCATACGCTATTTAAAGCAAACTTGTGTTGAGCTACAATACATGTTTCTTAAGAAATCTTCAAATAAAATGAAGTGAAAACATGAAGACATCTTCACTCTTTAATATTAAATACTTAATAAGTACCCGTTCTGACCGCTGTTGGATTCTTCCTCATCCAGTACGGTACCAGAAGGCCACACATCAGTGATGTTCCTAGGATAGCCATATTACGGGAGGATCTCATGTCGATGAACTCCAGGTTTGACAGACCCACCGAGATTACCATGGCTAACCCCAGGGTGATAATGGCGCCTTGGATGGGGTCGGGAATGGCTGCCAGGGTGGCACCAAACTTTCCAATGACTCCAAGAACTATCATCAACATACCTGCTGTCTGGAACACCCTCAAACTGCCGACCTAAGTTGATAAGTATGTAGAAAAAAGATCCCTCAATAGTAGTGAGAGCTGTACGTGCGTTTTTTGACCAACAAAATAGAATCACACACGTTGAATACTACAGCAACGAGAGTTTTTTTCTGTGACAATAAAGAATGTGACTGATAGGCTTAGCACCCACCGAAACTGATAAAAAATTAGAATTTGCATATGTCACGTTTTAACAAATTATCATTGGTGCTGGATTTACTTCGCTGTTACTTTTAAAACGTGTGTAAGCTCACTTTAGTAATTCCAATGATTCCAATGCACTGACTGAAGGAGGTTGTACCATGTCCAGTCCCTATACTTCCTGCTATAATACTTCCGATCCCTTCAGTGAGTATGCCTCTGTTGACGGCGTGAGAGGGAGGGGATGGCATCTCACATACACTGGCGCATGCGTGGTAGTCCCCTATAGACTCTATGGTGGAAGCTATGGTGGCGGCCATCATGCCGACCACACCCCCTACGCTAACGGTGGGTAAGCCATATCTGCCTGAATAGAAAATGAATGGAATATGAACGGAAATATATTTAGTATTAAACAAGCATAAAAGACAATAGGTGTTGCGGCACAAATGATAACCGCCACTTCACACATGCCATAGCCTACAAACCAAACCAAACAGCATAACAACCTGTTTACATTATTTTGTACAAATAAAATCAACAATATTCTATTTTAATTGTTATTATGCTGATGTTATTAATCATAAAAATGTGCACTGCGATTAATTTGAGTATAGAAGCGTTGTATGACAATTTGCTTGATAAAAAAATATGATGGCTGCACGCTCAAATGCATACAAATCGAGGTTACTCGCCCAAGTTACCTGGATAAGGGAAGAAGAACCACTTTGCAGTGTAAATGCCGTCCACGTAAGCGTCCGTCCGTGCCTTGTATTGGGGGTGTCCAGGGTCGTCAGGGAGAACTCCAGTTAAAGTCAGAATGAGGCTCACTATCCAGGCAATCACTATCATAAATATTGCCTGAAACATTGGGAAATATCTGAGTTTTTCTCATTTTGTGGCAACAGAAACTGCCAGAAGACAACTGTGTCGACATCAGTCATTCCCAGACATTTTGGTTTTAATGAAAAGAATAAATAAACCTGAATGACATGAATGGCACTTCTAGGACTTTTCGTAACTGTAATTTGTGATCATTAACAAAACGCCGTTTTAACACTGCAGACAAAAATATATCACGCTCCATTATTTTATCTATATTAGGTTAAAAATTATAGGTTTCCAAGTCAGTTTTGTTGCTGTGAACTTTTTTTTTGTTTTTGCACATTTTATTTTCTATTTTTCTTTGCAGACGGGGTATCTTCATAGTCTATACCTCCCAACACTTAAAATTCACCACAAATAACAAATATACATGTAGATCAACAAAATTGATGGGCACTAATGTAAATTCTGTTGACATAGCAACATGTTTTATGAAAAAAGCTCAGGAACAACAAACAGCTGCAGTCCAAGCTGCGGCTCTTTAAATTTATCCAGTCACTCTTAATTTATGGGACGGCCTTCATATTAACCAGGAAAGAAGTGTCTGCAATAATATTTCAGACATGTTAAAAATACAAAATGACCCACCGGTATCAATACAAATATCTGACAGCTGGTTTTATGGCAGCCACTGGCGCGGTTCCACCACAGGAAGGGAGCTTGCACATTTCTCATGTAAATAGCGCAAATAAAACCGACTGCAAGAGCTCTGAAACGGACCAAAATGATAGAAATTAAAATAAAATACCAAACACAACCAATGAAAAGATCTATATATGATCTATGAAATTTTGTAATAAATATCTTTAAAATAGCAAATAATTTTTGGCAAAATGGTTGTTATTGAATAAGACAAAGATGCACTTGTTGTAAAAAGTCTGTAAACAAATTGGCATTCCCTGTCCACAAGGGTGTCCGTAATAGGGATATATGTAATATGTGCACTGACGAATATTTTAAAAGAAAGGTTTAAAAGATTTATTTTTTCCAAAATACTTATTATAACGAGGCAAATATAAAATGGTAGATGGTTTTTTATCATAATACATGCATGTAGGGTACAGGGATGAGAAATTTTTTGGTTTGGCATTGGTGTGTGTGTGTGTGTGTGTGTGCGTGTGTGTGTGTGTGGTCAACTTACAGTGTCCATATCCCCCAGTGGACTGATCCATAATCCGCGCACACATCAAATACCGACAGTCCAATCATGGCTACGGTAGGCGCAATAGTGAGGGGTCCTATGTAGTTCATCAGAACGCCGATCGCTCCCGTACCACCTAAGATCACTTGGACGAGGGAGGCAACCATAAGACTCCCCTGAACTTCGTTAAGTCTATCCTGCCAAGTGACCTGTTCTTTCACGGTTCCATTATTTGTTGTGTTGGAATAAAAACTGCTGGAAATATCTGCACGGACAAAATGATTCCTTTGCCATTTGCACGAACATGTAGCCATAAATTAGGATACTTCATCAGGTATGACGATAAATTACCGAAACAGAATTGGCCATTTTTAAAAGTCATATAAGTCCGTTTTTTTAATAGTGGAGTTATCTTTCAAATATGTTTTAAGATAAAACGGCACAACAATTGCTTAATATTCATGTACGTTCGCATCAAAAGAGTGAAAATAGACAAAATAATGTTTTACCGTATGGCACGTTTTCTGGACATTTCATTCCCTCAATTGTGAGCATGGCTATTAAAGGTGCTATGAAGGAAAAACTACTGCCTTGGATGATTGGAAGTCTGGAAAAGAACACAGAACAAGCAAGGTTTATCAGTCCTGTAGGCAGGGGGTCAGTGGGGGTGTCAGGAAAGAAAGAAAAAAACCTTCCATTTGATCACAATAAGTACACTCTGAATCAATAGTTGATCTAGGCTCTATGCCTTTTGTCAAATTAAGTCAGCTAAAGGGGTAAAAGGGTTCAATCTTCAGGAAAACCGCTTTGAAATAATGATAAAGATGAAACAAAAGAGAGAGAGAGAGAGAGAGAGAGAAAGACTCACCTAACTCCAACGCTACACTGTAGCAGTGTTACTACCCCACAAGCAAATATTGTTGCGCTGAACAGTTCCGCCCGCACCTCCTGGCTGTCGCCGGCACAGATGAGCTTAACAACGATCAGAGGGATGGAGACGCTGCCTGTGATACACATCACACTTTGCTGGGAATGTAAAATGTTGGAACCGTGAAGATAAAAACAGAATGCAAGTATACATTGGGTGTGGGATGGAACCTCCCTGCAGAATTTAAAAAAGATCTTCAAAACGGACGCAGCTGCCATAAGAAAAATATATAGGGGAGTGACATTAAGGGGATATTTCAAGTTTTTGTTTAACATGGGTCCAAGAGCACAATGATCATAGAGATTAGTTTCCAGTAATTACTGAAATACAAGGTGGTTTATGTCGCCCCTTACAATATTTACCTGAAGAGCAAAAATCAGCGTTGTTGGTATGGAGGGCACAGACTTGATTGGGTATAGCAACCTCTTCTCATTTTCCTCTGCCATGTTCTCTTCACAAACAATGGGCACTGTTTCAGGCATAGTAGTTACAACAGGATTCTGTTCCTTCTCATTAGCTTGATGTGCTACAGACAAAAAATATATATCCACAACTGCACGCAACCTTCAAGTTAACAATCCAGTATCTGTAACGTTCACTAAATAGGCTTAGGCTGCATTCACATCGAGTTGAGCCATGGCTCTACNTCTTTTAATAGTCTCCCCGCCTCTCACACGCCTCCCCATGCGCCGTCCCTGCGGGAGTACTGTCATTAAATCTCGGCTCCATTGGGGCGACACATGGGGAGGCTTGTGAGAGGCGGAGAGACTATTAAAAGATTAGGCAGTTTTCCTTTCATGTACGTCCGCCATATTTAGGTCTTGGCTTTGTAGAGCCATGGCTCAACTCGATGTGAATGCGGCCTTAGATCACGGTGAAATTGGAGAACAACAGACTCAGACGTGGTGTAACTAGTACTAACAGCACGTCTCGTATGAATGCGTTATAGCCCGCTTAAGGACCCCTCATCGGCGAGGGTTTGTGACATGAACTTGTGCTTCGCACTCGTGTAAGCCACATAACTCTCGCTGACTAGAGGTCCATCTATTACTAATATTGTTACTGTAGGTGTGTGAACACTGTAAGCAGTGCATTACTCTGAGTGTCAAAGATCCGAATGACGTAGGCTATATTATTCATTTTAAAATCTCCGTATGTGCAAACTTATCAGACTTTGGTATACACATTGAGAAACTCATGTGACCTCTGAAATTCCGTTACAGAACGAAAACCCCCTACTGTACTCGTTTGGAAGAGATCTTAGCTTATACTTACCTGTGTTCGAGTCCAAAGAAATCTGGTCCAGCATCATTTTGCTTGTGGAAGTTGAACAAACTATCTATCGATGTGCAGCCCTGACAGTGTTAGCTCCTGCTTACAGATGGCACGAGCTAATATTTTGCATGGGCTGTTTGACGTTTGAGCTAGATCGAGGGGACACTCATCATTCATATCTGTTATGCCGGCCTTTCATCGCTTATCAATGGCATGCCCACGAATAAGAGAAAATATTTACATACTACACTTAGGTCATGCCCAAGGCAAATTGCGCTTTTCATAACGACCATAGTCCTTATAGTTATGTCCTTGAGATTTTCTACCTGTTGCAATATTTTGAAATGTGGGTATGTCGAGTCAACAATGTTATATCCATATTAGGTTAAAAATTATAGGTATCTAAGTCAGTTTTGTTGCTGTGAACTTTGTTTGTTTGTTTGTTTATGCACATTCTTTTCTATTTTTCTTTACAGATGGGGTATTTTCATAGTCTATATCTCCCAACACATGAAATTCAGCACAAAGGACAGATATGCATGTAGATCAACAAAAGTGATGGGTACCAATGTAAATTCTGTTGGCATGGCAACATGTTTTATAAAAAAGCTATTTATCATTTCTTAGTGCATTTTCGTTGCAAGCGAAGTATTCTCATTGTTTCCAATCCCACGTTATGTTGTCAGCATATAGCAAAGATAAAGATAAACAGAAAGTGATAGCTGTTCATATTAATTTTGTTGCTAAGCAACATGTTTTAAGAAAAGCCCAGGAACAACAAACAGTCCAAGTTGTGACTTTTTCAATTTATTCAGTCACTCTTAATTTATGGGACAGCCTTCATAGTAACCAGGAAGGAACTACGGTATCAGTAAGGGGATGGACTTCAATATCATTTACCCCCTCTTAAATACAGGTGAGCAGGGCAAACTTATACATGGAAGAATATGAAATATTAACTGTTTATCTTAGTATTTGACGGTGTGCCATAACTTTATGTACCATGCAGAGTCAAAGTCATGTTGCTCGCTATGGAGGGAATAATCTATTTGTTTCGTTTGTTTTTGTTTCTTCTAAGAACTTTGCCGCAAGCTTGCAAAGTCCTCTCTTGATATGGAGGTAAACAGGGCACGAGTTTAAAACATTTTATTTTTCTCATCCAGTCAGACACAAACGGAATGTCGTAATCCTTCATGCTTCCCTGCAAAATTGCTGTCGATTTTCCAGAAAGACTTTCTTTCCATCTTTTAATTCCTCTTTCTTCTACAGTAGCTAGAGAAAAAGCAGACAATAAAATTCAAATAAAATCATTCACGTCAATGGCGATATGATTACAAACACATAAAGGCCAACAAATTAAAGCTGCAAAGCTATTTTCAAAGAAAAGAAGAGGCAGAGGCCATCCTCTTTTTTATTTGTACTTAACAATATTATTATTATTATTAATATTGTTATTATCATTATTATTTGAAAACTGACGTCATTGCCTTAATCGTTGACGTCTGGTTGTCAGACTGATTGGCATATTTCCCAGAACGAAAATGGTTCCAAGAACTTTACCTGGGACTGTATTATCCAGGAAAAACCCCAGAAGTCCACTTATAAACATGGGCGTGGTCAAAAATACTGTGAACAGTTGGTCAATCTCATTTACACCTTGAATGAGATGATACAAATCCAGATCATGAATAATTATGATAAATTAACTAATAGACAATAGACCATCATTTTGCACAAAAATCAAACGATTTTCAGTATTTCCGACATATTGTAATAGACTGAAGAACCCACATGTAGTTTCGTATAGAATTATTGTTTTATTCTGGACAAGCGTTAGGGAATGCATCGCTTTAGCAGTTATTCACTGAAAATACTACATGATCAGATCAATAAGTACCCGTTCTGACCGCTGTTGGATTCTTCTTCATCCAGTACGGTACCAGAAGGCCACACATCAGTGCTGTTCCTAGGATAGCCATATTACGGGAGGATCTCATGTCGATGAACTCCAGGTTTGAGAGACCTACCGAGACCACCATGGCTATCCCCAGGGTGATAATGGCGCCTTGGATGGGGTCGGGAATGGCCGCCAGGGTGGCACCAAACTTTCCAATGACTCCAAGAACTATCATCAATATACCTGCTGTCTGGAACACCCTCAAACTGCCGACCTGACATACAGTGTATATGCAGACTTGATGATATTGTTGATAAAACCAATGCAAGTAGGATGAGTAATGGGGGAAAGGGACAGAATTTTACAGAAATAAAGTATCGGCTATCACTTTGCCCTGAAATGAACTGAATTGCAGTGGCTCTTGGGCAAATCGAGAAGAAAGGAAGGTAGGACTAATATCATTTCCAAATTCCAAGTCTACTTAAACTACAACAGAAGAACAATTTCGCTTATTGTTTACGATATGTTTGTTATTTGCAGAACGTGACTCCCCTCCCCCCCCCCACCCCCCAATGCACAATGTTTTTGTTAAACTTTCTAATTTCACGACCCACATACACATTTGTCAAATGTCATTATGAATTAATCTATTGTAAGTATAATTTGCCAGTAGGCCTATCATTTGTAAACTTAAAAGTTATATTTTCGAATGGGCGTCTGAATTTTAGATATATTTCTATTGAGGTAATGAAAGGTAAACCAAACAGAATTGATTTTTGTATGAATCTAACTTACTATTAATATTCTTAATCAGGTTTCTTGACTAACAAATTCTTTAAGGTCACCTTTGTTATTCCAATGGCACCAATGCACTGGCTATAAGAAGTTGTACCATGCCCTGTCCCTACACTCGCGGCTATAATACTACCGATTCCCTCCATGAGGATACCCCTATTGACGGCGTGAGAGGGCGGGGATGGCACCTCACATACACTGGCGCATGCGTGGTAGTCCCCTATAGACTCTATGGTGGAAGCTATAGTGGCGGCAATCATGCCGATTACACCACCCACAGTGACGGTTGGTGGGCCATATTTACCTATAAACAGAATTTAAAACACGAGAAAAATACGACCTGTGGAGATTAACAACACTGGACATTAACAACACTGGCAGATCAACGATTTTGCTAAGGATGTGCACTTGGATGAGGAATTTGCTTAGTTTTACTAGCAAACATAAAACAGAAGCCGAGGGTAATTCATTATTTCACAGGGAATGAAAAATTGCTTGGTTTTCTTTTGCTTAATTCGCTATAGTATATGGTGGGAGTACTAGTACAAGTTGTCTACTGTACCTCTTCAATGGATCCGCCATTGCCTAATTATTTGAACGTGGTTATGAAGAAAAATCCCAAAACGAAATGATGGGTCGCATGGTATCTTGTTCAAGTGACATAAAAAATAAACCTTTACCTTGAGACAGAAATTTCTACATTTATTATCAATAAACCAAGTTATCATGTCATTCCGAAATAACCACGTGCAGGGACTCCATCACGACAATACGACTGCAGGCACGTAAAAATGAGCTTTGGAAAAAGACCCAATACCTGGATAAGGTACGAAAAACCATTTTGCGGTGTGAATCCCACCCACGTAAGCGTCCGTCCGTGCCTTGTATTGGGGGTGTCCAGGGTCGTCTGGGAGAGCTCCAGTTAAGGTCAGAATGAGGCTCACTATCCAGGCAATCACTATCATAAATATAGCCTGAAACACGGGGAAATGGTTTTGCGTAAATTTCATTAAGTCTTGTCATTTCGTTATAACAAGCATAACCGTTGTCCTGAGACTAAAACTTTGTGGTTTCATTGAATGTTATGGAGCTGAGGGTAAAAAATGCCTAGATGCAGTAAGCCCTCACCGGTATCAGAACAAATATCTGGCAACTGGTTTTGTGGCAGCCACTTTCTCTATTCCACCATAAAAACGGTACTTTGACATTCCTCATGTAAACAGCGCAAATAAACCCTACAGCAAGGGATCTGGAAAAAAGGAATTACAAAATTTAAGGTCATCTCACGTCGAACATACATGTAGCTGCAACTTCATATGAATAAATTTAAACAAAGTTAGGGCTGAGGAATAAGTAACTTCACTCACAGTATCCATATCCCCCAGTGGACTGATCCATAATCCGCGCACATATCAAATACCGACAGTCCAATCATGGCTACGGTAGGCGCAATAGTGAGGGGTCCTATGTAGTTCATCAGAACACCGATCGCTCCCGTACCACCTAAGATCACTTGGACGAGGGAGGCAACCATGAGACTCCCCTGGACTTCGTTAAGCTTTCCCTGCCAAATGGCCTCCCTGTCCATTGCGTCGGTGCCATTAGGTGTTATGTTGAAATACGCACTGCTGCCATCTACGAAATACAAGCAACATGTAATGTGAACAGAGTAAAGTGCTGATAAATCGATTTTTTTAACCTGCACCTGATGCTGAATTTTAGTATTGATGAAATCTAGGTACATTTTACAAGTAAATGCATTAATGCTTTTTATCTATATCTATCTCTCTGTTTAGAATCTATCTATCTGTCTCCTTTTGTGACAAATACAATAAAAACTGTAAAAAAACTAAAAATGTATTACCTTTTATGATATTTTCATCGTCACATTTCGTTCCCTCAATTGTAAGCATGGCTATTAACGGTGCAATGAATGAAAAACTACTGCCTTGGATGATTGGAAGTCTGTAGAAAGGGAATAATATTGCAATTTCTCGTATTTCTCGTAAGATCTAAAATGTTTTATTATTTAGAACTTTAAAACGCTCTAAAATTAATTATTTTAAATATGCTACTTTCTGGACTCAATTTATTACGAAAATGACACGCGAGAGAGAGAGAGAGAAAGACTCACCTAACTCCAACGCCACACTGTAGCAGTGTTGCAACCCCACAAGCAAATATTGTTGCGCTGAACAGTTCCGTCCGCACCTCCTGGTTGTCCACAGCACAGATGAGCTTAACAACTATCAGAGGGACGGAAACGCTGCACGTGATGCACATTACGCTTTGCTGGTGACCGAAAATAAAATATGTATAAAAAAATTAAAATCAATTATGACGGACAGACAGCACCCATTTTACCCCACCCGAGTCAAACTCAAACTTGCAATTGCTTTAACTTTTTGTGATTCATTTAATTTACTTATCTCTGCAATTCATGTTGCTTTGAAGACGCTCGACGTCGTCTTATGTTGCCTTTCATAATAATACCACCAGCAAACTAGCCCTCTTCCTTCTTTGCACCAGCAAAAGGCTAGCAATGTATACGAAAGTCATGAATATTACTCATAACTCGTTACTTTCAAGTTGGACAACACAGACACTCCGATATTTCGTAAGTTCTAAAGACCCAAATATTCAAAAATCTTCTTTTGTCTACAAAAGTTAATTCATTTTGGGCCATACCTGCAGCGCAAAAATCAATGTAGTTGGTATGGCGGGCACGGACCTGATGGGGTATAGCAGCCTTTCCTCATTTCCTTCCGTCTTGCCGCACTCTTCAGAGACCTCTGGTTTTGTTGCAGGCAGTGAAATAAGGACATTTTGTTCCTGTCCTTCGGCTTTAAACGCACAATGAATATAAAAATTGGTAAAAGACAAACGGCAATTACGGCAATTTTTATGAAATTTTGATTGATCCTCTCTTTTCCAGTTTATTGACTTTGAAAGTGAACATTCCTTAAAATTGTGATGTAATTTCACGTTTTCATAGATAAAATGAACAATGAATCTCCAAAGAAAAATCCCTGACTCCGTTTTGTAGTACTTTGTTCAAGTGTTATTATGCCATTAAAAGCATGTTTACAGCTGTCCAGGTGCCTGAGAAAATCAAGTGTTTAAAAATGGTGTTTTGTCCCAAAAATCCCAATATTACGTCACATGATGAAGTTGGAGCTATGTTTCAGGCATAATTAGATATTTTAAGGATACATTAAAGGAATATGACAGGAATAAAAAAGCTAAGACCTTTATTTTAAGAGAAAATCTCTAACCTACATTGCCCCCTTAAATTTGAATAAATGAGGATATAGCATCACTTTGTTTTCATCAATTTCGTTTCCATTGTAGACCTACTACAGATGATTACCACTATGAAACCAATACATGGTTGGTATTTTAAGCTTAACGAGCTGAACCCCGATAGGCATTTTAAATATCAGGCAGAACAGCTTGTTGCAGTGTGAGAAGCAGGGGCGGATCCAGAGATATTTTCTGACAGTCTTCCTTTGTCGACCTATCCTCCATTTTTGACCGTCTTCCGACAGAAAGAATTAGATACCTGTGAATGTAAACTTGAAAATCTGACCATCTTCCGGAAGACCCAGAAGACGGCCTCAATCCCACCCCTGAGAAGTGTCCTGTTCCATTGAAATTGCAAATCTACTCCAATATGACACAATGAAATACGATACATTACGCACACCAAGTATATAAACGTTCAGTGGATATGAAAGAGCTAAAAAACGTTATTTACCAGTGTCAGTGTCCAAGCGAATGTGATCCGGCATCTTTATTTCTGCGGCAGTGGTTGTACTGACGTGGCTGACATACATATGTTTTGAAGTCGTATGACGTGATGTGATGTGGTCTAATTGTTCTCAAGTAATGTGGCTGCCTCTTTGTATAACGCCAAGGTAAAGAAATTAAGTACACAATTATAGATAGTTAAAGTTTGCGTCATCGACTATACAGGTAGATAAAAAATAAATATATAAGCGAAACCTTGAGAGATAGAAGGGGGAGAAGTAGAGACATGTAGAAGGAAGCAGCGAATGAGGAGACTGGAAACGATGGGGTACTGAGCAGACGAGTTAAGAGTTGGAAACTTCACTTAGAATATGTAGCTACCGAGCGTCAACGATTAAATCAGTTAACTGGTCATTATGTGGACATGGGTTTTCTTTGCGCGACCTTACGTAAATCTGACACGAACCGTGGAATCTTTGGATTGCGTTATCCACTAAGTAAGTCTAAAACGTAATGTCCTACTTCGAGTCCACGCTTGAATTAAGCGTACAAAATTATATAAGTTTAAGACATTCATTCCATATGTATATGTAAAAGGATCATTACAGTACGAACGCGAAGAAGGATTGGCTAACATATTAGTCTTTAATTTAAAACGTATGTGTTTGCGCGCTTGCTTAAAGATGCATACAAAGTCAATTTTTTTGTCACAAAAACCAACCAAATGCCAGCATATAGTAGTATAACTAAGAGAATTACCAAAAGGCATTGTTTAATTTTACCTGAAAATGATGTTTGAACGAATTTTTCTGCTGGCATTCTAAGCTGTATGTCAATGGGGCAGGAAAGTAGGTCACGAAAGTAGGTTAAATTCAAATTCGGTGTGACTGAATTCCGCAATACACTGCAAAACAGCGCAACACACTTGAAAAAACAAGTTCAGTTGCAATCACACAAAAGAAACGGCCATTTCCAACAAAGTAGGGTGATATAAAAGCAAACTACATTACTATTTAAGTAATTTCGTAGATAAAACCTAACTTTTATATTGTTGGATCAGCAGCCATATTGGTAAGTAGCTCTTCTTGGATATATTACTGACCAAAAAGAGCCACTCGCCAACATGGCAGCTGACCCAACATTGAAAAAATTGTGTCAATCTCTTGCGGTGTATCAGCAATATTCATTACTTACTGATATATTTTGCTTTCATATCAACCTATTTTGTTTGAACTCACCCTTTCCCGTGTTTACTTGTGACTGGACTTGTTTTTTTTTTTTTTTTTTTTTTAATTGTTTGTATTGCGCTGTATTGCGGTGTATTGCGCAATTCAGTCACACCCGGTTAAATTTTACAAACAAAAAATCGAGTGATCTATTCAGTTTATCCCTTGGCATATCAAATTTATTTGAGTCATATAAGAATCTAGTAGAAGTGGTTTACATGTGTTACTAGGAATCCACGCTCCACCTATGCTCAGTTCATATGCACCTTTAACATTGATATTGTACAGGGTGACAAAAAAAAAAAAAAAAAAAAAAAAAAAAAAAAAAAAAAAAAAAAACGGTCATCACCTGAACTTGAATAACTTTTGAAATATATAATCAATTCCTTTTATTTTTCAGATTTATCAAGAAATATTGATGTTCTAAGAGTCTACCAAATTCGACCTTCGAGATGCCATGGACTACTGAGGAAAAGACATTTAGGCCTATAGCTGAGGCATATTCTCGGTTGAAGTCTGTCCACGCAGCTCAATTGCAATTCAAAGAACGGTTCAGATGTCGAGAATTTCCTTTTAGTGTCTTTACAATTGAGGTTATGCACAGTCCCATGGGGTCTGAACTTGTTGAACCATCTGTAGATCATTGAGTGGATATTGAGTCGAATTGAGTCGAATTCGAACAAAAGACTAATACTAACTAATACTAGCAGCACGTCTCGTAATAAAAATGCGTCATAGCCCTCCAATGGACCGCTCGTCAGCGAGGGTTTGTGACATGAACTCGTGCTACGCACTCGTGTATGCCACATAACTCTCGCTGACTAGAGGTCTATCTATTATTAATATTGTTACTGTAGGTGTAAACGGTGCATTACTCTGATCTGTCAAATATCCGAATGACGTAGGCTATATTCTTCATTTTAAAATCTCCGTATGTGCAAACTTATCAGACTATAGGTATACACATTAAGAAAACTCACGTAACCTCTGAAATTCCGTTACATAACGAATACCCCTTACTCTTTTGTAAGAGACCTTAGCTTATACCGTACCTGTGTTTGAGTCCAAAGAAATGTGATCCTGAATCATTTTGCTTCTGGAAGTTGAACTAACTATCTACGCACTCGTGTATGCCACATAACTCTCGCTGACTAGAGGTCTATCTATTATTAATATTGTTACTGTAGGTGTAAACGGTGCATTACTCTGATCTGTCAAATATCCGAATGACGTAGGCTATATTCTTCATTTTAAAATCTCCGTATGTGCAAACTTATCAGACTATAGGTATACACATTAAGAAAACTCACGTAACCTCTGAAATTCCGTTACATAACGAATACCCCTTACTCTTTTGTAAGAGACCTTAGCTTATACCGTACCTGTGTTTGAGTCCAAAGAAATGTGATCCTGAATCATTTTGCTTCTGGAAGTTGAACTAACTATCTATCGATGTGCAGCACTGACAGCTCCTGTTATGCTTACCGAAGGGGCGAACTAAATTTTTGCATGGGCTGTTTCAGGGGCGGATTGAGGCAGTCTTCTGGGTCTTCCGGAAGACGGTCAAATTTCTAAGTTTACATTGATGAGTACCTAATTTTTTCTGTCGGAAGACGGCCAAAAAAGGGGGGTTGAACAACAATTATAATGTGGAACACAGTCAGAAAATATTTCTGGATCCGCCCCTGCTGTTTGACGTGAAAAGCTAGATCGAGGGGACACTCATCATATGCCGGCCTTTCATCGCTTATCAATGGCATGGCCACAAATAAGAGAAAATATTTGCATACTACACTTAGGTCATGCCCATGGCAAATTGCGCTTTTCATAACGACCATATTTAAAGTTATGTCCTTGTGATTTTCTACCTGTTGCAATATTTTGAAATGTGGATATGTCGAGTCAACAATGTTATATCCATATCAGATTAAAAATTATAAGTTTCCAAATAAGTTTTGTTGCTGTGAACTTTTTGTTTGTTTGTTTGCACATTCTTTTCTATTTTTCTTCACAGATAGGGTATTTTCATAGTCTATATTTCCCAACACATGTAATTCAGCACAAAGGACATATATACACGTAGATGAACTAAAGTAATGGGTACCAATGTAATACTATTGGCATGACAAAAAAGTTATTTCTCATTTCTTAGTACATTTTCGTTGCAACTTGCAAGCGAAGTATTTTCCACTCCCACATAAGGTCTTCAGTATATAGCAAAAACGATGATAATGATAGACAGAAAGTGGCGGCTGTTCATATAAATTTTGTTGCTAAAGCAACATGTTTTAAGAAAAGCCCAGGAACAACAAACAGTCCAAGTTGTGGCTCTTTCAATTTATTCAGTCACTCTTAATTTATGGGACAGCCTTCATAGTAACCAGGAAGGAACTACGATATCAGTAAGGGGAGGGACCTCAATGTCATTTACCCCCTTTTAAAGACAGGTGATCGGGACAAACTTATACATGGAAGAATACGTCACAAAAGTGATTGTGAACATAACAAACGTTCGGATACCTTTTCTGAATATTCATTAAATTAATTTACTTATTTAAGAAACTATGAAATATATACTGTTTATCCTAGTATTTGACAGTGTGTCATAACTTTATGTACCATGTAAATTCAAAGTCATATGTTGCTCGCTGCGGAGGCAATTAATCTATTTGTTTCGTTTGTTTTTGTTTCGTCTAAGAACTTTGCCGCAAGCTTGCAAAGTCCTCTCTTGATACGGAGGTAAACAGGGCACGAGTTTAAAACATTTTATTTTTCTCATCCATTCAGACACAAGCGGAATGTCGTAATCCTTCATGCTTCCCTGTAAAGTTGCTGTCGAATTTCCAGAAAGACTTTCTTTCCATCTTTTAATTCCTCTTTCTTCTACAGTACCTAGAGAAAAACAGACAATAAAGTTCCGAGATTAATGCAATCATTCACGCCTATGGCGATATGTGATTATAAAACATTTAGGCCAAAAAAATTAAAGCTGCAAAGCTAATTTCAAAGTAAAGAAGAGGCAGAGGCCATCCTGTTTCTTTATTTATTTACTTAACATTATTATTATTAATAATAATATTTGAAAACTGAGGTCATTGCCTTAATCATAGACGTCTAGTTGTCAGACTGATTGGCATATTTTCCAGAACGAAAATGACTCGAGGAACTGTACCTGGGACTGTATTATCCAGGAAAAAGCCCAGAAGTCCACTTATGAACATGGGCGTGGTCAAAAATACAGTGAACAGTTGGTCAATCTCATTTACACCTTGAATTAGATGATACAAATCCAGATCATGGATAATTATGATAAATTAAACAATGAACTGTCATTTTGTACAAAAATTTTCAATATTTTCACCATATTGTAATAGACTGAAGTACCCACATATAGTTTCGTATAGAATTATTGTTTTATTCTGGACAAGCGTTATCAGTTATTCACTAAAAATACTACATGATCAGATCAACAAGTACCCGTTCTGACCGCTGTTGGATTCTTCCTCATCCAGTACGGTACCAGAAGGCCACACATCAGTGATGTTCCTAGGATGGCCATATTACGGGAGGATCTCATGTCGATGAACTCCAGGTTTGACAGACCCACTGAGATCACCATGGCTGTCCCCAAGGTGATAATGGCGCCTTGGATGGGGTCGGGAATGGCTGCCAGGGTGGCACCAAACTTTCCAATGACTCCAAGAACTATCATCAATATACCTGCTGTCTGGAACACCCTCAAACTGCCAACCTGACATACAGTGTATATGCAGACTTGATGATATTGTTGATAAAACCAATGCAAGTAGGATGAGTAATGGGGGAAAGGGACAGAATTTTACAGAAATAAAGTATCGGCTATCACTTTGCCCTGAAATGAACTGAATTGCTGTGGCTCTTGGGCAAATCGAGAAGAAAGGAAGGTAGGACTAATATCATTCTCGAATTTCAAGTCTACTTAAACTACAACAGAAGAACAATTTCGCTTATTTTTTTATGATATGTTTGTTATTTGCAGAACGTGACTCCCCTCCTCCCCCCACCCCCCACCCCACCCCAAAGCACAGTATTTTTGTTAAACTTTCTCATTTCCCGGCCACATCTACATTTATCAAATGTCATTATGAATTTATCAATTGTAAGTATAATTTGCCAGTAGGCCTATCATTTGTAAACTTAAAAGTCATACTTTCGAATGGGCGTCTGAATTTCAGATATACATGTATTTGTATTGAGGCAATGAAAGGTAAACCAAACAGATGCGGTTTTGTATGAATAGAACTTACTATTAATATTCTTAATCAAGTTTTAGACTAACAAATTCTGTAAGGTTACCTTTGTTATTCCAATGACACCAATGCACTGGCTGTAAGACGTTGTACCATGCCCAGTCCCTACACTAGCAGCTATAATACTACCGATACCCTCCATTAAGATGCCTCTGTTGACGGCGTGAGAGGGAGGGGATGGCATCTCACATACACTGGCGCATGCGTGGTAGTCCCCTATAGACTCTATGGTGGAAGCTATAGTGGCGGCAATCATGCCGATTACACCACCCACAGTGACGGTTGGAAGGCCATATTTACCTACAAACAGAATAAGAAAAATGAGAAACATGCAAACTGTGGTCCTTCTACATCAAGACTACATCAAGACAATACGACTGCAGGCATGTAAAAGTGAGCGTTGGAAAAAGACCCAATACCTGGATAAGGCACGAAAAACCATTTTGCGGTGTGAATCCCACCCACGTAAGCGTCCGTCCGTGCCTTGTATTGGGGGTGTCCAGGATCGTCTGGGAGAGCTCCAGTTAAAGTCAGAATGAGACTCACTATCCAGGCAATCACTATCATGAATATAGCCTGAAACACGGGAAAATGGTTTCGAGTAAATTTCATTAAGTCTTGTCCATTTCGTCATAACATGCATTACGGTTGTCCTGATACTAAGACATTGTGGATTTCATTGATGTCGATGTTACGGAGCTGCGAGTAAAAAATGCCAAGATGCAATAAGCCCTCACCGGTATCAGGACAAATATCTGGCAACTGGTTTTGTGGCAGCCACTTTCTCTATTCCACCATAAAAAGGGTACTTTGACATTCCTCATGTAAACAGCGCAAATAAACCCTACAGCTAGGGATCTGGAAAAAAAGGAATTACAAAATTTAAGGTCATCTCACGTCGAAGATAGCTGCAACTTCATATCAATAAATTTAAACAAAGTTGGGGCAAAGGAATAAGTGACGTTACTTACAGTGCCCATATCCCCCAGTGGACTGATCCATAATCCGCGCACACATCAAATACCGACAGTCCAATCATGGCTACGGTAGGCGCAATAGTGAGGGGTCCTATGTAGTTCATCAGAACGCCGATCGCTCCCGTACCACCTAAGATCACTTGAACGAGGGAGGCAACCATGAGACTTCCCTGGACTTCGTTAAGCTTTCCCTGCCAAATGGCCTCCCTGTCCATTGCGTCGGTGCCATTAGGTGTTATGTTGAAATACGCACTGCTGTCATCTACGAAATACAAGCAACATGTAATGTGAACAGAGTTAAGTGCATTACTTTAAGCGGCTCAGATCTGCTGATTTTAACTTTTTAAACCTGCAGCTGATGCTGAATTTTAGTATTTACGATATCCATCAGCCAACGTACATGTGACAAGTAAATGCATTAATGTACGTTTCTCATCTATCTCTTTGTTTAGAATGTGTCTGTCTCTATTTGCGGCAACTGCAATTAAAAAAACTGTAAAAAATCGAAAATGTATTACCTTTTATGATATTTTCATCGTCACATTTCGTTCCCTCAATTGTAAGCATGGCTATTAACGGTGCTATGAATGAAAAACTACTGCCTTGGATTATTGGAAGTCTGTAGAAAAGGAATAACATTGTAATTTCTCGCATTTCTCGGAAGATTTAAAATGTTTTATTATATAAATTTTTAAGACGCTTGAATTATTCTAAATATGCAACTTCTTGGACTCAATTTATTAGTTTTAGGCATTGTTCTTCACAACATAAAAAAAAAAAAATTCTCAGAGGGTCGTGTTCCATTGCCCCTGTGTTATTTTTGTGATTCTTACAAAGACTTGTACTTAGCAGCAAAATGACACGAGAGAGAGAAGGCAGAATCACCCAAGAAGTTGTAAAGACTTCTTGACTCACCTAACTCCAACGCTACACTGTAGCAGTGTTACTACCCCACAAGCAAATATTGTTGCGCTGAACAGTTCCGCCCGCACCTCTTGGTTGTCCACGGCACAGATGAGCTTAACAACGATCAGAGGAATGGAAACGCTGCACGTGATGCACATGACACTTTGCTGGTGACCGAAAATAAGATACATAAAAACAAATTAAAATCAATTATGACGGACAGACAGCATCCATTTTACCCCACCCCAAGTCAAACTCGTTTACGCTTAGCCATTTGCAATTGCTTTTACTTTTTGCGATTTATCTAATTTACTGATCTCTGCAATTCATGTTGCTTTGAAGATGGTCGCTTTATGTTGCATTTTATAATGATACTACCAGAATACTAGCCCTTTTCCTTCTTTTCTCTAGAAGAAGGCTAACAATGTGTAGGGAAGTCATGAATATAAGGCGTTGCCTTCTAGTAGGACAGCACAGACACTCGAATATTACTTAAGAACCAAATTTTCAAAAATTATCTATCATGTACAAGTTTCGGGGCATACCTGTAGCGCAAAAATCAATGTGGTTGGTATAGCGGGCACGGACCTGATCGGGTATAGCAACCTTTCTTCATTTCCTTCTGTCTTGCTGCACTCTTCAGAGACCTCTGGTTTTGTTGCAGGCATTGAAATAAGGACATTTTGTTCCTGTCCTTCGGCTTAAAACGTACAATGTATATAAAAATTGGTAAAAAAACGGCAATTATAGCCTATTGGTTATGAGCATTCAAGGATAATCATTATTGCTTTATTTTTACGTGGCAAGGATTATTTTAGTAACTTTTGCGTCGTGATGACATGAATAATCAATATGCTTTGCTCCAGTACGGTTCCAAACAGAAGTATGACCAACATCCCAGTTAAATGTTCACCAAAGTTGACCAAAAACCATAAAAGACGATAAAGGCATTGCCCTGTATGCCACAAGTGCTTATGGCAGTTCAGTAGCTAGAACACCGTTAACAACGTGACCCCATTTCAAACAGTACCATAAACATTTGAGGCTCTCCATGCAGCCGGTGTATGTATGCCATATGTATTAAGTATAAACATGTATGTAGAAAAAACGTCAGAGTAGAAAGCCTGTAAAATTTTAACCGTACACATTTAAGTGGTCAATAGTATTGTTATTATTTTTATCAAAACTCGTGTTACAATATTTTTTATTTAAATTTGAAAAAATAAAGATAATATTACTTTGTTATCTTTTTCTAAGTAAGCCTACTACAAATGATTACCACAATGAACCAATGCATGGTTGGTATTTAAAGCTTAAAGGGATAAACACCGATGGACATTTTCAGGCAGAACAGCTTATTGCAGTGTGAGATATGCCCCGTCCCATTTAAACTGTTAATCTACTCCAATATGATACAATGAAATACAATACATTACGCACACCAGTACATTAACATTTTTACGTAACTGTTGCTTACGTTGAGTGGATATAAAAGAGCTAAAAACGTTATTTACCAGTGTCAGTGTCCGAGCGAATGTGATCCGGCATCTTTCTGCGGCAGTGGTTGTACGAACGCGAAGAGGGATTGGCTTACATGTTAGTCTTTAATTTAAAACGTATGTGTTTGCGCGCTTGCTTACATTGAAATTGTAGTAAACTGAAGTAGGTTTAGTTTAACGGGGTTAAGCTCTACTCTACTTTCTTATCAGTAATATGGCGCGCACAGGACGCACACAGACGACACAGCTCGTGCAAGTATCAGAGTGAAAAAAGTCGAAGTGCGTGGTGGTGACTTGAAATATACAGCTGTTTTACATATAGTTGAAAGCCGAATTGGATTTCGAAGGAGGCTGCACATGCAGTTTTTCCTTAAAAACAACCACGGTATTTGTTGGCTTTTGTTATTTCTTATAGCTATGTAGCTATGAAGCAGGGCTACAAATTCTTCTCTTTAAAATGTGGTTACATTGACACAAACTGAAAACATTTTATCTTTTTCACCCATTTTATCTTATTTATCTTTTTATTCCTCTTTCTTTGACAGTTCCTAAAAAAAATAAATAAATAAAAATAAATAATAAAAAATAAATAAATAAAAACTCAATCTGTTTAAGAGGCCCCTTAATTCAATACATAAATAATTTTATTTTTATTTTTTATTTCACTGTTATGCAGTTTGAATGAGGAATGAAATAAACCAGTGTGCTTTAGGAGCAGCTCACTGGAGAGCGCGAACATGTACCCCCACCTTACGTGCGATGTAGTGGACTACATACAGTATATAAAGTACATATATTTTGAGAATAGTTTGTATTGTCATTACATGTAGTTTGGGCATTCGCATCAATAGCTGTATTGCTTACCATGACAACATAGATGATTTGATCGACACAACTCAAAAAATTTCACGAACTTCTCAAATTATTTTTCAGTATTGCAATTTTATTACGTAATTTCCACATCAGGATATCATAATTTAAATATTTTAATATAGGAATAAATACCACTCTCGTGGGTGGGGAAAAAAGAAAGAAAGAACTGCCAGTGGTTGATATCACAAACTATAAAACGATATTGCCTCATCAACACAGATGTGATTAAATCTTGATTACTCTGGGTGATTTGCCTTGTGTTCACCTTGGTTGGTCATAGTCAAGGTCATGATGGGTCAATTATAGGTGGTCGATCGTTCAATTATAGGGGGAAAAATATAATAAAAAATATAATGAATTCTACATCTTCTAGGGGACTCACCAACCTGTGTTGGAGTTCGAGCAAATCCGATCTGTCATCTCTAGTTTTGAAAGATGCAATGTAATAGGCCACGTGATGTAAGTGAGCGGCCAGAATGAGAGGCGGGTGATATGGATGATTATTCTTTGGTGTGAATTCTGCAAGCGAGATTTTTCATGAATAAAACAGGGCCATATCTTCCTGTTCATATTTCTAATGGTTAACAAAACTGACGTGTAATAGCGTATAATGTTTAATTTATTACGTCATCTCCTTTGCACGGCATAACATAACTACAGTGACCTTTGTGACGTAATGCTGCTACGTTGACAACAACAATGCTCAGCAACTTAAAAGTCAGCACCTAAAAGCGCAGACCTCCGTGCTTTAAACGAAAAAAAAAAATGCTTAACAGGCTTTTGGGGAAAAAGAAAGAGCAAGCGGATGACAAAGAAGAGTCCTCGGGTAAAGAAAATGAAAATAACAAAGACTGTGAGAAAAGTGATGCATCTAAGTCTGCTGGACCCAATAAAGTCTCTGTTCTGGAAGCTTATGGTTTTACCGTTGGGCCAACTCTAGGTACTGGATCCTATGCCACTGTCAAGGAAGCCTTTTCATCCCAGCATCAGAGTAAGGTGGCGATCAAAATTATCTCGAAGCGAAAAGCGCCATCAGATTATCTGAAAAAGTTTCTACCAAGAGAAATAGATGTGGTCAAAATATTGCGGCATCCAAATCTAGTTTGTTTCTTGCAGTCTATCGAAACTACTAATAGAGTGTATTTGGTGATGGAAATGGCGGAAAATGGGGATCTTTTAGAAGTGATAAAAAAGAAAAAGTATATCCATGAAAGACAAGCTGGGATATGGTTCATTCATCTAGTGCACGGCATTGATTACTGTCACCGCAAAGGGGTGGCTCATCGAGATCTGAAGTGTGAAAACTTGCTGTTGGACAGGCAGAACATTTTGAAGGTTACAGACTTTGGTTTTGCTCGTGGAGGACTCAACTATTTGTCTGGAAAAGATTGTTTGAGTCAAACATACTGCGGCAGCTATGCCTATGCACCACCTGAGATTCTGACTGGGACGCCTTACGAACCTTTCATAGCAGATATATGGAGTATGGGAGTTGTCTTATTTATCATGGTAAAACTCTTTCTTTCAAAGTGAATGTTTTATCTTTCTTTTATTCATACGTTACCTCTGTACAAGGTGCACTGAAAATTCGTGAATGTATTTTTCATCGTTGAATATTTGTATGGGCAGCGTGCAACGTACACTTGTCTACAAACGACTCGAGCCGTTTTGCCGCATTTATCAAACAATTCTTGAGACTACGTTTTCTGATATTGGGGCAAGAGTTGACTTCTGTCAAATGAGATGGGGATAATTATGCAACCTAAGAATTAAGAATTAAGTGCCCGTGCATCAATTTTTTCCTTAAAATATAGAAAAAAAAGGGACAGAATTTTTTGCGGAGGTGGGGGACTAGATTTTTTATGGTAAAGACTTTCAATCCTAAAATTATTGGAAAATGTGAATTTAATCTAGGAGAAATTGAAACACGTATATAAGAATGAAACACACAAATGAGCTTTCTTTTAAGCAAAGATCTATGCCACTAACATTGTGAGAGTCCTCACCCTTGCTTTAGTGTCCCTAAGCTGGTTTATTTGGTTTGGGAGTTTCTTTTTTATTTTGTTTGTTAGTCTAAAATAAGATGTGTAACTGATACACTTATTTTTAATGTATTACATATTCTAGGTGTTCGGGCGTCTTCCCTTTGACGATTCCAACCACAAGAAACTCCTTAATGAGGTGCAGAACAAAGTGGTATTTCCAGGTGGAAAGGACTTTGTTCCAGACGATTGCAAAGACCTCATATCAAAGATCCTAGTGAAGAAACGCGATCGTTTGTCGCTGGAAGAAATTTCAGAGCACCCTTGGATCATACGCTCGGCCCCTGCACCAAGACATGTGGCACCCGTAGTGAAGAAAGTCAGCCAGGAGATCTCTTCATTGGTTGCCGCTACCGCTGGAGAAGAGAAGGCGTCCTAAAATCATTAATGGCTGAAAAGACAAATAAAAGACATTCAAGAAAAACATTTCAATATAACATCTATGTATATTTACTGTGTCTGCAAACGGTTCCAAAATAGATTTTGGAAAAATTGTAGGCCTACAATTTGCTCAGCTATATCTTTAAGGTTTTCAGTGTAAATCGAAATTGCTAAAAGTATATTTTGGTTGTATTAAAAAATAAATCAAGCTTATTTTCATCTGAATAAAGCAATAAAATTAATGATCCAAGATGTTTATGAAACCTCTTTGCAACTGCATAGAGAAAAACTATTTTAAACTTTTATCCATTTGCCTGTTAATAATATTGATTGAACAATTCTAACACTATTGCTGATGTCTGTTCTTTTCTTCCTTTTCTTTTGCATTATGCATTTTTAATTTTTTCACTTACATTTAAACATGCACAATCTGAGAAAATGAAAAAGGCCTTAACTAAATTACGTTAACGTCATCCCTTCGTCAGAAGATGTCTTTTTTCAATGATGAATTATGGCACTTATCTGTTGAAATAAGATCGACATGCAAGTATGAATTATCCTCAGATAAGTTTGACGAGCAGCGCGGTTTATGTAGGCCTACTTAACGC
>NW_019775829.1:97530-124734 GCF_001039355.2 Lingula anatina
GGGGGGGGGGGGGGAGGGGAGAGGTAATTTTCTAGCCAAGGGTAGACAATAAGGTAGAAATTGGAGGTAATTTAAATGAATTTGAATGTATAGTAAGCACTCCCCTAGAAAGTTGGTCTGAGCATGGATACTGAGTACCTCTGACCCTGAGTTCCACACTAGTGCAGAGATTATTTTGTGAAATACTGGTGGAGCCCTCCAGAAGACATCTGCTGACAGGTTTTTCTTGGCACTGACCAGAAATGAGGAAGAGACCAACAATTGAAATAATATTGCTGGTTTTGATTATGACTTGAAAGTGTGAGAACCTAACAAACCAGTTTTATGTTTCAGTATAGCACAGCTACGTCTCATCTGATACAAACAGACTGCCACTGTTATTTAACATTTATGAACAATAATGAGGAACCAAAGTGTTTCACATATAAACATTGTGGTACATGTTACAGGCGAAAGCTGCTAGCGTAATAAAAGCAATAATATTTTTAATGTTTTTTTTTTTTTTACCCTTCTGTGAGAGAAGAAAGATTATTTATACAGCACACGTCATGCAAATTCATTGCAAATAATTGTGAGATAAGTAAAAAGGTCAATAAAGATGCAGATAAAGTTATCAGTAGAAGAAATGAAAGCCAGGTACCTGACTTTTAAAGAAATGTAGAATTGACCAGGGTACTAGTACACATAGATGCCTGTAAGGTCAAGCTCCTGGCAATTAAAAGGCCGTGCAGTACGCACACATTTGCTCCAGCAATATCAGCTGAGTACCAGGAAACCACTCTGGTCCACAAATGATTCTCAGTGTGTGCAGAACTCTGAATTCAGTTGAAACAACTCCAATGTGTGAATTATTCACAATATTGGCAGAACACTGAACTGGTTTGAAACAGCCCCAGTCTGTAAATTATTTGCAGTGTGAGCACAACACTGAACTCTTTGGGACTGTGTAATATATTATCACAAATGTTTTCATTTCCTGTCTAAAATTTGCCATTGGTGGTGGTGGGATATTTTAATTGGTATAATGTAGTTGTTTCAGTTCAAAGGAGCGCCACTTGCTCTTTTGATAGATTGTAAGATTGATGGATCAATTGATGGATAAAGAATTGTTTGGAGCTATTAATTAATTTGTTTATTCACACTTGTATAGCCTGACACTATTTTTTCACCTGATTTCTACTTTTCATGTGTTTTAGTTGTGAATGGAAGCTCTATTAAGTTACCTAATGCAGAAAATGACAGATATCAACGTACTGGGAGAGATGAGCAAGACATTGTGAAGCTCATTCAGAGAGATGGATATATGCTTTATGAGAAAATACAGCATGATCAGGCAAGTTGACTTTGTAAATTGTATAAAGTTGTTATTAAAAGTGTCAGATTATCTTTGAAGAGGTTGTTGGTGACATCATTCCTGCTTTATTGAATAACTTAAGATATTTGATTTTGAAATGTATTAATTAATTTTTTATGCAGAAAAAGTTGTTACCTAGACGACGTCGTGCTGTAACAGCATTACCAGAAAGACTATGGAACAATGCTACTGTACCCTATGTAGTTGGACCCAATATCACAGGTAAATGATGGATGCCTAAATGTTTGCCTATAGTTTACCTGTGTGTGTGTGTGTGTACGTGCATGCGTGCGTGCGTGTGTGTGTGTGTTTAGATTTATAGAATACATGGAAGCAAGCATCAATGATTATTGTCGCATTCAGTAAATGGATAGCTTTTATGAAACTGTTTTAGTCAAATTTGAGTTTTTGGCTGTTGAGAGAAGGATTGCAGAGAAAGCCACCTTGTGCAGCAGACATGGTTGTCTTTTGTATTTTATGCCAACAGTGCTTTTGGCTGTATGCTCGGACCTAAAGTGGTTTTGGATATAAGCCATATGCTTCATAAACAAAAAAATTCATTGTCTGTCCTCATAAGAGTTGAGGTTATTGGAGTAATCTTAATAAATTGTACATTGTACATAGCACATCTATTTAATCAGACTGAAATTAATTAGTTAAATTGAAATCATATATATTAACAGCACCATTTTTGTATATTAATTAGTTACATCAATATATTTGCTATTTTCACACTGTATATTGTGTACATGAATCAATTTACTCCATTTACTCCATAGTTGATACTGAAAATTGATATAAATAATAATAATAATTCTATTATGATACAGCTGTCATGCTTGCCACCATTCACCAGGCCATGGCACATTGGGAAGAGAACACCTGTATCAGGTTTGTGAAGAGAACCACACAGAAAGACTACATTGAGTTTGCTCCCGGAAGCTGTGGGTAAGTACAGTAAGACCATGACACCACATGCCAGATTTCCAAAGGAACTAAACCAAGTTTCAGATCAGGGGTTACTTATCTTTAGTAGACTAAATGAACATTAATCCTGAACTGTAGTAGACCAAAATTTTTAGTCTTACTGTTTAGACCAACTTTGGGTCTTAGGTTCTGTTGTGAAACCAACCCCATCAAAAATTGCTTGGACTTGCTTCTTACATTTATTTTCACAATTTCCAGTAAATCCAGTTGCATTACCATTTTAATTGATAAAGGAATAACTATTTTCTTTTCATTTTTCATTTTTTTTCTGTTTTCATGTGGAAATTAATTTTAATTGTTGTTCATTGTCTCTTTAAAATAAATTATATATTTTTCATATTGTAGCTGTTGTTCATTTGTTGGTCGTCGTGGTAATGGTCGCCAGTACGTTACGCTGTCTCCACACTGCACATATTACGGTGTAGTTATTCATGAGTTAGGTCATGTGATTGGGTTCTGGCATGAACACAGCAGGTAAGAGCAAGCAAATGTAAAAATATGATGTATAATAAGTAACATGAAAATTTCTCCAATTTTTAAGATAAAAGGATGTTGATTGGTAGATTCATTTAACAATTCAGATCATTTTGAAACTGGGCATAGTGAAATACCATACTTTTGTGATATATCTCCCATGAACTATTATGGTAATATAAATGCTGATGTGAATATATAATGTACCGGTATGTTTGTATTTAAATACCAGGTAACATTACATTGACCGTTAAGTACTCTAAGATTTGATAGAGTAATATATATTAGCCGTACATGCATATATGCACTAACAGCACATTGTGTCAGCTCTATGTACACATACCCGCATGTAAATCATGTGTGCATAATTTTCACATTTGTAACTTCAGACCAGACCGTGACCAGTATATCACTATTGTCAAGGACAACATTGAAATATCTAAACAGGACAACTTTCAGAAGAAGTCCATCTTCGAAATTGACTCACTTGGACAGCCATATGATTACTACTCTATAATGCACTACAAGGAGGTATATGATTTTTTTCTCACACTAAAACAAGCAAACAAATTGTTTCACTTTTAACAATTTTTATGTAATTTCTTTGTACAAACCAGAACATGAAGTCATAGCAGCTTTATATACTTTCCAGCATATCTATATTTCAAACTCTGAATATAAAAAGATGGGATAGTGATATGTGCAACCTGTTGTTTTATTTCAGAAAACATTTAGCAAAAATGGCAAGGTCACCATAGAAACTATTCAGCCAAACATCCAGATTGGCCAGAGAGTGGCTCTCAGTCCTGGGGATATAATGCAGGCTTCACTACTGTATAATTGCCCAAGTAAGGAGTTGGTTTCTGTAGCTAGCCTTTTTGTAAAAGGCAGATTTAAATTTACATAGTGAGTATATAAAATATATGTTGTTTCTTAAAAACTGAGTTCAAGAGAATGACGTAAACTAATTTATATCAGTATTACAATAATTTTATTGTGAAATTTACAAAAAAATCATTTTCAGGGCCCTCCTGTGACAAAGTATTCAATACAAGCTATGGCAAGTTCTCCACACCAAATTATCCCATCAAGTATTATAAAAGTCATCAGTGTACATGGGTTATACATTCAATACCAGGTAGGATTACTTATACAGGATTGAGATTTTTCCATCTGTTGAGGGACTTTCGACTTTTTGGGAATCAAAAATATCATTGGCCTAGGCGGCCCCCTGAACCCCACATCGTATTTTCTGACTTTTTCACTGAATGGCAATCTCACCTCTGTTAAAAGATGGGGTTTTAAATTGGATTTTTGTAACCACTTATATATTTTTGAAGTTAATGTTAAAGAATACAAAGCACATTTATGCATTTTATTTTATAATTGTTATTTTAATGATGAATATAGAATGAAAATTGTTGAAAGAATTATAAGAGGATGTAATTTTAAAAATGACTGATATACTCCAGCAGATATTGCTCAAATAGAATGGTATATAACTTTTTCTTCATTTCTACATTGTGCATTTAACTTTATCTCCTAACCAGGTCACATAGTCCACCTTGAGTTCAGTTCTTTCTCCTTGGAGACCTCTATGAACTGTACATTTGACTACATAGAGGTTAGGGAAGGCACTAGTGAGCACGGCGCCCTGATTGGCAGGCTGTGTGGAGAGGGCAGCACTGGTATTATCCACTCATCTGTTGGTCTGTGGATCAGGTTCCACAGCGATGCCACAGTGTCTCTGAAAGGAATGGAAGCCGAGTTCAGGTTGATTAGTATGTAAATATATGAAGCTATTCAGTACCTTAATTATAGAAATGTTTGTGTGAGAATGTTAATTGATTTTTTTTTGCCAGATTCTAATTTGATTTTATATCTGTAATGTAGATGTGGGACATTGGTCAAGAATGTTGACAATTGAATAAGCTCCAGTTATATCACTCTTTTGTTCTCTGAATATTGCAGCTACATGTGACAACAACTCTTACAAAACACTGGTTTAATGCAGTCTGTTGTAATAAATTCATCATTATACCTTGTAATGTTATTTAAGAAACAAAGTAAGAAAGGGAATGATTAGCAGAGACTTATTTTTCATACATTGCAGAATCCCTGGAGCAAGCAGACACAGGAAGTGGGGATGGGTCTGGCGGCCATTTTGAAGAATTACAGCGGTCTCTCTATATTGCAGGTTGGTGTCATCAGTACAAGACACTCAGTGACTGTGTGTAGCTATTTGTAAATCAGTTTTGCTGTGCTTAATTTAATAATTTTTTTTCAAAAACCATGCAAGTATTATAAATATGTAAAGGCAGCATTTTTCAATTTGAAAACTTCTATACATAAATATTCATAACATTTTGTTCCTATTAATATTTTGAATGTTTGCATCAGTTTTCTTTTTACTTACAACTTAGCTTTCACCAGTTTTTCACCTTACCTTTGAAATTCACTATTTGTCTTGTTTGACATGAATACAGACTGTGACCAAGATCTGACCCATCACCGTGGCGGCGTGTCATCTCCGCTGGTTCCCGTGAGGTTCACTGGGGTGGTGCGCTGTGCTTGGAGGATAGGCGGAGGTAAGAAAATATAGTGAGGAACAAATGCTAGTACATCCTTCCTGATCTGTTTTTGCTATCAGTTTTGACAGATTTTAATAAATGAAAAATAAATGTGACTCGATGTTTTATGTCTAGATATTTTAGTGAGAAACAGAATGAGAATTTTGTGCATGAAAATGAAAATTATGAATGATAATCATAGCATGCAGAAAAAAAAAGAATTGCTGAAAAGTCAGTTAGTTAATACTAGAATTTGTATCCCTCCCAAACGAAAAATTTTTTTTATGGAACTGAAGATTTCATAGACAAATGCACAATGTTTTTTTTCCAGAAATGTTGAGATTTTTTTTACAAAAGTTTCATTCTGTACATTCCACTTTTTCTGTTTTCTGCAGGTGCTAATGCCACCAGAGTGAAGGTGTCTTTGTTACGTCGCACTCTCAGTAAGACATCTAGATGTCTGGGGAACATATACGTGCTGACAGAGAACAGTAAACAGAGAACTGGGGAGTTTGACAGGTACTACATGTACTGGTACTATATGACAAAGGGCGATAAATATTACAGGGGAGGGCATAGTCTTATTTCATCTTATAAGATAAGGGGCTGGTTGATGTTTTTATAATTGAAATGTTTGACTTTTAGTTGTTTGTTAAGAGGGGCTTTGTGTAATTCCCAAATACAGACATTGAAAAGAGAGTGTCATCACAAATGATGTAGTGATGAATTACTGAAGAGATAAGTAGAATCCATTTTGATAAATGTGCAGTTAAGTGACAGTTGTGATCAAATAAATAACAGCTAGACAAAAAGGAAGTGCCAAAGTATGGATTTAATTCTAAGGACTGTATATTTTCTATCATGCTTATTACACATAAACATTATATTACTGTATGTATTCTCCCACTGCCTTCTATATACCACAGGTACAAGAGAGTCCCCTATAACTGTGCCAACACATCCAGTTTGGTATTGAACACATCTAAAGTGGTCATCCATTGGTCAAGTGATGTCCATGATGCTGTCCACATGGCTTACATTGTAGGTGGGTAACTTGGTATTTGTAATCATTTCTTTCTTCAAAATAACTTTGCTTTACAAAAGTTAACATGTTTTATATAGCATTCAGAAATGTGTACACAGTTCCATTGCGGAAGACTGCCAATGAATACTTAAATATGTGCCACAATCTTGATTCATATTCAGCCAGAATGGCAATCCTCCAAGGCCCATTGTTCAAAAACTGAAATTTTATATACTCAAGAAAATTTGATCTCCATGTATCTCTTGCCTCATGCTGTTGTCTCTTTGCTGCAGGTAGATTACGATGAGTGCGCCGCGCAGTCTCATAAGTGTGCTCATGACTGCATCAACACCATGTCAGGGTACCACTGTGCATGCCACCGTGGTTACATACTGACCAATGGTCAAGAATGCCTGCCTAAGCTGGTACAGTTTAGTGGTAAGTACATTTACAGTTGCCATGGCATCCATAACCATGGTTACACAATGACAAAGGAGTCAAAGTTTGCCTGCTTAATTAGCAAGTACCAGTAATTAGTTTTTTCAACTGCCATGTTTCAGTTTTAAAAGATTTGTATTATTGATAGCAGTGAGATGTAGCTTTTTTATGGTTTTCCTGTTTTCCAAGCAATGGGGTGACAGAGTTTTTTATCAATTCATCAAGTATTTTGGGGCTTTTTCTTTATGGTTTAAAACACTGTTGGAATGCATTTTGCATTTTCACTAAGTATTTTCTTTTACAATAGACACATGTAATAGCACCCTGACCAGTATTCGAGGCAGAGTGAGATCTTCCACGGAACCTTATGGTACATGTGACTGGTACATCAAGCAGAAGGCAAAACAGAGAATAATGTTCAGTTTTAGCAAGTTTAACATCCCATCATCTGCCAACTGTAGTAACACATATGTTGAGGTCCTGGCTGGAGAAGGAAAGGTAATGTTATGATGTAATGGCTATTGAATTTTTGAGAATATTTCATTTTCTGAACATACAAACATTAAGATTATTCACATTAAATTTTTTTGTAGATTAGGGCAGTGTTATGGCTTAGGTCAACATCCACGATTTTCTCCAGCTGTCAAAATAAATACCTTATGTGAATATAGCAGGCAATAAATTGAGCTTTTTTCTATTGCTTTGGCATTGATTTTTTAAAATACGTATGTTACTGGGATCCTAGGGTTAAAAATATATTTTAAAAAGTGATTATTTCTATTATAGATATTGAATGAAAAAACTTAATGATATATTAATGACTGGTATATTTTTCTCTCAGGATTTGACATCTAAGGGTCGATATTGTGGGAAAGAGCTGCCGTCAGCCATTACTACGGTGTCAGGGAAAATGGTGATACGGCTGCATATGACACCACAGAAAGGAGTCAGAATGCCTTATTTCTCTGCAAGATATATAGTGTATAATAAGCAAGAAAGTAAGTTCTAATCCTGCTTTTCTTGATTGATATGATATATTTGTTTTTTTTTAGCTTTAGTTTGGTTTTCTGATTCCATGTTACATGTCAGGACCACACTGACTTTTGAAATAAGGTGTTATTTGTTTTATTTAAGAAAATTTACATTTTGAGGCATCTTTTTTTTAGCAAATAAGATTGTTTCATTATGTAATGTGCCAAAACAATTTTATTTCCCATTATTTTTTAAGAATATTCTCTAATAGATTTTTAACAGAAAGTGTTTATAGGTTGACACGTTTTTTTTCAACTTAAATCTTAATTTGCCTTTATATTTTAGGAACTAAATTGCAAAATTTATTTCTCAGGTTTCTGCTACAAACGCCTAACAGGAAAAGGGTTAATTACTAGCCCCAACTTTCCCAAAACATACCCCCATAACTATGTCTGCATCTGGAGAATTACAGTCAAGTCTAAACACAGAATAAAACTCAAGTTTGACACTATGGATATAGAAAACACAAAGAACTGTGAATTTGACTATGTTGAAATTCATGACGGTCGCCACAGGATATCTCCATTGCTAGGAAGGTATTGTGGGAAAAAGATTCCGAGGAAAATCTTGTCAACAGGTAGGTCATTGATTGCTTTATTGAATTTTCATGATACATTGTGTGTCTATTTAAAATAATGGAAATAATGGATATTATAATGAATGACAAGTGCAAAAGCGTGAAACACAGACCTATTTTTTGTTTGATTGTTGCATTTAGTCTGTTCTGACCAAACTTTGTATATAACAAAAAACATTGAAATTAGATTATTCCACCATTTTAACCAGAGTAGGCTTTTAAAAACATATCAATATTTTTTCTAGATATTTGGCCTTTTTGATCTGAGGCATCTTTCTTTTCAGACAGCTTTTAGAATGTTACAGTAGCTATATAGCTTTGTATTGGTTGGATGACCTCACCATACTCACTGTAGAATTTTTGCTGCACAAAACGCAGAAGGTGATATTGATTTTTTAAAAGTATAAGCTTTAATTTCATCATAGGTAGACACCTGTGGCTGATGTTTATAACAGATGAAAGTGGAGCAGGGAGAGGGTTTCAGCTTCACTACTCACCAGAAGCCATTATGCCAAATGCTACAGGAAAAATAAACTAAAACAAAGACATTGCAGTCAACCCCAGACAACAGTGCTTAATACTATGTAATATTTATAACAGACAAAAGTGAGTCTGGGAGAGGATTTCAGATTTTCCCATCAATTGAACCACCATGTCAAATACAGGGGAAATCATCTTTAAGAGGAGACATATTGGTGATATCCACTCTGTGACTTAGTGGATAAATATTACCCTCTACCAGGGTGGCAGATTATATAGGGAAAAACGGAAAAATCCAGACACAGAGCCAAATGACTGTCTATTTATCTAGAGACATATTTGTGAATATCTGTGAAAAATCAATCTGTCACCCTGGTAGAGGGTAGATAAATATGGGGTGTTAGATGAACCCAAGACCAGAATTGTCATGTTTCTGAAGTCAGAACTCGGTAGAAATCATCATATTTCTACAAGCAACATGAGTGATCATGTTTCCAGAATAGAAAGATTATTATGTAATATATTATGATTTAATATAAGGAGACGGGATTGGTCTCTGTTTGAGAAGAATTGTATAAATTTATATGATATGTGAGTCGTTTGAAGAATAGCAGATATAATCACCTGTTTGTCGTGATTGGCATGCATTCTCTTCTTCTGTTTCTTAGGTATTAATTATAAATTTAACAATCAAAAATAAGATGCAGAATTGTAGTTTGTTTTAAAATTACTTTACAAAAAAATTATAATTGTAATTATGCTCTTTTATAGCATTATCAAATCGATAAAAGTGCCATACATTTTTTATGACATAACATTGTATAGAAAATATTTTGCTCTTTATTACTAGCATTGCAGGCATTGTCTTGATTTCTATGCCTTTAATTTGTAACGGGGATGCGTTGTGAACAGATTCATAGAATTGATTACCAAGGGATTAAGTGGTACACAATACCTCATTGCCATGGTAACTGAAAGTCTCTCAATCATTGGCTCAATCTCTTCATCATCTGCACGTAGAGAGCTTGACTGCAATAAAGGAACGCCTTGCTGTGTGCTGATAATTGATATGCCTTCAGGTTCTAGTGTGTATGTATCACTGGGGTGGATTTCATCGTTCTGCAACCTGAGGAAAATGTTGTTTCCAAGCACTTGAATAATTACGTGCCACAACAGCAGTAAGTACGAAATCAATCATTCTACAGTTTAACGTACAATTTTAACGTAAACATTAAGGGCGTTATGCCGTTATACATGTAGCTGTAATTTAACATTTATTTTGTGGCACACTTAAGGTGTTCTTTATGTTAGGTTCACATAGCCTGATGTGCAGTTCAGTGGGTGCGGTGTATTCAACTGCGATTCCACACTATCAAAAGCAGTTTCTGTGATGATGGGTAGTATCAGCTGCGGTAAAATGAGTACATGACGCAAAATAAGTTATAAATTCACGTTTTGAGGTTTTACAGGTTTTTTTTCACCATTTTGAGCACTGCTGTCGTTTTATATCGTAAAAATAACGAAAACCTCTCAGGAATGAAGCTTTGTTAATTTAAGCAGAAATAGTTTGACGTCGGTTTGTTACCACGTGTTATAATATGATATGATGTAATGATCTGAATCAGTACCTGTATATGCAGTTTATTTCACCGAAAAATAATATCTTTAATTGGAAAATGGGCTCAGATCTTCTACGTTTTACAGTAGTCCTTTTTTGTCGCATATAGAATCTAATTAATCTGGGCTTCTCTCGGCGTGTCCTTGTATATTGGCTGCAACGTGTTTCTCAACAAAAATGACAAGAAATCAATTTCATTTAAAACGTAGGAAAATCACTCTTCTTTGAATCGCCAGAGAGTGCCTAGTTATCGTAAGTAAGATTATGAAGATTTTTAAACATCTAACAGTTTTCTGTCTAGACCTAATATCTGCTAGCATATATTAAATAGAGTGCGTGTGAGAAGTGCGTTTGTACTGTAGTTAAAGTTCAGTAACTGCACCACTTTCGGCATACATCAATACTTTCAAGTGCCAATATTTCATTCCCATTCCGATCATTGTACATGTATTCTCTTTTTTTTAGCATTTTCTGAGGCATTGACTCTTGGTTTCATGTGGTCGCTGCTCCTGCCCATGAGGAGTAATGCGTCTTTAATAAATGATTTATAGACCACTCTAGAGACAAACCTCAAACTTAACTTAGAGAAATTATGATTCAAAATTCATTATCAATAGATATGTTTTTAAATAACGTAAATTAAAACCTGTCAATAATACGCATTTAATCAAACGTGACTCAAATGTCGCTGTTTTTTTCACAGGGATTTCACCTATAAGACGCTACCCCTCTTTGACCAGTATTAAAACAGTTGCCTGGTTATCTTTGAGACCATTCCCACAGATATTTAGATCGATCTATCCCCCTACTAAAAGCTGTAAGGGTGCAATTACCTTTTGTGCGCGTTCGGCTCCCGGAAGCTGACAGCAATTTAGCGTGAACCACCAGGGAGTTAGGTCGATCCAGATGGATCGATCTAAATCGGTGGGAACCCGGTCTTAGACCCCGTTCCCATAGACATCATCGGTCTACAAGAATCAACCCAACTCTGCGGGGACTCGCTTAGTGCAATCAGCTTAATTGAATGACACGCTTCCTTTCGTTTCCAACGTACTCGTATAATCACCAACTTTTCTGTATTCCACTTAACGCCAGGAGGCGTACTCATCTGTAAAGCTGAGAATCCCCGGAGAGTTGCGTCTGTCCGCGGTGTTTATGGGTAAGCACCCTTTGTCACTGGTCAGATCTGGAAAAAAAATAATTTCAAACAGGTTTTAGCTCATTATAGAATCTTACGACTGAAATATCGAAAATAAATGTAACCTTAGATTCTTTTGGCTCAAAAAGAATACAATGATTAGCAGCCCCCTCAGACTGCTAATATATAAAGAGACCTTTCTAACAGAAATCGTACAAATGAGACTTTAAATTGCGACTGGTCACGATTATTAGGCAGTTAATTTAAATATCCGCTCCAGATAAAATTCAAGAATACACGACGGCCTTAAGAAAATTAATTGGAGTGCAAGTGCTCCTCATGTACGCTATGGATATACGCTATGTATGGGATTTGGCAACTGTAAAAATATCATGCCAACTTAAAAACCTCTGTGCCAATATTGAACTAATTTGAATTAAAAAAGCATGACTTTGCCTGAAGACCATGATGATCCCAACATGCCATTATCAGCACTGTCATGTTGTAAAAAAAACAGCAACAAAAAAACCAAATGCATGCTTAATTGTTATTTATCGAACAAATCTAAAATTGATGCCAGTCTAGAAACCAATCGTTTGTGTGCGTGATTCGCGTCTCTACGTCTTCTCTCGGTAGCTTCTTGGAATTGGAACTTCTGTTTGTTTCCAGCTAGGAGCGTTTACATAGCAACAAATTTGAGTCTTGGATGACAACAAGCAAACATCGATCCATCTAGTTTTACACGACAAAATTATCGATTGATTGCAACTTCTGCAATCTGGGTTTAATTTAGACCTTCTACGGGATTGGTCTGAGATAAGGTATCTTCAACCTTTGGTCAACAATTTGGGTCAAGGTAGGCTATAGGCTGTTGACGGTGAAAACTGCTTGATGGAAGGTGAACACGAGACAGTTTCGTGTAGTCAATATAAAACACCATAGGACAGAATCCAGCACAACGGCACAGACACATATCAAGACAAGGCTTCCAGGTATGAAATTACAGACCTATATGTATGTGGTAGATGTGCTTAATTCAGGTGTTAATTGAGTGACTCTTTTGATTAGCCAATCAATACAAACGAGGCAGGTTAAGTCATCTTGGTGTTATTTCCGGGAGACCAACGGTGTCGTAGTCTTTTTTTTTTCACTTTCGTGCGTTGGGACTGCAGTGCTTGTAGACATAATGTACAATCTCTCTCTCTCTCACACACACACACACACACACACACTGCCTATTGGCGGTATGGCAGTCTCTCCCTCCCTCCCTCCCTCTCCCCCCCTCTCTCTCTCTCTCTCTCTCTCTCTCTCACACACACACACACACACACACACACACACACACACACACACTGCCTCTGCCAATTGGCGGTATGGCAGTCTCTCTCTCTCTCTCTCTCTCTCTCTCTCTCTCCTGCATTGGTCGAATGCACAATGAGTAACGAAGAAAGAGAAAATGTAAAAGACGGTCTTCTATAATGAACTAGGTGACATGACTGTTGATTTGGCAGTTTAAAATATGTCCATTTTTTCCGAGAGTGAGAGAGAGAGAATTTGTAAAATCAATAAGCTTATGCAAAAAATAAACAAATTAGCTCTGCAAAGACACTTCTTTCAACGGTTTACAAAAGGTCGGATACACCTTACCAGTAAGCAAAATATTTCCAAGGGGACTATAAATTATTTTTGTCATACCTAGTACATCAGCATGCATACAATAAGACCATCTTTATCGCCTATACACAATCTAATATAAATGTATATTTGTTGAGAAAATTAATTTTTGCTATTAGAAATTGATTTCCGTGTCATCTGACATCACACGCTGACGAAAAAAGCATTATGCGATACAATATCCCTCATATCAAATAAGATCCATATTTCATTCATAGGCAATAAATCACAAGCGACTGAACAATCTGCTCTTAATAAATTCTTCCGTTCGATTTTAAACTAAGTCAAACTGTCTCGCTTGCTCCCATCAGTTATTGTCAGTTAACAGGTCTCAAATCCTTTAAGGCACACGCTATTCTACGTACATGTAGGCCTGTGTTTTCTGTATACAAATTAATCTTTAACTCCCGGCGTTTGACAGAGAGCCCATATAGGTGAACCAGGGGATAGTTCCTTGCACGAGAGGGCAGCAAAGTGCATTCTTAAATATGCGTCGTCAACGTCTTTCCTATACTATGACGTACTCTGTCATACATGTCATAAACTCACAGGCCTGTCCTCACTTCGCGTTTATAGAGATCATTACAGAGATCCTTTTCTTATCTTTACTACAAGTTTAAACGAGACGCCAACAGTGCATGTAGAACGCATCCCGCTTCTGAGGCGAGTTTTTCGTTTACTTTTTATTTATATAAGTGTTGGTGTGTGAAATGTCATTTTGTTTTAGAACAAATTTGGTATGTGATACCACACAACAGAAAGGTATTTGATCTAATTCATAACGAAATACAGGGTATAGTTTTGAAGGCCAGCATTGCGTGTTGGAGTGAATCAGAAAGGATGAGTGACTCAGACCGACATACATGTGACTTTTTATCTGTATACTACACTATATAATACTGTCTGTCTTTTGTTTTTCGTAGAGACACGGGGAGCGGCCATCTTTGAGTTTTCGTGTCGTGGTGGACCATCCCAGTCATGGAGTCCCAACCAAGTTTATAGCAAAGGACAATTTCAGTGATCAGATACCAGTGTTGTTTCTACAGAGATAATGTTTCCACGACGCACCGCAGTTTTACGGGTTGTGATTGTTTGCGGTGTAGTTTTTACGTCACTTTCCATGTGGATATCTTCCAAAAATTCCTCTGACCTGGAATACAGAATGCGACATCTTATGCAAAATGAACAGTCAAATGGAATTTCCCAGTTAAAATCACTTACAAACAATACGTCCGACCAAGCGGACCATCGACAAGTAATATTAATCCCGCCTACATCTTCACGCTCATTTCAGCCAACTCCAGATTCCAATGCAAAACATCGTCACATGGAAACTTTTCAAAACTTTTACGGATCTCTCTCCATGAAGGATTTGGTGGCTTTCAAGAAAGAATTCAGTCGCACTGAACGCTACAATAATAGCAATAACCACGACTTTGAATATATCATAGTAAACAAAAATTTATGCTCGTCTCAAAGCCCGTTTGTGATAGTTTGGATTCATACCTCGCCGGATCACTTTAAACAAAGACTCATGATACGACAGACATGGGGTAATCCACGAAATCACCCAGATGGCAGCGTTAAAATTATATTCATAATGGGGAAAGCTTCCTCTAAAACTCTGCAAGATTCGCTACATATGGAAAGCGAGCGTTATGGCGACATTGTCCAAGAAAACTTTGTAGACTCCTACAAAAATTTAACTTACAAAGCGATCGCTGGTATGAAGTGGGTTTCTTCTTACTGTAGCGGTGCCAAATACGCGCTCAAGTCTGATGACGATATTTTTGTAAATGTTTTTAATCTTGTAAGACATCTTAAAAGTTTTGAAAAACACAAAGTCACAGAGAAAGTTTTACTGTGCAATGTATGGCACAAGATGAGGGTGTTAAGAGATAAGAAAAGCAAGTGGTACATAGCCGAGGAAGAATTTAAAGATGACTTTTTCCCTATGTACTGCTCGGGATCGGCCTATATCATGTCCGGTGACGTAGTAAAGGGGATGTTCCAGGTTTCGCTTTCGACACCGTTCTTTTGGGTGGACGATTTTTATGTGACTGGCCTTCTTGCCCACAGGCTCGACTTAAAACACCAGTCGTTTAATAGCGTCTACCACTTTAAAGCGGGAGCTGTGGAGGCCTTCACAGAGGGACGAAAGAGAGAATTGCTGGTATTTGCTCACTTACACGGTTTAAATCATTTTTATAATATGTGGAACGGGGTGGTGAGGCGGGAAGCGGAACGCAGTCCACATCTTTTATCTCTGACAACGAGACATTCTACCTGAAGATATAGACACATAGTTGCGATGGCCTACGGGTGACAGTGGAATTCAATTAAGACTTACTTTATCTTACTTGAGTATCTTTATTTACTTTAATGACATGTGTCATTACTCTTCCCTGTTCATCTCGTTTTTGGTCATAAATTTCTATTGATTTTATTTTTTTCTTTTAACTCCATCAAGTGTACTGACAATCATACATCATATCTTTCAGGGTACATTATAGTACCCTGAGTGTGTGGTTTAAACTGTTAAACAGACACAAAATAACCCACTCAATTTGGTTAATTTAATACCACTTTTTTGGCAAGTTTCTGTACATTAGTATTGCAGGTGAAGTTTTATCGAGACTATCCTTATATAACGCTGAAGAGGACCTCATTTTTTATTTTGAAAGTACCGTTTGCATGAATGTTATAGTGTGTGTGTTTGTGTGTGCGCATACATGTATGTATGTGTATGTGTGTGCAAAATCGATAGTCGCGATGAATTCACGTCTTTGATCGAAAATTACATGGTAGAGTTAGACGTATTTAATAAAGCATCATAATCATATTAATTTTTAAACATCTCAATGTTCATGTACATTGATAATATTTCAAACATACTCTTAGATGTTAATGTTTTGGTCATTCATCCGAAAATATTCATTACTAGTTGGAGTGACAGTAGGATGATATGTATGTAAGAAATTGATAATTAGACGGATTATCTTTGTTCATATATATATATATATATATATATATATATATATATATATATATATATATATATATCACATTACTGATAGTGAGAGTGAATTCAGTCTTGTCACAAACACAGCTGGAAATTTTTTTCAGCGCCTTTGTCAAAAAATATTTATATGCATTCAACATTCTTTTCATTGTCGTTTGTCTTGCAACTGGCATTTGTTTTTCTTTTCGAAAATTGCTCTTTTCATTTCTTAAGACAAAGAATGATCACTAATTAGATATTGTCACACATATCTGGCGTTATCCCGATGTAGATTTACAATATATTTAAATGTAAAGCTGTCCTACAAGGGACCTTATCATTAAGTAGCGCATAATGTTTAATATTAACGCAGTGCTCCCGCTGCGTATAACTATCAAGTTCACTCGGGGTGAAAACAATGCTTGCAAGTGATAACCATAGATAATCATATCAAATATTCATAGAATTTTACAACATAAAAGCTCAGGCCCAAATGACATTGGTATCCGGTGAAATCCAGCAAAATGATAATGAGGTGTTGACAAACGTAATGACTTGGTTAAATGGTAGTATGATCTGGGCTCTACATTTCTAAATGGTTGGATAAAAGGAAAAAAGAGTCCACCAAATGCATTATCATTCCTGTATAAAGGTAAACTGTTTTTACCACTCCTTCTCCCATTAATATGAACTGAAAATGACAAACAGATATGTCATGTGCCTTACGACAGAGAGATACATGTATTTGTTTATGTCGGGGTATGGAACTTAAATTTGACAGACTTAAAAAGTCCTTGGAAGTAAAAACAACACATTATTCAATGTAAAGAACGCAGTGACCACCAGCAGCTGGACGTCATGAATTGCAGAATCGCGTTGCTGCTCCTCATTTTCATCTCTAATTTATCGGCCATCACTGTGGGGTCTTTGTCACAGAATAAGTTTAAACTGAAGGTTGGTATCTTAAAACTTATACATTAAAATTGGGTCTACTTTTATTTTGGATATGAGTGAAACTATTCGTCTAGAATCGAGTAACTGTTGGTCTATATTGTAGCCATTTCTTTCTTGTCATAAAACAGGTGCAATATTCCAATTGGAATGCTACTGATTTATCTTGGGTCGAAGTAAGCGAAATATTTGAGCCAAAAGTAAAGACTAACATTTGGAAAAAATGTTTTGTTTTAGAAGCCCCAGGCCCTTTTTACCGGAACATCAAAACTTAAAAGAGTACCAAAAACAAAACTTTTCTTGTCTTGTACTTTGAAACTTCCCTGTCTTCTCTGAGTGTCAAGGTCAGTCTCTTATATAATATACGCCGAATAAGCATATTAATACCCATAGGATATACGTAGGTTTTACACAAAGAGAAAATGGGCTATGGGATTCAAGTATAGACATGTAATTGCCCCACTCCTGCTAATTATGTTTTTGAAAAAAATATAAAAGAAGCAATTTGGGGAATTCGACAGTACCTTTGTGAATATAAGAGTGTTTTTCTACTCTTTTGGGAAGGGATAAAGGCTTTGTTCATAGCTTTTTTTTTTTTTTTGGAAAGTTGGAATAACACCTCTTCCCCACCCTCGAGGAGGGGGGTTAACCTATGGGTAAATGCTCCATTGAACTACAGGAAGAAATAAAACATAATTTACAGCAGCAGCATCAACTTGAAGTTGAACAACAACAGAGACTGTTGACTAGCGCCACTCTCGGCTACTTTTGAGATTAAAATATTCAACGAAGTGTGTAAGGTATTAGATCGTCACAGCAGAGCCATTGTAATTGACTGATGGATAAATGTTTTCACTCAGAATGGGTTTATGTTAAACCAGGAAAATGAAAAATAGAATCTCCTATCATGGTAGAAAAATGGTGTGCTGTGAAAAAAAATCAATATCATCGAAACATTCCAGAATATGAGGAAATACTCAATCCACGTCATTTTATAAGATTAAGCCCATGAGTCACTTAACTTGAAAACCACCAAATACCTAGAAGAAATGAGATTCAATAGCCCTACCCTAGTCACGTACAAAACTTTCGTAGACCCGAAGTCGAACATACAGTTGACGTTGTGTATATCATTGATCAGTGAGAAGTTTACGATTTTATCAAGTAAATGTTTTCTTAATGTACCTGTGGTCTTGTTTATGCCGTTTTTGTGGGCATGGGTGGGAGCCCGTCTCCTTATTGATGATATATTTATGTTGACAATAAAAGTTAATATGGCAAGTCTATCTTTTCAATCTCCATCCACTTAATTTTGCACTTACCAGTACAGCGTTTGAGATCCGAAGAAAACATGATTCCATCTCACAGAGAAACGTGATGCTAGAATAGACAGCATCAAATGACACTTGAAATCTTGCAAATTATTTGCTCATCTCTGATATACATATCAAGCTAGCAGCATGAATAAATAGTTTTTATGTATTTTTCTTGTTGCAAAATGTTTATGTGGTGATATGTTGTTTATTTCCTGTGGTTTTAACATTGAATTCCGTTGTTGAACATGGGCTCTTAATAAGACCGCTTGACATTTAGAATGGCAATAGTCATATTCGAATGGAAAATTACTGTTGGCGAGTAATACTAATGACATTATTCTTGTATTTCCTATGACGTCTTTTTTTCTCGATTGATTTTTGGGCCCAGGAAAAATTAGCTTGATTACGACATGGAGAACCTCGAGTAACTTGAAATACCCAAGATGACCACCAATACCCATTTAAATATAAACCCTCACAAATAAACCATCTAACCTTGGTCCAAACCACTGTATTAGCCACTGTTTTAGTTCGAGTGTTCATAACAACCCCTTGCCTTTTATTGTTTGGTGGTAATGTTTGTTAAACCCCAAATGACTGTCAACAGTCACAGAAATATCGTTTTCCGCTATGATGGGTTAAAATATAATTATTGACTTGTTTCACTTTTCAATCACAAAAATAAAAAATCAGAGTTAACTTAAATAATTAAAGATGTTTTATTTGTTAAGAGATCAACACCAAAGTTGCATGCAACACTTGAGGCTTAACGGGGTTTTTATTAGGATGTAAATCTGTACTTAACACTTTATTTTTAATATGGATATTCAGGTTTCAATACTCTCATTTGATTAAAGTATCAACACTCCTTGGACATTTTAATGAAGTTAATACACTGGGTCTAAATAAAATTATCTGTGCTATAACCTGAAGTAGGGTAAAACATTTCTTTTGTCCAATTTGTCGCCAAGAGCTGTATCAGCCGTCTACTGTTTCCACCCCGAGTTTCAGAGACCATTGAAAACTCCCCTCTTTTATCAGGATGCCTCAGCTGTTGATAGAAGATGTGAGTTTTCAGTGACCTCTGAAACCCAGGGTGATTATTTGCGATTTCGATATGAAACTTTGCTGTGCACTGATAATGAACAGCTTGTTTATCAAAAAAGGTCGAAGTGATGACAGGCTATGGACCAAGTCTGCTATTCAGGTTGACTAAATTTACAAAGTCGATTAAAGAATCAAGTCAGTGAGGTTTACCTGACAAAAGTTGCTCATAAAAAAATACAATCTTCTAACTGAAAATTTTTACATACGACCAAAGGCCCTTTTCTCCAGAATGAACACCGAAATCGCAGCAGGCAAGTTATTGCTGCTGGTGTTGACAAGGTGTGCAGTGTGTTAGTTGAGAAGCATCGTTTTTCACAGCAACAAACCCCACTTGTATCTTAATAATTTTATTAAAAAAATACCTGAAATGTCCGAACATACGAATGTGGATAAGGCACAGGACGCAGCTCGAAACAAAGACCTTTGTTGCGCCATTACGCTGGCCTGTAGCCAGCGATTTCAACGGGGTCTTTTTCTGAAAAATGGACCCTTTACTCTCTTAGTTGGCCAAACTTGAGAAACAACATAGAAACTAGATTAATTTTTGATTCAGAGAGGACCTTGTCAGGCAAAAATGACGTTTTTTTTTTTTTTTTTTTTTTGCACCACCCGCTTCCTGTTGGCTTGTAAACATTGAATGACTGAAGAAAATTTGGACCAAACGTCGTGATCTTTCCGCTGGAACGGTGGCTCCCCCCCTTCTCTCTCTCCAGCTGGTGTGTATGGGGTGCATGCACCGTTTTCTCTATTTTTGATTATGTACAATTCCGTCATTCACATCGTCGGCATTATATTCCCTGCGAGCTAGTTGATAAAAATAAGTTAAGCTGAAAGTCAGTGAAAGATGTGCTGGAAAATTATTAATATTACCTTTTGCTGACAGACAGCAGTGGGGCACTGAGGGAACGCTCATTCCAGAGATTTATTACCTGATTCTGAACAAGCTGGGCCGACCTATCTCGGTCCAAACACACCTTAAGGTAGGTCGTCCTGTTACGATTAGCTCACCAAAGGCAGCAAATCTAATTACGTAGTTGCCCCTCTCAATGCAATTGCCATCAAGGTAAATATCGAGTTTTTTATTGGCAAGTTATGATACCAGAACAATGTGTAAGCTATAGCCATCTTCTTCGGAAACGGGATTTTACTCATTCCTCACAAAAAGTGCTAATTTCATTCGAAGATAAGCCTGTTGTGTAAGCACCAAGCGGTACTGTCTGTTGAGAAATGGTTAGGAGAGGCATTAATACAATGATATCTGCTTAGCGAAATGTTTTTTCGTAACCACAGTTCGAGGAAATCGACTTCATTCCATCTAAATGTCCTTTACGTAATAAGAAATGAAGGAAGTTGCGCTCGTCCGTAATTTTCATAATGACACAACAAGATTTTGTCATCAATACCAGTAAAAAGACAACCCCTTTTTAGTTATAGGGGAGACCGGGGCTAGTTGGACCCCGGGGTAAGTTGACCCCCCATCAAGTTTCCTTAATAAAGTTACTTTAAGATGCTAAATTATTTTATTTGGACTCCCTGTCGACGCTTTCTTAGCACTATTGGATACGGTCACTTTACAAAATGATGTGATTAATTATTTTACCCCATAGTTACTTTGTCATAAATAGATGGGACCCAACTAGCCCCCGTCTCCCCTATATATGATAGCCGACTGTGACAAGGCGATTCCCATATTTATGAGGCTTTAAAAAAATAATGCAAAGTACTGCTCAATTGGCATCAGTTGATTAAAAAGCGCAACGTTCTTCACAACAAATTTAAAGTATGACGTTGAAAAAATGCCATAAACGTCAAGAAAAAATGTGTGCGCCCTGTGTTTCCCTCCAGCATATGCATCTATATATACTGTATAGGAAGAGTTTTGCTCAGGTTGACACCGTGCACAACATTTCTTTTACGGCAGTAATGCTATAATGCAACTACGATCATTGTAACGGTGAGTTGAATCTTTAAAACTTAAATCGTACGCCATAGTCACATGCGGAGAATTATGACTTTTTTTTTTGAGAGAGAGACATGGCTCTTTTTCATTGAGGCTTCACTGAGTCGACTGAGACCCGGTGTGAAAGGCCGACCGTGCATACCGAACATTAACATACAATACATGTACATCGCAATGCCTTGATTTAGGTAAGACAATACTCAGCGAATGAAGAAAACACATTGCATTTAAACCGCACTCCTTCACAAAATCAAAATTGACATACAAAATCTTGACTTTTTATAAAAAGATCCGTCAACCTATGACTAGAACTAAAGGTAAAAAAAAAAACACTTTACTGTGACTTAAAAGCCAATCATAGCTGGCCTACCTGAGTGTCGTATTAAGCATAGTGACGTTGTCATATGTTGAATATGATGCAGAAACAAATTAAATCCATATAAATACCGCAGGCTAAAATGTTAAATAAAAGTAATTTCAAGCTATACAGTTACCGTATCACAACAAAAACTCAGTACAGGTGCTGGTCATGTGATGTTTATAACGTACAAGAACGGCATCAACGTGACTTACGAGCCAAACACGCGACAACCAAGGGAACTCAGTGTTACTTTCCGTCTCTGTTTTAACTGAACACAGTATGCCTGCGCGCACTTTGTTGGTCAAATTCTTCCATCAATCGTGACTTTCAATGCTCTATTCTGTGATGGGTAAACGTATCCATTGCAAAGTATTGGAAAATAATTTCTCTATTGTTGGGACACGGTGGGCTGTATATGAACATAGGTAGACTAGTACTATTATATTGTACTTTGCATTAATCATTCATTGCGATGTTGACATGTTTGTACGAACAAGGTCGACAGTACAGAGGGTTCAGAAAATGGTTGAAGTTCATATCGTTTTATGTATAACGATCGCGACGGCTGATTGTTGGAAATGTGTGCTGGGGATATATGCTGCTCGTAGGAGCAACTGAACTTTTCTGTGCCATAGCTTAGATATATAAATACAAAATAACCAAAGTTCATTCATTCGTGACGTATCACAGCTGAAATGAATTAATAAATAAACTACCCACATGGGTTGTTTCTTTGATACAGTCTAGCAAATCATGTGAAGGCATTAGAACCACTTGCCTATTATGATTTGGAAAACATATTTTATAGGCTTTACAGCTCGAGTCGCATCGTTTTCCAAAAGATCGGTAGCCTACCATCACGAGCTGGTGGACTCACTATATTATTATCTTCATGAGTTTTTGTCACCCAGTGTAGCTTGTATCGCGCGAAGAGGTATGCAGGAGCAGTAGTATATAGAAGTGCTGGCAGTGAGAGATAGCTAGCGACTCATAAGGGCATTTTACATTTCACTGGTTTCGTTGCGACCATTACATATTTGCGGTTGACACAGTGACAAATCTAGGATTTAAAACAATATTATTTTGCGACAACTTCCGAACCTAACAGGCGAATAGATCAAGCAACAAGCGGGGCCCGCACAAACAAGAAACAGGTGAGGTTGTTATTGAATATTAGGTGTGACAATAACGGCGAACTATGAAATTTTAACTCTGTGTCTACGCTATAAATTATACATTTAATGGGTAGATTATTGCCACTGAAATTTCAAGTTTAAATTGGGTCGTGGGATTGTGGGAGCGATAAGCTGCAAAAAAGGTAGATACATCGCGCTGGGTCCGCCCCCAGCCGATTCGGATGACATTTAACGACCGCTTCGACAGAAGGGCTTTTTGATTTTGTAATAAAATGAAAATAATGCAGTCACCTTCATGATGTGTGTGGTTAGCTAGGTCACGCTGGTCTATACTAGCTATCTGCCCGTATAACTACTGTGTCTTTCGGTAATACCATATATTTGTCATATATATGGTAACACGTATCTATGAATATAATATGCCCGGAATATTACCTCACGTTTCGCATTACAGTGACTAATTATAACAATTTCCTTTTTTGTGATTCATACGAATCCTCAGCAAAGCACTGCATATCGTCTGAAAGGGTGAGTTAGAAATAATATTGATTTATTTTGCATGTAACGGTCGCTTTTATCTACTGTGTCAAAGTAGATACGCCATCACAATGAAACATTTCTTAATCGTTGCATTATCTGTGAATTATGTGTCGATTTATCAAGATAAGATGGCCGATAGCCTGGCCTAATATTTCCCCTGCCCTGTAGCTCAGGGCTACCTGGGCAGGTACAGGTAACTTCAAAAAACGTCCGGCGATTCACACCAGAAATAATTAGTAACTATGTCATATGCTGACAAGTCAGTTGACATAATACCTTCATATGGTAGACAAGGCGTATGACAGCTATCCTTTGGGCAGCCTATTTATTGGAAGAAGAGTAGACATTACAGTTCGTTTCCTTAAGCAAAGTTACAAGATGCATTTGTGGTATTTTTTGTGTTTAAAATAGTCACATTTTCTAACTACCGTAGATTGCATGCGGAGACCCTTGGACAAGTTACATCCTTTTTAGCAAAGAAATAATCGACTTTGCGGTCTTGCTCAAAAGTTGTATTTCTTTTTCAAGTGGATATTGCAAGGACTTTATATAAGCGTTAAGTGGATTTAGAGGAAGAAAAAGAAATATATCAAAATGCATCAATTTCTGGTGTGTAATGAGACTGAAATGCAGCAGAAGAGATGGCTTGCAAGGCTAGCATATTGTGGAAGGAAATTATTCATCTTTCTATTTATTCATTCATCCAGTAATCTATGTATTTGTCCATTCATCCAGTGATACATCTATTTAATTCATTCATTCATCCATTTATACATTTGTTTTTCCTCGTCTTAATTGTACTAGCACATCCTTGAAGTGACGGCAACGTGGTCTACATATAATATTTTTCTAACACTCGTGCGCACGCAGGTAGCGATGTAATCGCCTACAGCTCGCATACAGCAACATTGATGCTATATTGCCAAGTCAAAAATTCTTATACTGGTGATGAAAACGCCCATTTATGGCTTGCTTGAATGTTAATTCCCTGCTTAGATTATTTGAGGATGCTAATATCCCAAAAAACACTGCTAATACAGATTCGTCAACAGCCACCAGTCTACATGGTACGAATACTCAAAGTGTGGTGATCTTTTGTTCAAGGAATCATAAGAACAAAAGGCAATTGAGTATAAATGAGCATAAAATGCATAAATTAGTTAGTGACATCTCTACCATGCACACTGCCTGTCTTCGTCCCCCCCACCCCCACCCCCGTCCCAACTCTTCGATAGAGAGTTATATTTATCAGTAAAGATAGGAAATGTACCCTTGCTCTACATCTAGTACCAGGTCAGCCGGAGTGCCATCATTTATCATTATATGTCCTCTTCCTTGTCATTTCGTGTCATCGGTATTCACATCAGAGAGAGATAGCTCATGGCGTGAATCGCTAATCAGCCCTGTGTGTGCCTCCACACGCGAGTCCCCGTGTATTCTTTGGAGAAAGATAGGCAGCGAAGGAAATCTCTGTAAAATTTAAATGGCACTATTATTCCACTGACAGGCATAAGGTCATTTGCAGTTTTCATTTAATAATATATACGTCCCGTTGCTGTCTGCACTACACGAAGGAAATTCAAGGGCATATCAATTAAAGTAATGTATTATTAACATCTATTTACGTTTATACATTTAAGCATTTGTTTATATATTTACTTACACCAGGAGAAGAGTCGATCGTCAAAAAAAGTAACGACAACAATGAGACGGCTATTTATTTTGTTTTCAGAATAGTTTTATAACAATACCCTGATATTTCTATATATTATTTTCAGGCAAAGTGAAAAGAAATGGCGGACACAGCGCAACGTCAGGTAGAATTCAGTGACATTTGGTTAAAAAAGATGAAGACTGTCTTCCATCGCTTCAGCGTAAATAAAGACGGCAAGTTAAACCGCGATGCCGGGAAGACAGCCTCTGCTCGATACATCTCTTCCAACGGCTTGAAGGGAGACCAGGCGCGTAGAATACGCGAAAAATGGCAGACCATTCTAATGATGCTGACCACAAGATTTACCGCCATCAGTGAGGAACAATTCATCAATAGTTTAAAGGAACAAATTAACACCGACGCCTTTCGAGCTGTCCTGAAAGACGTTTGCACAAATAATTTCGACCTTATTAATGTCAACCAAAGAGGTAACATCACCAAGGAAGAAATGGCGTCCTGGTGTAAATTCCTCGGTCAAGATGATGTGGATTCTTTTTTTGAAGCTCTGGACACCAAGAAAGATGGCGTAATAACAGCAGACGAATGGCAGCAGGCCTGGAACGAGTTTTATTTTTCCGAAGACGAGAGCAGTCTTTATAACAAGTTATTTGGACCATTGGCTGAATGACATGGAAACCGCAATGAATAATTTGAAATGTGAGCTTATTACACGTACAAACCTTGGGAGAGAATCACTGATGGCGTGCTATATAATGAGACCAACTTGTTCCAAAGAAACGCAAGCCAATTTAAATCTGTACGGATGCGTAACTTTATAAAGGTGCTAGAAACACAATCCCCCAAATGGCTAAGGACTGGTAAGCGCACGTCTTTTTTGGCGAGGATGTTCCACAAGAATGATTATAATGCCCTCAATGGAAGACAGGCGTAGCTATATCACAGAACAAAAAAGTATTCAATAAAAATGTTTCTCTGAACCATATATTTCGATATAGGCCTATTACAATATGTCACTCTATGTATCACAATAAGTGACAATAAAATTTATATAAATTGACTAATTACAACTGTTTAATTTTCCAATTCAGTGGAACATGTGTATATCTGAATACGTGTTGTATTGAAGGCGATTTCAGAGTCGAAACTTTTGCCCTTACCCATTTTAGGTGTAGAAATGTTTAACAGCTTCAGTTTGAGCTAAAAAGATCAAAACCAATATAAACGTTAACATCATTCTAAACCATGGCCTGAAACAGCATACATAGCAAGGAAATATAAGGTTTGAAATTATGTTTCCTAGAAAAATAGGGCCTACGTTTGAACTTTTGAAAGGCTTTGTTGTCCATGCGCTAATTAGATGTTTAGCCAATTATATTGAAAGACAGTGTTTCTATAAATATTTGTTTATTCAAAGCACAACTTAAATTATTAATATTCAAATGCACAATTTATTTGACAAGAATCATCACATATATATACATAAATGAAAAGATCACCAACATCACAAGATTCAAATGAATTGTGTTAGTTGAGACAAAGGTGGGTTTCAAAAATCGCATTCTGTCACATCACGCTCTGAATGCCCGTGTCTGTAAATGCGAACTCTTGAGGGTAGTGACAGATTAAGCCTTCTGCATTTTATGTTTCGCTTGATTGCCCAGGCAATTACCACATAAAAAGGTATTCACTTTTTTTTTTTTTTGGGGGGGGGGGGGGGGGGTTTTTTCTGCACTGAAAAGTTTTGTTTTGTATGGGGGGGGGTTTTACAGCCCCCCCGAATTTTTTTTTTTT
>NW_019775829.1:128200-198261 GCF_001039355.2 Lingula anatina
AAAAATATATATATATATATATATATATATATATATATATATATATATATAAAAGGAGGATTTAATACGCCATCATCTTCACGTTTGTAATCCAGGCGATTTTTATGCATAGAAAATGCAATCAGCTCTACATTATTTCACGTATAACCCATGTTTAAAACATTTAAGAACGGTTAGAAACAAATAAAAATGACGAGAACATGTACATCAGGTTTAGTTAAATATGAAAATTTAGATATGCTGTTTAAATTAAGAGTCCGTACACAGCGTTTTGAATGAATGGAAGATGTGAGCTTGGGATATCCTTCATTGATGTCCATTCATTTCTTGATATTTTTCTGTCCAGCTGGTCTTTAACAATTATGTGCGCTTATATACGCCGTATTCACATGCTTTACTTAACATAAAAACAAAGGGAGTTGCGTGGAAAAACTTACCGATAAGAGCGAGAAATGGTGAATTAAAAACCAAAGGTTCTCCGATGTTGCAGAAGCGGTTCTCCAGCAAACTCAGATCCACTGTACGATAATGTATAACGTATAGAGCAGTGCGATGGAAAGTATCTACCACGTAAAGGAGATGAATGGCCTTTAAAAATTTGTGAGCGTTTACGTTCATAGGAAGCGGATAGATCTGGTTACCAATTAATAATGCTGTTGGCCACTCTATTAAGATGGTAATAAGCAGTGCCCAGCTAATATTAGTCATTGCTAACGTGGCACGATGCTGATATTCTTCTCTCTCTCTCGTAATGTCTTCGTCCTGCTCGTTCTGGCCGTTGTTGGTGTCATCCTGTCGAGAAAAATGTTAACTGGTGTTAAAATATTATGTCAGTTTTAGCGTAAACTACACCCTTCAAATTTCTGTCTGATATTCCTGTTTTTACCGTCATTAGTTTTCTAGTGCAAGAAATAAATAATCACAGTAAAATCCACTTTAGATTAATACCTTGGTGCAAGAAATAAATAATCAAAATAATATCCTCTTTAGATTTTAACTTCAAATAATAAGTGACGAAATCATTCGGATAATCTCCACAAATTCAGATAGTTTGACTGCTCTATATTGTTATACTTTACCCTTTTTTTTCGATTACAATGCCAACATAATGAAACATGGCACTGACTAATAAATGCAAATAAAGCAATCCTAGTCTTATTCAGTCAACAACGAACTCATCTCACTTGTTCCAACCGGGCCAATGTCACGAAGCACTCATACAAGCTGTCCAAGTTATTTTCATTGTACCACGAGGCAAGCACAGGGATCAACACCATGATCCAGGCGTGGAGGAAGAAATCGTGGGGCAGCAGAGAATGACCACTCACAAGGGTCGACACTGTTTGCCTGGAAATTCACAAACGATAAGTTTTGTGCTGAACTTGGACATAATAACGAATTCGATATTATGTCCAAGTGCTGAAGATGAGTTTATTACATTAGAGAGACTTTCTCTTCAAGCCGAGATCATCAAAACGAAACAGGAACAAGAAAATACAGCGCTAACAAACACACAACATACGCGTGGTGCGCGCACGCCGAGAAAGAAAAAGGGAGATTTTACTTACCCTGTGATCCATACTAAAGCACATCGCATTATGTTCGTAAACAGAGTAATCAGTGCAGTCTGAACACTTTTGTCCTTAGCATGCCGATAAAAATATCTGTCGATTCCTCCAAAGTACAAAAACAAAACTGAAACTGAAAAATATTTTGAAAAGATTATATATTCGCAGGATTTAATACGCCATCATTTTCACGTTTGTAATACAGGTGATTTTGGGGCAGAGACAATGCAATCAGCTGTACATTAATTCATGTATAACCCATGTTTAAAAAATTTAAGAACAGTTAGAAACAAATAAACATGTCGAGAACACATATACATCAGATTAACTTAAATTAATTTAGAAATACTGTTAAAATTAAGAGTCCGTACACAGTGTTTTGAATGAATGGAAGATGTGAGCCTGGGATATCTTAATTTCATTGATGTCCATTAATTTCTTGATATTTTTCTGTCCAGTTAGTCTTTCACAATTATGTGCGCTTATACACGTCGTATTCGCATGCTTATCATAAAAACGTAAGGAGTTGCGTGGACAAACTTACCGATACGATGGAGAAATGGTGAATTAGAATACAAAGGTTCTGCCATGTTGAACCAGAGGCAGTGTTACTGCAGCAGAAATACGGAACAGTGGGCTGTCTTTGCTTTTCTTGGCCTCTTTCACTTTTTGGGTCAGCCGCCCGGCTCAAATATTTTCTCTTTCTGAAAGGTGGTCAGGTCTTTTGCCAGTTTTCGAGAAAAAACCTGGCTTCTTGCTGGCGTAAAAGAAATTGGAAAAAAAAAATGACGAGTGAAGCGAGGCATTATAAAACAAGAGATAAAACATTAGGTAGGTCCATTGTAATATGTTGGTCAAAGGATTAACTAAGATATCGGCAAAAGAACCAGGACACAGTGATAAGTTAATCAGGCATTTACACTGACTAATGCAATGGCGGATCCGGGGGAGAGGGGGGGGGGGGGCACAGTGGGTCCGTTGCCCTCCCTCTTTTCACCTTAGCTATGAGAGTACCCCTTTCTCCCTTCTCACAGACAAACCCAAATATTTGAAAAAAAAAAGATAATAATGATAATATGCACCAGTCAATTGAAACTCCGCCCCCTGACTTCCGGGACAGTGCGGGGAATTTTTTTACAGCCATGCGTTGTTAAAAGCGTATATTTTCCCTGGTCACAAAGTGTTTCTTTCTTGTAAAAACTACCGGTACTATGCACCCGGTGTTCTGTAGACATGTTTGATTTTTACATAGAAAACAACAAATGCAAGAAAAAAGTGAAAAAAATCCAATTTAAAACAAGTTATTTTGAACGAAATAATGGTATGCGATAAAAATTTGAATGAAAGTCAAATTCTTACCTTTTCTTCTTTGTGAGGACAGCCTTGAGAGCAAATGAGTAGTTACTGCGTATGGGCTCAGTCTTTCTCGGCGACTACTACTAGTAGACCTACACTGTAGTTTCCATCAACTTCTGGTTCAACGTAATTCCAACACTAATAAACTCCCCCATCTATTTTAAGGATTGCGTTAAATTTGGTAAAATTCCCGTTGAATCATGCTTCTAATTTAAATCGGTATAAAATCCCCCTGTCTGGGCGGGGACTGGGATCTCAACTGACTTGTCGGCTTTGTGGATTTTAGGTCATGCATACGTAATTGTTGACTTAGTCCTATCGCTTTTAACAAAAAGCATGTTGACATTTTAAAACGTTTAACAGGGGTCACGAAGACAGCAGTTGGTAGAAAGAAGTGGAGGGGCTTTTATTACGACTAGATGCTGCCTGAATGAGGCAAACCAAACGCCCAAAAAGAGTTACCCTATTTAAATGGTGGATTGTAATTTGACATAACGGGGTTAAATGCTTATTTTCTTTCCATCATTTGCTATTAAAAAAATAAATAAATAAAGCTATTAAATAAGACCTACTTCTACTACTAGAACTACTATATGGTTAAAGAAGTATGACAATAAAATCTATATCTTAAATCGAAACCTTTTGCTAATCACCACCTATTAAAGAGCATACGTAAAATATTTTTCATGAAAACGAACCCAAAGTGCCGCTTTTAAAAGGTTTATAGGTCTATAGCTGACTGAGAAAGAATCCTTAATCACTAATCAAAATCTCTCGTTGCCAAAGTCTTCATCTGTAGGTGATATTACCTAACTTACCTTTTACTTACTCCAGGAATCCGTTCAATGTTTTCCAATACTCTGTCAGTTTCATTACATCCAGATCTTGTTAATGCAGTAGTTGTTGTAATGTTGAAAATGTGATAGGTGCGACTATAAATTATAGCTAATCGAAAAGCGCCGTTATATTTGCTGCGGACCACCTAGCGAATGTAAATTTTTGGCGGCGAAGCAAATAGGATTTTTATTCAGGTATTTTTACTTGTATTTGAATAACAGTGGATTTTGTTGCATAATTTTTTTTTTTATATCTGCAAAACATATATGTAGATGTTAAAGGTACTCTTAAGGCTTGTATAAATCCTAATTTGTTAAAACGTATTCGACTTAAAATACAAATTGGTAGTTTAAATGTTGATATATTTTAAAGAGCCTAAAAGTATAAAAAGTGGCACTTTAAATGTTGTGGGTATCACGGGACAAGTGTCACAACATCATATGTGTCAAAGTATAACTCTGATATTTTTCATAAACTTAAAACTGGCTACTTTTTTTCCGACCAGCCAAGAAGATGACCAGCCGAGGCCTGTTGCTGCAAGCGGCTGAGAGTGGGAGTGGTGAGGAGCTGCTTGGTTTGCTTGGACAAAACGTAAGATTTCTTTAAATAAAATATGATATTATAAATATTAGTTGAAATAACAGAAAAAAGAAATAGTATTAAAAATATTTAATAACATTTTTTTCAATACTGTGGCTCCTGACAATATGTGATGATATGCATTAGTCATTTGAAAGTAAGCAATTCTAAGGGTAGTAGGGTGCCTTTGTTTTTATAAATGATATGTTTAACGTGACATATACAATTGCATCTGTACTCATGATGACACCGTCACGTCAAAGTACTGGTATTTGCTGCAAGCACCACATTATAAAGTGAACAGCAAGTGCCTCACCTGTATGTTCCTCATGTTTCATAAAGCATGCCAGGGATAATCAAGAGATCACTATGCCCGCATTGATTTGCGACCAAAAAAAAAAAAAAAAAAAAAAAGAATCCATGTTTAATCATATCAGCGATGTACTTCAAAATTGTCAATCAAACAGATTTTATACGTATGTTGAATACAAAATGATTCATGTAATGGTACAGTATAGTACAGTATAGTCATCTGTGTGTCTGACATCTAACAGGTCACCATACCAGCTAGTATTGATGTAGATGAAGTGATCAGCAGTATGGACAAGAAGCAGCTGGACCAGCTGTGGTCTGGACTGCAGACCATATGTACCAGTGCTCTGCTGGAGATGGGGGATGGGGAGGAGGAAGAGGAAGAGCAGAGAGAGGTATGATATGCTGTACACTCAATGTTATCTTTTGTGTTTGTGACTTATTGATAAATAGTAGGTGATATGGAGGAGAAAGGGGAAGAGAAAAAGGTATGACATGCTGGAACACGTATATTTAATGATATTTAAAGCTTTTGTGTTAATGATTGAATATTCATGTAACTTGGAGGGGGCAGAGAAACAGAGAAGGGTGTATTGAATGTTATTTTTTTCTTGGTTATCTACATGGATCATTCTAGTGTAGTATTGCTTTTGGGTACATAGATTTTTTGAACAAGTTGCGATTTTAAACTTGAATAACAAAAAATTGTCGATGACAATTATAAGAAAGAGTAAAATATTTTATATTTTCAGTAGTCAGATCAGATTATGTTTAGCATCAAATAAGAAATCACTAAGATTACAAACTATATAATTTCCTCTTCATTCCCAGGCCTCTCAGAAAAGGACAACTCTCCTCCACCACATTCTCACCATGGCCATGGCAACTGTGAAAACTCACGCTGATGCTCCCCAGTCACTGTTTGAGACAGCTGTGATACTGCATGGTAAGCCTGACTACTCATGATAGTGTTAATAAGGCTTGAGCTCTATCAATGGTAAATTTGACAAACAAACAAAGTGGAATATTGCTATGTAATGTAAATCTTCATGTTTCACTTTTATACTTTTACCTGAAATTCATGTCCTCTTTTAGTCAGGCCTGAATCAAAAGATGAGCTAATCTCTGCATAAATTAAATCTCAATGTGTTGATTAGGAAATATCAATCTTACATTCAGGTGTGCTGTTAAGTCTGCCAGAGTCTGCTGACAAGTTAAAGAACGCCATAGCTAAGTTCTGTGAGATCTGGTGGAATGAGGATCTTGAGGGCAAGGAGGATCTCACTCCTCAGACCATTATGTACCTCCTGCAGCGAACACTCCAGTCCAAACCTTTGGTAAGAGGATGGGTTTTATGATTCATTATACTTAAAGCTGTTTAATTGTACTTAATTATGTTGTATATCCCTGGTGTAGATGTTTTACCATATGTGATAGTGATGCTTCAAGTATTGAATGTGTGGAGGTATAATCCATAAACTGTAGCTTGTATTTTATGTGTAGTTTTTATTTTATTGACATATTTTATTCTCACTAAATAATTGAAAATATTTACATTATTTATACAAAAAATTTCAATTCAACCTAACTATTCACCTTTCAGTCGTATCTTTTGGATAATAAATGTTATTTGTGGACAGTACAGTAGTCAAAATAAAAGAAGTTATTAGTTTCATTACAAAACGGATGACATTGAATCTTTACTACACTTCATGTGGTGTGTGCATATTATAACTACAAGGTGGCTGACATAAAGAGAGTGTGGAACCTCCACCTGTGTCTACAGCACATGGATCTCCAGAATGAGAGCAGTGAAACACTGAAGACTCTGTTACAGCAGTGCATGATGCAGTCAGCTTATCTCAAGTTAAAAGAGGTAAGGAAATACATGGTTGCATATGTAATCACAAATCACTGCACTTAGTATGGGGAAAGTGCTATTCTGCTTAGTGCTGTAGAATACGTAAACTGTAAGTATGATGGAATACTGATAAGCCATAAATTCTATAAAATTCTGTAGACTGAATACTTGAAGAGTCGTATTGTCCTTGGCCATGACCTGGCTGTGGCTAGCATCTTACTGAGAACTAAACAAAAACCAAGTGTCTTGAACAACAGTGCACAAATAGTGTACGTGAAAAAAAGCTTCATTTACCATTACCTTGAACTTTATGTATTATTACTGCTTATAATAAATGCCAGTAGTACTTGTATAAGATAAATCTATACTCTAATAAGTCTGGCATTATTTTATTTTATTCATTTCAGGGCCGTTTGTTCTTAAGTTTCCTGTTCAGTCTGAACTGTAATTTCATTGAGTGTCTCCACAGGACAGTGAAGAACCAGCTGCCATATTGCTCCAAGTAAGAACAGAGCAAACCTTCAGTCTTGCTGCATTTTGTTTTGCCAAATGAATAAGTTCTTTCCAAAATGATTTATTTAGAAAACATATTTTGTGTGCTTTAGCTGAAGATTATTGTACATATTATGTATTGAAATCATAAAATGTTTGTTTGAACATAAGAAGTTATATGAAATAGAGCCAGGTATCCTTTTCTCATTAAAGATATTGATAAGTTCTTACATGAGTGCAAAACACAAATATTTACATGATGGTGTAATAGTGATTGACATATAAACTTGTTATTTCCCTCAGGAGTGTGTTGCAGTGGTATGGAGACATCTACTTCCGTGCCTGGAGAGTGGCTGCAGGCCCTTTTCTGGAGGTAAGAGTCTTGTTTGCGTGCATACTTGTGTGTGAATATTTACCTCTATCTAGATCAGTGAGTGCATGACTGTTTTAAAGTTTTTGTGTAATGGATGTGAAAAATATAAAGAATAAAACTCATGATCAATTCAGATATAAAGAAAAATTTTTTTATAAGGGTATTTTGATTTTTCTGTTTAAGAACTTCAGGGCCTTTTTAAAGGTTGCCATGTTACAAGGAAAGACATATTGAAACTGTGTTTATTATTATTATTTCTTAGAAAATAGAGTTGTATTGTATTCAAGACCTGATGTATCATGCTGTGCATGCTCCAAGAGGATCCACACACTCCCTGGCTTCCTCACTGAGAAAGGTAATTAAAAAATGGTAAAATATTTCCCCATGGTGGCAAGATTGATCCAGAACTGAACAGAACCTTATGAAAAAGGTTGAATTACAAAGTTGGCTGATCTGTTTTATTGAGGATCTGAAAATTAAACCCAATCTCAACCTTTATATTTTTGCAATTAAAATGATCTGTGTTTTATTTTGGTGCACTTTAAAAGATTAAATTTATTAATCAAAGAAGTATAAACTATTAATTATTCTCAGGTCCTCGAATATTTCCACCAGCAGAAGAAGCAGAAGGGTGTTGATGAGATGCTGTTGAGACTGTATGAGCCTATTCTCTGGAGGTCACTTAAAGTACGTAGACAAAAAATGTCACGTGATTTCATACAGTACTTGGAGAAGTTTACAGTGTGGATGTGAAAGAATGCACTTGGCTTACTTTCACTATTTAATTTTCAAAATTCTTGAAATATTTTTTGATATTTTTATATAATTATGTATCATCTTAATTAGTTCACTAACGACACAACTTACTGGTTTCTTCTTTATTTCCAGGTAGCCAATGGTAATGTCCGGGCCAATGCTGCAGCCTTGATGATAGATGCCTTCCCCCTGCAGAACCCTGAGGACAATGTAGAGGAGATAGACAGACTGATGCAGAAACAGTTTGACATGCTGCAGGTACTTGTCTGTCCCCCTGATCACATTTACTGAATATATGCCAGGTCTTAAAAATCAAAGCTGTATCCCTTGATGGAGAAAATAAAGGCCTGTACGGCATAGCCAGAGGGTGTTGGGAGAGCTGGAACAAACCACCCTTTGTTTCAGGAAAAAGGCCTGCTCTGGGTAAAAATTGATAAAGGTACATGCAAATTTCATGGTGAAAGTTCCACTTTTTCAGAGAAAGACCCCCCCCCTTTTGAAATTGCTGGCTATGGGCCTGAAACGTAGATTGTATTGAAGGTTGTGTTCCATACTGTTCCAGACCCTGCTTGAAGACCCTTGTCCTGTAGTGAGAGCTACCACCATCCATGGTGTGTGCAGGATCTGCTGTACATTCTGGGAGCTGATTCCATCACAGACCATAGCAGGTCTGGTACAGAGTCTGGTCCAGGACCTGGCCTGGGACGCTGCCTCCAGTGATGTCAGAGTGGCCGTCCTCAAGGTAATAGCAATGAACACAGGTATTAGGTTAGAGGTACTGTCACTGTAATTTTCTGAGTATATTTTGGTTTAGTAGATACTGATAAGCAATGGCATGTGTGCTTTTGAGGGGTCGTTGAGCTTCAGTATTCATTTCTAATATCTTTTTCAACTGGAAAAAACTTTTTCTTAATGTTCAATATTATGCCAGTAGTTAGAGATGTGTACGAATTTTAAAAAGTGAATTATTTTTATTCATAATTTTATTATTATATTGTTGTAGGGCCTAACTTTCCTTCTGGACAACCACCTGTCCCACCCACTGTTTAAGACAGTACTGCCTGGGCTCAGTAACCTCTTACATGATACTTCAGAGAAAGTCCGCGTGGCCTTCATGGAGATGCTGCTGAAGGTGAAAGGAATGAGAGCCATCAAGGTAGACACATTACTTTTTTTTAGTTATTACCTGTAATTTTCATACTCTTGTAGTATCAGCCTCATAGGGCAAATTGGTTTGTGTCAAAATGAAGTATTTTTTTGAAGAAAACCATAAGATGGTCTAGAGGTGCTCTGTTTAAAATATTGAAATAGTATTTCATTTTCAATTCTTAGATCAACCACACAGGCTCACAATATTGATATATCATAGTAAACTACCAGACCACAAAAATTACAAAAAAAAAAAAAACGTTTGGAAAGTATTTTGCTTTGAACGAATAAGCTTTTTTCCTTATACATCAGACATAAAAAGAAGAGAATTGAAATTGCAATCACATACATTTTTTTTTTACTATTATGATTACATCTATGTTAAAACTACCCAATTTCAGTTCTGGACCATTGTACCAATGGAACATCTCCTGGCTCGTCTTGAAATTGATACTCCACCTATAGTGAAGAGAATTGTCACCCTGATTTTCAACAGCTACATGCCAGTGGAGAAGGGGATGGAGGTTCAGGTGGCTCGCTGTCACAACCTGATCCAAGCCAACGCTGGAGCAGCAAGGAGGTTTTACCAGTATGCACATTGTCATATGGACCTGGAGCACACAGGTAGAGAATAAAAGAAGGAAGATTGATGAGATACTCTTTAAATGTGCTTATGTTATGGGTGAAGTTCACGTAGAATTAGAATTGGAAAAGTTTTTTAGCTTACAATTGGGTGTGTTTAAATGTTTTCCTTGTTGTGAAATTTTCAGATGTGCTCATGTTGATTTGATTCTTGGTTTTTTTTCCCAAAGTTGAAAAATTCAGTTATCTCCATCTTGAGTATTAAAATTGCTGAATTTTTCATGATATCTTTTGTTATTGTAGTTACCCTGGATCCCAGAGATGTAGAATTTACTGGGTTGTAGATTGAGATATTTAAATGTTTTTCAGTGAAGTTCATCATGTATCTGTGTCGCTGTGTTTCGGAGTGTGTCCGCAAACATCGTGTCAGTGACAGTGGGGTGGAGATGTCTAACAGACTGGATGAAGAGGAAGATGAGGAAGAGAAGGTGGGGTTATATCACTGCTTTACTCAGAAGTGATGTCAGATGGCTTTTGTTATTGGCATAAGATGCTTTAATGTATTGTAATATGATATTAGTGACACCTCTTGAATTTTGAGCTGGTGTTACTACTGAAATAGGCAATGGTGGCTGTTTCTTCCCCCCCCCTCCCCCCCCCCAAAAAAAAAAAAAAATTTGTTAGTCATCCAAATGTTTTGAAAAGTTAGTTGTCTTTGTGTCAGAGAGTACATTTTGGTAAGTGTCTGATAAGTCTTGGAAAAAAAGGAAATGTGAAATTAAAGTCAGAAAGTGTGGTAGTTACAACTTTGAAGAAATACTGTAGTTAATTTTTGCCATATTGATTAACTAATTTTAATTTGCTATAGGCAATTGTAAATCTTTTCTTAATTCTCCAGGAGAATGAGCTGGAGACAGAATTAACCCTGAATGACACCGAGGTGATGTCAGGTCTACTGGAGACCATGGTAGTCCTCTGGGGAGGGGTCAGTGCTCAGCTGGACAAGCCAGCCAATGCAGAGCTGAAGGAGAAACTACATGCCAAGTTTAGCAAGTGTTTGCCTGACTTCTTCAGGGTGATGCATGTAGGTTGACTTGTTAATTATATTGCTGTGTGAGTTTTTCTCATTAAAAACCAGTGTTTAACTTTTGTTTGAATTGATTTTATTTTGTTGATTACTTTTATTAGACATGTTTCTTTATCTTAAAAAAAGATATTATTATTTTTAAGTTAAATTTTAAACCAGAATATCTTTTTCTATGAACAAATGATCATATTCCTGTTTTTTTATTATAATTTTTTAAAAATAATCTTCTCCAGGACAACCGCTGCTATGACGCTCTGGTGTTCCTGGCTGGTTTTCTTCCTGCAAGTTCAATTCCTACCATAAGGTAAGCATTTATGCCTTGCAACAGGCCTATTATGCAAATTTGGTCCTTTATGAATGAATCTTTGGTTACTGTAAGAAAAATGGTATGAAGTTTGCAAGTTTCATAAGGAAGTGAGAAGGTGATGTGGTAATGTCTCATTCCCAATGAAACTAAGTCAATCTAACTCTGCTGGGACTCTAGTTGCATGCAGTCAGATCAACATGCCTTCTCTTTTTTCTAACGTACTGCTATAATCACCTATACAACCCTCAATGTATCAAAGAAAACATGCTTTTAACTTAAATAAGTCTGATACCTGTATATACTTTTTTATTCCAGTCGAAGTTGTCTATCAAAGATAAAATCCCTGGAGGAGAGCTCTGCAGAGCCAGATTATGGTACCCTGCTGGAATCTATGTGTAGCTGGGGCAAAGTCAAGGACATTTTGGCTTTAGTCTCAGAGTGGATATATACTGGATTGAGAGGAGAGACGGCAGACGCACAGAACTCTTCTGCTTCTAAGGTGTGTGCACAATATGGAAGGTCTCAATGTAAAGTTATGTTTTTTACTTTCAGCTCTGAATTTTATGAAAAGCTTTTTGATCTCCATGGCATCATTACTTATTATTTTGATGAATTCATAACTTCACTGTTTTAAGTCCATTACAGTATTTTGAATATGAAGAAAAAGGTATAGAAAGAAGACTTATTTGGTCAAAATTTTTTGTCCTTGAATAGCAGGGATCTTTTAATGTTTCTAGAAAATATTGAAAATATTATGTGGTGTTAAATTGTTATCAGCATGTGTATGTTTGTTCTGTTTCCAGGCCAGAAGAAAAGCCAAGAGTGTCACCTTCTGTGAGCCAGGTGTTCCCAAACCTCTCTTGGCTGTGGCTTATCTTGGCTACTTGACCAAACACGCCCTCTGCAGGGAGGCACTGCTGAACCAAGGCAGAAGAGAGCTGACAGAGCTTACAGCTGAGTTGGCAGACGTTTTGGTAATGCATTATAAATATTGGTGTTTTATATTTATGTTTTACCATATCAGTTTCTTGTCTGTTTCTCAAACACTTACTGTTATTTTTTTTAAAAAGGAGGGTGGGGTTAATAATTCAAGTTTGTTTAAGATGACCTTTTTCTGTTAATAGTAGACATATTCACTTAAAATGGCCGATTATAAAACTTGCAGTGATGCATTTCCTTTATACTTACAGATTACATATTCTTGATCTCTGTTGTAGAAACTGATTGAAGAGAGGCTGGGAAGTTCAGAGGCCTTGGGCACGCATACTTCTGACAAGTTCCTGGTGGAAGCTTTCACTCTTTACTGTAAACTGGAAGTGCTTCTACATAACCCTGTAAGTAGAGCAAAACTTGAAGGCAATTTGCACACATCTGAAAATGTCCCAATGTTGTTTTTTTTTATAGTGTAGAACATCAAATCCAAGTGCAGGGATAGGTCAAGCAATTATTTGTGAGGTGGAGAAAAATTTACTTTTTCTTGAGGAATATTAATTTATTTGGTGATTTTGCATTCAGAGTTGATTCATTGCATAGTTGATTCAGAGTGCTATTTTTTGTAAATACGAAATAGATACTGTTTTCTTTTATTCAACCATTGTATATATGTTATATAATACACAAAATGAAAATTGTTTTACCTGAGATAACATGTCACCAATGTTCAGTGCCATATTGAATGTCATCTGAAATGGGCATGTGTGGAATTATATTTCCTAAAATATAAGTATGATAAATATATTCTACACAGAACAATTCGGACCACAAGGCTGTGACTGTAGGAATGTAATGAGCATGTGTGGGTTTAGATTTCATAAAATATTGGTATGATATATATATTACACAGGACAATGCAGACCACAATGCCGTGACTGTAGTAGAGCACCTGCTGAGCTGGGCAGATACAGAGCTGCTGCCCTCACTGAACCAGACCACAGTGGAGAGTACAGCAGAAGAACAGGACAGACACAGCAAGAAGAGGACAGTGTCAGACTCTCAAGCTCCAGCCTTGACTGAGATGACTCAGACACTCATTGAGGTGATTCCACTCATTTTGTTGTTATTTATGCATAAATACATATGAATTTATATATTTATACATACAACTTGGGTTAGACTGTTTAAGACTAAAACTGCAGTTTGAATTATAGGTTTATATAGGTTTGTCATTGAAGTACCTGCATTTCCTCTGTTTTTTAGACACTGCTTACCATTGCCTCCAATATGCTGCTGGTGGGAGTTTGCGACAGAGAGTTCATATCAAGACTGGTGGAAATTGGAACAGGACTTCTGCATACTGGTAATTTTTCAGAATATGTGCACACAGAAAGTAAGACTTCAGACAATATTTTTTAATTAATATGTAGAATTGTTATAGTAAAGCAGAATGCAGAATTTCCCCACTCTGAAAGAAAAAAAATGTTGCTGATAATTGACTTTTTCCTCAGTTTTTCCCCTTCCTAAGATAATCTATTAGATATGGACTTAGAAAGTGAATAATTATCATTTTTTCATGCAGAGCGCAGCACATTCTTCCTGCCACTGATATGTAAGCTGTTGTACCAGATAACTGAGCACTTCCAGTCCCAGGAGGAGGAGGAGGAAGGGGCGGGGTCCAGGGAGCCGGATGAGGGTCTGGGCCAGGGTACGACTGACCTGGTACCAGTACTATTGAGCACTTTGGTACAGACTTTCGCCAAATTGGTGCACCATGATAAGACAGCAGCTGAGAAGGTACAGACAGTACTGTTACTGTTAAATGTTCATTAATGTTATCAGTTAAACAAATATTAAGTATTCTGACTTAACAAAACCTGAGATATTTTTGTCCATAATGCCACTATCCAAGTCCTTTCCAGTGTCTGCAGGCTTAAATGTTACATTTGCTGTCACATTTAGCTTTTTCCCCACTGCCAGAGAAAGCTCTAATTTTAGAAATCCAACAAAGTCATGAATGTTATCTTTTATCATTTTACTGTTGTTTCAAGGTCCTTCCCAGAATCAGACAGCCATTGACTGAAGTCCTGAAATCCTTCCATCGCCAGAGACCTGGCAGGGCAGACGTCAGCCGTGATGTCATGGCAACCATCATGGCTGCCGTGCTTGCGGAAGTGACCAATACAATTAAACAGGTATTTTTTTTTGCATATCTACACTTCAGCTTGTGATTTTCATAGGATAGATGTGAAAAGTCTTAAGTTCTTTTATTTTGCTGTACCATTTTCTATAGGAAAATAACTCAAATGATTTATAAAATTAACCAAAATGCTGCTAATGCATATCAATTCAGCTGTCAAAAGAAGAAGTTATATTCCATTTGATAAACAGTTTAGTTTGATACCTGTGTCTGCTACACTTCACATTACGAGGAATGAGGGGGCCACCTGTAATCTCTGGATATGGAGAGAGAGACAATTTAAAAATGTATTTGTTTTATCAATATTTCTTTTTCTAATACCCCACAGGAACAAGAGGTGTCAGAATACGAGGGTCTGCACCAGCTTCCTATGCTGTCTGCTTTCCTGCTCACTGCTGTTAACAAGAAGAGTGGAATGGTCAGGTACAGAAGTTAATTTTTATCATATATCGTGTAAGGAATATCAACCATGGTGTTCGTGCCTAAAATACACTTTTTTGTACCCATAGCATCAGAGCTTCATCTTGTCAGATTGTTCATTGTTTTTCTGATGTAAAATTTACTTTGTATTTGGGGTGGTTTCAATTTTCTCTGTTGTAATTGATTCCATTTACTATGAAAAATGAATTTCCATTAAAAGTTACACTTACAAAATTGTATGTATAATTGGTAACTTTTATGAAGATGATAAAACATTAAAACATTTCACTTGCAGAATTTTTCTGGAAGAACTTTACCATTGTTTGGACAGTGAAGCTATACAAGATATCTTTGGTCTTGCTTCAGCACTTCAAATTTTAGCAGTCTTCAGCAGAAGTATGTGTATACTGATTTTGTTGACTTTGGCACTGTGTATTTAAGCAAAATGCTAAGCATATTGTCAATTATTGTTTAAGCAAATGTAAATTCTATATTTTTTTTATTGACAGAAGTCTCACAAATCTGGTCCTGGATTTGGATTTGTTAAAAAAATTATCCAGCTGCTTAGCTGAAGGAAATAAAATCCTAGAGAGAGATCAAACCAAGTTGATAGGATATTACTTACAGTTCTTGTTTCAGTTTTTTAGATATTTTTTGATTTTCTGTTATTATATTGGTATTAAATTTTTTTAACTGAATTAGTTGGAAGACATTCCTTTCTGAAATTTGACCAAGGCCCCATAAATGTGTTGGCTTTTTCAAGTTCTAATATTCATATTATGGTGGTATCAAATAGTACACAGTTTGAATATGAATTTGGTTGATATCGTATTTAATATAAATTTAAACTGGAATGTGTTATTTTAGTTTTACTGATTCATAAAGATTAGTATATTGACACTTTTATCATTTATTTATTCTCTATGTTATTGCAGTTAAGCCAGGTGAAGATGGCCTAAAGAACTCAATCACAGCTCTACAAGTTCAGTTGCAAAGGTTGCCTGTATTAGAAGAAGAGGGAGAGTCTCCAGAAAGGTCAGGGTTCAAAGTGATCATGATGCTTTGTGCAAAAATGTTTATAATCAATTTACAAGTGTAGCATTGAGAGTCCCTGTTGTTGTAGTAATGTTATGAATATAGAATATGAATATGGAATGCTTTATTATTTGCTGAGAATGAAAAGATATTTGGAATCTTGGACAGGATTTCCCAGCTTCCGAATCAGCAGTTTATCAAAAGTATTTTAATCCCAGAAGATCTGCATCATTGTTTTTACTTCATATGCCCACAGCAACTTTACAGCATTATTACTGCTAAGCAGCTGATAAGTTGGGGCAGACAACTTTTGGAGTTCACTGGTTTTCAAGCATTCCTCAGCTATTTCATTTCAGATTCTGGAGCTACATCCATAGTGGCAAGACTTTGGATCGTCTGGAGTTTTCATTTCAAAGTTTGACTGAAAACAGTACTGAACTTTGGGATGGAAATTTTCCAGCAAATAGTTGCTAGATTGTATCAATTTTGTCCAAAAATATTAATATATAAATAAGATAAATGGAAGTTCCTGCATTATAAACATCTCTTTCAATTTCTTTGCATAAAAAAAAGGTTCTAATTCCGTTTTCCCTCTCCTTCTAGACACCTGTACAACAGCAGCAAGACAGTCCTGAAGTCTTGCATGCAGCAGGCTGGGATGGTGGCTTAATGTTAGGCTCTGTACTGAACACATCACAGGTTATCTAGTACAGGGAGTATTGCATGCTTTCTGCTGTGGTGGTCCTTCATCTGTGTAGACTGCTTCACCCAAGAGACATGAGACACTGGGGAACAAGTTGTAGTTGAAGGCCCACTTACCACTGATGATCATGATGTGTATAGAGTCATTTAGTTGATCAATAAGCAATACAGGTACCTGGCTGTAGCCTGTATTATAGAGTAACTATGTAATGAAATTGAAGTGGCTGGCTGCTGAGTAGAATTCTATCTTTAATTTATATAACATTCAATAAAAAATGCTAGCAATATTATATTGTATATAGAAGAACCAGATAGTATGGGGTTTCAGAGGATAGAGAATTTAGATTTAATCTTCTGAGACTTTATGGTAAAATCTGGACTAAGGACTTGAAAAACATGACAGTTTACATGTCAAGTTCTGGCATCTAAAAGGTTTCCACATGTGCATTTTGTTAAATTATAAAAGAACATGATGTTATTCACAGAATTATGTAAAAATTACTTCTGAAAATGGATAATGTACCAAGCTTGGTAATCGTTATTTAGGAAAGCCATTTGTATTGTTGTTATTGCTTTCGTACTCACTTGACCAACAAACATTGTCAGTGATTAGGAAATGTTGTTTCATAACTAAATGACATTATTTTGACATTTTAAATTTATGAAAACTTAAAATTTTATGATGCAAAGATATGAACTGATATTTAGTCTTTAATTCATAGGAAAATGTTGCATAGCTGAGGTTGTGACAGTGAAATGTGCTGAAATAAATCAGTTGTAAAACGTACTGAATTCGTTGTATTTATTATTCCTTGTTGTACAGTAAATTAAGAGGTCTGATGTGGCAGTTATGTCATTAAGATGTCACCACTGTTCAAAGCACCTGCTTGGTTCCTAGAACTACTTGTGCATACACACTGTACATGGACTATAATTGAATCAAATCAACATTACAGTGGAGTTATTAAAAGTCGATACATTTAAGTTGTACCTTGGGAATTGCTTATTGAGTAGCACAGTGATGCTATATAAATTACTCAACATTGAATACAAGCAAATTGCATGTATCATTCAACTACATGTACATAATGTAAAGCTCTTAACAAACTCGTACATTGTATTGTTCTAATACATGTATATGCTGGATCTTTTAAAGTTTTGACAGACTGATCTAGCATTTGGCCACCACTGAAAAAAATTTTTGGTAGCTGTTACATCAGTTATCTCTGAGCCTTTTTGAACAAATGAATGGCAAGAGTATATATGACCTGGAATTGGTGACAGATCGTATGTACTTATAAATTATAACCGCGAGGATCCATTGGTCTGTGCGGAAATCTGAGGTACACTTACACATGCTGTTAATTCACCTTTAACGTCTTACATTCTACTTAAAATTTCAAAGCAATATACTATACCTTGCATAATAATAATAATAATAATACACCTTACATACATGTATCACTTCAGTTCTGTGAAATGAATATTTTCACCGACTGCTGTATATAAGAGTAAGATCACACTAGCATGGCAAATTTTAGTCAAAGGCCAGACGTACTATTTACTAGGCTTTTGAAAATATAAGGCATTTTACCTTTTTGGAGGAATTACACAAATAATTTAGTTCATAAGATTGATTTAGCTTAAATTATCAAGCACTTTTGCAAAAAGGAATTCTGTGCTACTGTGAACCAATAAGAGCAAGCTGACTCAAAGTAACTGGACACATGTTGACAACATGGTAGTTAAGTAACACTGGCAGCACTTTTCTAGTTAACATGAGAGGTAGCAACAAGTGACCATACAATTCCCCCCAAGGGTTGACCACATTTTCAACAAATTGAGCAACCTAGATAATAGGACACAATAGAATTAAGTTTACCAAAAATTTGTACTTATAATGATGAACTTTGAGAACTATTTCTGCTCACTTTTAGAATTAAATGCAATTCAAGCAGTAAATTAACTGCTTATGTACAGAATAGTTTAATATAAACCTTATTTGCAGACAATATAGCCCTATCATGATTAATATACAGAATGACTATTATTTGAATAATTTGCTTGTGCTCAAGAATTTTACTGTTATTTTCCTTTGAGTAAAAATGCACAAGCATAAGTGCACATTATTAACTACATACTGTGCTATAAAGTTCCTAACCTGTCGTAAAATTTCCCCATGAAGTGCCCACAGCCATATCGTGAACATTGAGTATTTGATTTTCAAATCCAACAAAATCAACTGCCTGTTTACTGCAATGAAGGGCTAAAATTAGGGCTTACTAACACCTAAAATCTGATACTCTATATTATCTAACAACACATCTACATGAAAACCTTTGAGGCAACTTAAATTTTATTACTATCCCAAGTGCTAAATGAGTCCCAAATTACTGGCAAGGGTGATTACATGTAGTTTGATGCAAGTAAGTTATATGCGATATCGTTTTGAAAAGCTCATCAAGCCATGTCTTCTTTATAATATCTTCATACAGATATTTCATCATAGTCACAATATAAGCCAAAAAATACAATAAAATATCCTTTTAAATACTTTTTTTACAATGCTGAAGGTTAAGTAGTAACAAGTACTCTAAGCATAAATACCTGCAGATCTTCAATCAAGGTATCTCTTCTCTTTTTTTTTTTTAATTTTCAACGAAGTGCAACTTTAATTTTGAATGTTAACTCCACCAAAACCTCACTTCTGCTCCGATTTGCTCTAGAACAATGCTCTGTGCAGCAATTGGGCCTGCTTAATGTTTTTTTACACTCAACAAAAACCTGAAATTCAAACTTCTTTCCCCATTTTCATGCCACAATATTAACTGCGAAGTCAGCATTTTAAAAGGGGTTCTCCAACACAGATTATATGATGTATATGCTAACTCATACCAACTAACCTAATAAAGATTTGCCAAATCTCTATGATTTTAAACATTACGCAAAATACAAAAGCTGCAGAAAATTTATCTATACTACACTTATATAAAATGCTTTAATTTGTACACTACTTTAAATCAAAAGGCATCCATCTTTTTTTCTCAATTATTACAGTAAACATGTAATTCAGAAATTTTATGCAATGACAGTGCTGTTGTATTGGCAGTGATTGAGGGCAGGCATAAAATAATGCAGTTAATTAGTCTTTTTGAAATAAAACTTCTAAAATAAATACCTATCCTATTAGGCTTAACAAGATTTTTAAAAAACCCTAAAATGCTGTTTCTGCAACAAGCTATTTTTCTTGTATTCAAGATGTAATTAAAACTTTTGTAAAGAACTGAAATCATTTCCATAAGTTGGGTAATGTGGCTTGCATGTTAAGCAAACTCTGTATTATTCACTCAAAACAAATACATATTGTAAACTCCCACCCACCCTATAATTTACTTCTACAAAAAGACCAACATATCTGGGAACAAAGCCTTTCCTGATTTCTCCGCATTAAGAGATATTACTGCAAACCTGCTATGGCACATTGTACAATTAAGTTTTAAAGTATATGGAAGCAAAAAAAACTTCATTTGATTTTAAACCTACAGCATGTAATACTTGCATGGTTGCACAATGAACTACAACTTTAAAAAAATGACATTTTGTTAAAATGTAGTATGTTCTACATTTGAAAGTATGTTTCAATTGATGTGTAACAGAGGTTAAAGTTTTTGTGAGGTAGTTCTATAAAATTTCTTGAAAATTTTCAAATTTATAAAAACTGAATACAGGTAAGAAAAGTGTAAGGCTTCAACACACTGCTTAAGAAGGGAAGAGAATTATTATAATGATAAAAGTTGGAGTAAGCTTTTTGTTTTGTTGTATAAATAAGCAAGGAATCTATTTAAATTCCTTGCAGATTTTACCTTAGAATTTAGAGGTAATGTTTAATTAATATTTAAAAATAAGAACATTTTTGTACTGAACAATGTCCTCTTTATGCAAAAACAAGCTATTCTGAATGATATGCTTAGGTTAAGTCAGGTCATTCTGCCTGCAACAAGTAAAAGTCACCTCATGCAACCTGCCGCATGGTCCTGATACTTGAGCAATCTGGCATCTAGTACTCATCAACCCGCACTGAACCAACGTGGTGACTTAAGGTTCAACCCAACACGGACAAAAACACGCAATGTGTGGTGAAGATTGTGAAGACCTAAACCGCCAGCAGTGGTGTGACAGGCTGCTATGATAATGATGATGATGTTCAGAAGACTGGTTGTATGGTTGCCAAAAACTACACAAGTTTAACACACTCATTTCACTAAAATAACTATTTTCATTTGGGAATAACAGTTAAAATGTCTTAAAAAGCATTCTATTCAATTTCCTTCTCAAAATATCTAAAATTGAGAATAAATGAAGGTCTTAAAATTTTAATATCTAGCACTCAATATACAAATAAACCCGTACAGTGTATAGATAGAAAAAACTACCATATAAGATATATAATATATGATGAATATTGGCCTATATAAATTGAGTGAATATTTTATGGCATTAAAATTATTGCATTCTAGCTCCTGCTACATCTTCTAAAACAATTATAATTTAATTAATGAGGAAAAAAATTTCAATTGCTTTCCATATCCTTGATGTTCTCTCCCAGTTCCTTCCCCACTTCCCCACTATTATTGCTCCCATACAGAGCTCTCTTTAATTCCTGAGCCTGAGATAGGAGGCGCTGATGTCTCTGTCTCTCTATATCCAAACACCGGAGATTTTCCCTCTCCTGTTTCTGCAACTCTGCGATATAGTCTGTAGAAAGCTCGAGTATTGTCGCTTGAAACATGGTCCTACCATATCGCATTTCTGGAGGTAACAGTTGCTTCAGGTACGACATCACACACCCCATCTCGTGTCGAATTTGCCTGGATCTCAATATGGCCTTCCCGCGGTCTCTAGGGCGGTGAATAAATGAACGGTTTGTGCGACGGTCGGTAATCTCATCATCAGAGGCAGAGTCTAGAGTGCCACAAGAGGTAGAGCTGTTGACGTGGGGCACGTCCAGACTAGACGAGGAGGAACTGATGGTATTCTGTAAGAAGGAAGCGTAGGTCATGTACTGTGACAGTTGAGGGGACTGCGGTCTCTGTATGGCAGATGTCCCAGCAACCTCTGACACCTGCCCAGTGACACCATGTTGATGAGGAGAGAGGGAATTCTTGGAGCTCCCCAGCTGCCTCTGTGTACTGGATACAATGGCACTGTCTGCACTACGTGGCAGCGATGACGTGATTTCCTTGGATTCTGAAAGCTGGTGTTTCACAGACCTACAGTTACTTGAGGACTTGCCAGGAGGTCGTCCTCTGCCTCGGGGCCTGCCTCCAGGTGGTTTGTTCATGTTGTTCATATTGTTCAAAACATGATTGGGGAAGGTGAAAGCCAGCGGATTGCCAGCTTGTAAGGCCCACTGCTGGTAGGCAAGTGCCGCCATGTGGGGATAATTCTCAGGCTTTAACAAATTCTCAGGTTTTAACATGGTCTCAACCATTTCATGGTTAACAGTGACTTTACTTGCGTCTCGCTCCTCTTTTCGTTTCACAGGTTTTGATAAATCTAATGGTCCATCCTCCTGTGGCCATGTGTTATTATAATCCCTGAACTGGCCAAGTCTTGCCTCCCGTTTAGGTACTACTGAGGTAGATACTGGTAGCTTGGGTGGGATGGTCAAACTGACTGGTTGACCCAAAGACCAGTCCTCCTTAGAAAACTGACCATTGCTGCCCCCTGTGTAAGAAATATCAGGGGGAGAATGGGTTGCAATCTCCCTATCTTTGCCATCAAACTTCACAAGTTTGGGGATTGCTCCATGCAGTTTTTGTTCCTCCTGCAAGCAGTTTTCCTGAGCCTTCTCCTCTTTTTCTTCAGCAACATCTACCACCTCTTCAATGTTGACTGCCACCTCATACGAGTCTTCTAAAAGTTGAATGATTGGAGCCTTCAGGAACTTGAGTTCTACATGGAATAAATCCTGCTTCACATGGTTCATGTACAGCTGGTATGCAAAATGACCTGGAGAGAAAATAATATTTTACATATTATTATTCTGTGCGCGAATTATTTAAATATTCACTGAAAACTTTTTGAGTATTAGAATACATGTATTGTTGGCTAGAAATGAAGACTTCTGTCACTTGAGAGGCAGAAGTCAAAGGTAAAAACACACAGTATTCAATACTGGTGAATCTGATATCTTTTCTGAAGATATCCTCAAACACACACAGTGATAAGTTGGTGATAATTCACACCCGGATTATCATCTGTTCACAACTGGGCAGGTTTTGCACAATGTTTTCACCACTGATTCTTCTGACATGTTCATATTTTTAACAACAGAAGAGTACACTATTTAATTATTTCGCAGTTTACATGTAATAGTAAAATAGTCCTACATGACAATTCTTTCAAATATTAACATTCTCTGGAATCTCAAAAAAGCAAGCATTTTTGTTTTTTCGTTTTCTTCAGACAAAATGAATTTTAGCTACTGGTGATACCATGTCTTCATACTTATCAACCACAATAAAAATGAATCAGTTTTTAAAATAAAAAAAAACTTAATAGACAAACGGGGTTAAAACAGAAATCATGGAATGGATAATGAAGTTTCAAAGTTTTAATATCATAGGTGTGAATAATTTTAGTCACAATGCTATCAATAACAAAATTCACTTCACTTCCATTTAAAAAAGAAAATTCCTGCTTTGCCTTCAGATTAATATCTTAAGTACTTACAGACTTGGACATATGATAATAATGCCTCACTACACAACCATCACCATTTATGACTTGTAGTAACATCTTCACCTCGTCCTGGCTAAAAGCAAGTGGAAGAGAAAGTGAAAGTGCCTCACCTTCCTGATCAGCCGCCACAAACTTGCAGTGTTCCTGCTCCGCTAGGGCCAGCCATGCTTTGAGTGCCTTGTAGGGCAGAGAGAGCTTCAGCTTGGACAGAGGGGGGAGTGGCTGGGTTCCATCATTCCTAACAGAGTCCGTCATGGTTACCATGTGCTGTCAGCTGAGAATGAAGAAAAAATGAAAGAGTGAACACTGATAGATAGTTTCATTTCTGTCTCTGTGTAATTAATTATATCACATTTCACTATGGCTATTAACCATTCACGATTTATATCAGTTGGACGGCAAATGAGCATATTGGCAAATGAGTAAATCAACTGAACTGTAATTAAGCATCTGAAATATTCTTTTGTAATAAAACAGATAAAACATTTAAATGGCTACAGCATCATAGAAAGATCATGTTAGACCTTTTAAAATTGATATACACACTTGTTGTTAGTGCAACCATGATTTAAATTCAAAGTTAATTTTGTTAAATTTGTCAATGGTTGTTTCACAACTGAAAAATAAATTTATTCTATAAAAAAGGTGTTTCCTGACGATCAGTCAAAATCACTTACAATATCACCAAGCCACAGGTAAAATAAAGTAGGCTATTATGATACACAATGAACACCTGAAACCATCAGGCCACACAGGTGAGTTACTCAAGTCATATCTGCAAGAGATATAAGGTCATCATAACCTCATTCCTATTTCTGAACCTATAAAACCACGTAAATTTATTCCACCTTTTTAGAACTTAGTAAACTGAAGCATCCAGAAAGGCAATATTCCCAATATCAAATTAATGCTAATTCAGAAGCTGGAGAACAAAAGGTGAACCATCATGGCCTGCCAATTCCACAAGACATGCACAATGCAGACACGCAACAGATGCATATGCATGGGCTGGATACTCTGTACTTTAAACTATATTTAAACAGCAATTCTTAAGACATAAGTGTGTGTGTGTGGGGAGGGGGGGAGGGAGAGAGATAAACTAGGACACCAATAACACCTAATAATGACAATCAAGGGCAATATGCCATGTTAATGTAGGCCTTGTGACATATACTACCCATTGTAATAATTTCTGTGAGGGTCCAACTGCATGCATTTGACAGAAAAAGACAAACTGCTGCCTGAGAGCGTTTCACAGTAAGAACCGTCTTCAAATCAATAATTTCCAGAGACGTGGCGAGAAGCATAACCGGGGAACAAGTCTCACAGCTGAGTTCTAATCAAACCGTGTCATGTGCTGTAGAATACAGTGCAGCATGATTATCAATAATATCGAATCTTATCACCGGCAGATAAGGGACATCAAGAAGATGGAATTTCTTTTAATTTCTTCTGTCTTTTCTTCTTGCCACTTCTCTCTGTGGAACCCAAGAATTTTCTAGGGAAATGGGTGCAATCTGGGACTTTTTTTTTTTTTTTTTGTAGAATGTCCGTGGGTCTCAGACCAGTCCTATCATCCCTTATGGTAGGGGACAGGGATGACTCTGCTGCTTTGTTTTGGTAATGAAGGAGAACATCTGTTTAAAAGATTTAGTCTACAGGGAAATTGAGATCTCTTCTGCAGAATCAATTTAATGTAGAAACCAAGTTGAAAAGTTTGGTTTAAGAAAAAAAAGCTCTGCACTTGTTTGAGTATTTGGCAAATTATTTCAAAGCTGACCTGTTTCCCCATAGTGTCCAACCTGATGAGACTCTTTGTGAGCTGCTACCTGCTAGGATGCAAGGATCTAATTGCAGTCAATATTAGACATAATTTGTTTGTGGCATTCATGAGCTGAAAAGTGTAATGGTTGAATGACCAAATCAACCATTTTACATAACAAAAATGCTCTTTCAAGAAAACAAATATTCCAATTACTTTCCACAAAGAGCCATGTTTTTTCTTTCTTTATTCCATAAAAATTAAATTCCTCTTTGCATGTAACCATGCTCCAATAAACTTGACACTTTTTGAGAATGAAAAATAAAGGGGCGGTGGCGTGGGGGGGGGGGGTCTTTACCTGTTCCAGTTGGCTTGTTAACTTCACTGTCACATCCATTTACTTCAGGCCAAAGAGAAGCTCTGTCTTATCAATCATGAAGTACACTAATTATACTGATAGGGACATAAATGTTTATATTTTCAATACTTTCTGATAACAAGATTTACTTTATCAAAAAGTTCAACTTAATAAATCAATATGTGTTTGTTTTTGCTTATCATCTGATTCCATAGTTTACAAATGACAGTTGTTTTGACCCTCCACTATGAAGAGGTACACGTAAATTTTCAGTAAAATCTACAAATTACTGAAATTTTACTGTGCAGCGTTTAACAAATGCTCTATGACTCAACAAGTCCAACAGTTGTGAGCCTCTTGTACCTACGGCATATGAACCATGACGGGGCATGTGTTACAAAAAGGTTCAGCTTAAATTGCTTTGTGTCACTTGAACACGTTAGTCGCATTCTAGTCACATACAGAGGACTCAGGTAAGTACAGTGGCGGTGACACCAACGTGAATATATTGTATCCTGCATCACAGCCACCATCAATACTCACATACTATGTCACGGTACCATAGGCAAGATATGTGGTACAAGTATATGAATGATTTTCATCAGCTTTAACGCGGTTATATTGAAAAACACATTTACTGAGATACTCAATGTTGTTTTTTTCCAGTATCCCATCTTTCTGACACAAAGTACATGCAATGATGCAATAATAATAATTACAACAAAACTTATGATGAATTCCAGACGCAAGTTACTTAAAAGAACTTGGTGTGTGTATGTGTGGGGTTGTGGGTGGGGAAGGGGGTCGATCCCCCACCACCCTCACTCCCATACTGCCTAAATCCATTCATATAGCAAGTAGTTGCCTATGTACCCTTTTCTGTGTTCAGTAAGGTTTTATTCTAGAACTGTGTCACCACACAACTAAGCCATTCACAAAGGATATAAAAGTCTCAGGTGCTTTGGGGTCTCTCTGTAACTCTACCCTCCAACTGAGAGACCCCACTGTGCTTCAGATATTCAAATCCCTGGTCATTTACTAGTATATATTATTCTATTATAATGTTTTAAACCTAAAACAATTTACAGTTTAACAACTCTCTGAACCAGATTATGCTGTGGTTGCCTTCCCTTGCTGTTGAATTAGAACTTTTATTAGTGGCCCACAAGGGAGGGTAGGTGGGGAGGCTTTTAGATTGTAACGTGATGAAAATGAATATTTCACATCTATTGATTGCAGAGGTTTGCCCTGCATGAAGGCATGACTGAGAACCAGCCTCTTTTATTTCTCTCAACGTGACATTCAAGTTATCTTGAAAATATTGATTACGGAGGAACAGATACACACTGTTTTTCCCTTATGATATAGTTAACAAAATGCAAAAGATCTTAGACTATGTACACATATACATTTAGAATTTATGAAATATCAACAAAATAAGTTATCTCTGCAATGATCCCATTATGACCTAGTAAATACAAATGCCAAAATCTACTATCATGTCTGCATAACAAATACCTTCATCAATCACGTCTAACATATCAACATAAAACATGCTCAAGAAAGTACTTGAAACCTTGATGGAACCAAGCTAAAACCTTCTGTTGGATGTGAGCTTTGTGCTTTATTCGTTATGCCATGATGATTCAAATAGTAGAACAAGCCAATAAAAATTGTGGTGGTACTTTTTTTTTCAAAATGTTACCGCTTCCAACACATTTAAAGAAAGGTGTTTGAACTGACTGAGAGACAAGCAAATAATTGGAGAAACACGTACAGACAAAATGAGTATACAAATTGATGGGCAAGCAAAAGAGGATCAAGACAAACAAAAAGATGGATCGAGGCAGGCTCATCACACAGGCAGAAATACAGGCACAAATATGGTAATTACTCTAACTTTTCAAAGGAAGAAAATAGTGAATTTTACATATACTGCATTTTTAAAGTAATAATTTCTTAAAATTAGAACCTTCTTATTGAGTCGTAGCAACAAAATTAAAAAGCAGGCTATTCTGTAGTTCTATTCTATACAGTTTAAGCACCACAAATATAATACAGAAATATAATTTTTGAGATTATAAAAATAATGTATCTGAAATCTTGATAATTTTTGCCCACTGAAAAGATCGCGTCATCACTGTAACAAACCAGGCAGCCAGCATGCCATCTACACCCAAGAAACATACCATGTGTAACATGCCAAATCACCTTCCAGTAGTAATTAATGCTGAATATAAAGTCCAACGGCAGAGTTATTACTGCCTGAACCACACGTGCGTCACGCTTTTCAAAATGTCAGCATTTCATGCAGAATCTTCCACTTCAACCATATTGAACTGTGACAAAGTCTTGTCTCTAGATGACATTTGCATTTCCTTCATTAGAACTCAGGTGAAATGTTAAAGTGAATTTGTGAATGAATGGGATAACCACCTTATACCTCTGACTTTTAGCAAGAAATATTTTGACATGAAATAAAATGCTAAGACTGACTTTTTTTTTTACCTGAAAACATATAAACAACATAAAGTACTAGTGCAGTGGTAAAAAAAACAATACACACACACACACACCTATGTACTATTATAATGTTGCATGTAAGAACATGACAATAAACAATGAATATGCAAAAGACAACCTTCTAGTGTAGGTGTTTCTGAAAACTTATCCAATTTACACTCACACAAAACCATTTTATTCATCATAAACCAGTATTCTTTAGTAAGCCCTCATATACACAGGCAGGCATACATACTCAAAGCACAGTACTTGTTTTAAAACCTGTTTCGGTTTCATTAGGAAGATTGGGCCACAAAACAGAACATTATTCTACCCTCTAATTCATGAGTCTATCAAGCTATGTCAACAGATGATATTCGATGATATTTCATTTTACAGATCAAAAGTGGTGGAATGTCCATTTCAAAAATCTATATGATATATTTCATATATCTACATTACGCAGTGTTTATTTTGCTAGACATGTTACCACTTGTTGTAGAATCATCACATTAAATTTTTTACATGACTATTAAAATATAAGGTTCACTCCTCTTTTTAGATTCATGCTTTCCTAAAAAAAAAAAAGTTAATGGTCTATCATATCTGGAGAGCTCAGAGAGGATAGTGACCTGGATGCATGACCTACATCTTAATAAAAAAATCAATTCTAGCATTGTCTGTGTCCTCATGCGGAGGTAAATAGAATTCACAATATAGAAATTTACATAAAAAAACAGACAGCGTTTATGATACTCTTAATTTAAGTGATTTTTTCTAAATGTGACAAAAACAACTAAATGTGTTTAACTCCAATAGATGTTACACGAAAACTCTGTTCTTCAGCTAAGATGTATTCAACTCCCAAAGGTGCCATAGTATACCTGCTGTACCCTATTAATAACTTGGTCTTGTTAACCTTTTGACTTCAACTAACTCTTTCACCAATTATTTTCTGACAAATTCTAAAATCATAAAATCATTCATCTTATTAATTATACTGGAGTGAATGTACTTACAGTCTGCTTGGAACACCTGTCATATCACTGGAGAACTGAGAGAAAAAAATAGTTAAAGAACCAAACTTGCACCCACAGATTGTGGTGGACACATGGGAACTTTATCACCATCCCAGTCCTCAATTCACGGTAAATAGGATATGACACAAACACGGATCAAAATCTACCAACCGTGACACAGAAAAACAAAACACTAAACAGACTGCTAATTAAGGAATAAACTGGTTTTAAGAAGTAACATTTACCGTAGACGATTACCCCGAGAACGGCTGAAATTAGTGCGGTACAAGCAGCAGTGGTCACAGTGTAAACACGAACGTTAGTCGTCGCCGTCTTGTGCCGAATCTGACCCCTTGATTCATCTTGAGTTGCAGTGATATGGAAGTGTGTCAGAGCACGTAGTACATTGTCCCAGCCGTGCGTTTATTGCAAATTCATGAACAAGCCGCCGGTAACTGAATCTCTTTGTATCGCACACGGTCGTGGTGCGTGACTTCAATAAAACGCCCCTTGTGAATGGCAAGTGAAATGTGAGGTAACGTGAGCCATTTATCAGCGCGTCGTGTGTAGGCTTCGCTGTGTTCAATATTAACCACGGCGGAGGAGGGGTCAAGTCACGAACTGCAAGCATGCATATTTTCCACTCCTCCAGAGCGGCCTCGGTTGCTGTGCTGATAAGGCCACATGAATTAAACTATAACCCAAGTCTCTGCCAGGGGCTGGCTACTACACTACAGACACCCTAAATGACACACAGGGGGTTAATAAATTACATTAACAAAAATATGTCTTACCCATCCGGTTTAAAACCGAAACAATTTTCTCCGGCTTAGTTGATGGAGAAGGAATCCTAGTCATCTTCCTGGCCGAGACGGAAACTTGTCACGATATCCACCAATAATGCTTGCCAATAAAATAGATCAGATAAAACGCGCGAAAATACTGTACATTAATAAATACGTGTTTTCTTTAAACTACATTGCATTGTTTAGCACGAAAAATGTTTATATTAGAAATTATTTGACCTTCATAAATGACAGGATATATTTATCTGAATGGACTCAAGAAGGTTGCATCGTACCCCAATCCATCTACCCGAATGACGCGCGTTTTACAACGCCAAATAATCGATGTAATATGTTTCCCATTTCAATTATGAGGAAAGGGCTATAAAATTTCCAGCTGTAGATTTCTTTTATAATTTGGTTGTTTTACGCATAATAATGAACCAAGACGGCTTTATAAACATACGAGATGTTAAACCTAATCAAAAGAACATAAATGTTGTATTCATTGTTCTTGAAATAGGTGAGTAGGTTCGCATAAGGGTGAGTACTTTTAAGAGGAGGCCTCGGCCTGACGTAAATCGCCAAGCATGGGCGGGCAATTCAAACGACACAAATTATGTAGACTTAGTCAAGCTTGGCTGTCACCTTGGTTTGTTAGTAAACGAGTGTCGTAAAATCGACATATGATTGGTAAGCCGGGTGCATAAACACGTTTTACTACTACCACGCTCGGCTGTCACCTTGATTGGATAGTAAACGATTGTCGTAAAATCGCTAAATGATATTAAAACCGGGTGCATAAACTTGAAAACCACCTACAACAACCTTGGACTACCACATTAATCCAATACAATGCAAACATAAACTATAACAAGTGGTTAAAGCCTTCAAACCGAATGTCGTAAAGTCCCCATATACCTCCATAGAGACAATAAAATAGAATGAGCTTGTGAAACAAGAAAAATCCAGTTCCAACATAATAATCGAAATAAAATACTGCCGGGCATCGGAGCCCCCTAAAACTTGGCACGCTTACCGCTAATACTGCAGGCTACATCATCCCGTCGCTCGTTTGTAAATTCCGTGCATGGCATACGCACAATCAAACCGTAAAAAACAAATTCTCGGGGTGTCGTTGGCCAGGTCCACNTTATGTTTGCATTGTATTGGATTAATGTGGTAGTCCAAGGTTGTTGTAGGTGGTTTTCAAGTTTATGCACCCGGTTTTAATATCATTTAGCGATTTTACGACAATCGTTTACTATCCAATCAAGGTGACAGCCGAGCGTGACTACTACCTAATACAAGTGGGCATTACGTGTGCATTATTCGATCATTTCGATGTTAACTCAGTGCAAGGTCTAATAACATTTAACATCACATTTACCTCAGACTTTTGACATGCCAATGCCCTATTATAATCCCACTGGCAGAGTACAGGTGCAATATGTACTCCTCAAAGCAGTTTTCCTGCTCCCTTGCATTAGAGATCGACAGATGCAGCCCCCCCCCCCCCCCCCCAAAAAAAAAAAAAATATATATATATATATATATATATATATATAAAATAATTTTAAAAAAAAGTGAGGCCAAACATTTGCTTGTTTAAGAGTGTAGATTTTTTCACAGTCAAGAACTTGCTGAAATGGGTAAGATATTCTATAGATCTCAGTTGTTCATTTAGATTGCTTGACAACATGAAAGGTTTTTTTTTGCTTATAACTTTTGCCAAAACACGGCTTAAAAAGTTTATATACCCTGCTTTTAGCTACCTTGGAGTAATGACAGTTTTCCTATGCTTCTTCCCGCTTGTTCATATATGTACTTTGTGTTAGTCACATAACAGGCACTCGACTTTCACCATTAGAAAGGTATTTTATAATAATGATATTATAAATATGGATTTTAGTTCTTTATTTCTTTGCACTTGGTGTGTGTTTGGAGTTGTTTCTGAAATAAACCGTATTTATTTGGAGTGTTTGATGTTGAGAAAATGGTGCTTTTGTATATCATTTCCAACTAAAACAGCTTTACAACTGCTTGTTATGCCTGTTTGAAGGCTTCTATTTGAAAAAAAAAGTCTCATAGTACTATCAATAATAGCACCTTTTGAGGAAAGAAGTATTTATTAAAATACCTTTAAAAGTGTCAATAACAACACATGGAATTATCAATAAATGTAACATACAGTCTGGCAAAGCTAAATTAGATCAACTAATGAACGTTTCTATCTCAGTTGTGAACACGACTACATTTTTAATTTTTTTAAGTCCAGCTTCATATACAAAATGTGTGGTTTAGATACAAAATACCACAAGAAGATAACAATTAACATGTTTGATAATATTAGAGAGGTGTACAAAGATAGTTAATAAAATTATGGTGGGCTCTGTAGAATTGTGTAAATTTGCTCAGATATTGGCTACTGTTGTAGATTAACCCTGGTGGCCCTAAGCACTGGTAGCCTAGTAAGCTATAAAAATTTTGGCATAGTCAGCTGATAAAGTAAGAGATATGATCCATCTTTATCCCCAGCTGGTATCTTTTTCTTTCTGTAAAGTTTGGAAACTTACAAGACAATTTAAATATGTAGTAAAAGTCATTATTAGGGGTAAGTCAGTTAGTCTCCTAAATAATTTTTTAGAAAATGATAACAGAGTTTAAGTTTATTAAAATTAGCTTTAAGCTTGTTGTTAACTCTTTTTTTTTTTTTTTTTTTTTTTTTTGCAAATATAATAATACTACAAAAATAACCCTAAAATTAAAATAGAAATCAGTTCTTCACAAGTCATCAATGTTGGCTGTTGGTGCACCCCAATTTTTTGTAGGTGTTAGTGATCTTAGTGATTTGAGTTGTAGCGCATCTGTCCAATAGTAGCTGTGGTTGTATAGGTTATCATTTTAATACCTGATATGTCTTTTGCATGATTTTAATATTCAGTATAAATTTGGTAAAATAATCAGCTGCCACCTTCACCACTGCCATCAACATTTGGTAACTGCTTCTGCTTCCTCAAACTGAACCTTAATTTTCTTGGCCACCCTTTTTTAACTGCCACTATCACCATTGTGATCTCTATTATCATTGCCACTGTGACCTTCACCATTATTGGCACTTTCACCACCACCTTGGAAATGCCTCTGCCGCCTCCAATGTGGATGTTGCCGTAAGTACCTTTGCCGAAATTCCAGCCTTCGCCACCTCAGTCGCCGCCAAAATTGCCGTAACTTCCACGAAAACCACCTATACCACCGGCGTGACGTCTTTTGTATCCATTCTGGCAGCCAGTTGAACACTTTGTCCATAACTTTAAAAGAAAAAAAGATAGCTTTGGAAATGAATTACAGGATTATATCAAAACTATAATTATTGATGTGTTTCCGGTAATTCCTTTTTCTTTTAAATGTGGAAAATTGTGAATTTCACCGACACAGTATTTTTTAAGTCATAAATTCTTTAAATTAGAACATTCTTATTCAGTGGTAGCAACAAAATTAAAAACCAGGCTACTCTATTGTTTTATTCTATGCAGTAAAAGCGCCACAAATGCAATATGGAAATAAAATTTTTGTGGTTATAAAATTATGTATTTGGTAATTTTTGCCCATTGAAAAGCTATCTCCATAAATCAAATACTACCACTTACTTAAATCTGACACATCCCCAACCCACATTCAGGCAGTCATATGCTTACTAGTACTCCCATCCCCAAACTTGCATGGTTCACCTAAACCCCCCCCCCCCCACACACACACACACACACACACTTTCACTCCTCCAATCCAGTACAAAGATTTCTAGTTAATTGAGAAGTGATATCAGTGCCAGTCTGTTTGTTTGTGGTAAAAAGATTTGTCTGGCGATAGAGGTCAAAATTTTAAAGATTTTGGTTTCATACTTTTTTGTAGATATATGATGGACCCAGAATGAACTGATTTGATTTACGTAAGGAGCATGTTTGTTTACATCTAAAAAATATCCTGACATCTTAAAAATTAACTTCCGTGCTAGAGGATATGTAAATGCCTCAAAGACAGTGATTAATAACCACATAGGACTGTTTAGAAATAGCTAACAATATGTAATTAAAGACAATGAATGAATGTTTACAAACATGTCAAAGCACAGTTGCTTTCGTGTCTGCTGAAAAAAAGTGTTTCAATTTCTCTTGCTAAGCACTAGCACTGATAAACAAGACAGCTTGTTAAAATATATTTCTTTGTAGCATCTGTGGTGCTTTACTGAATGAAATAGAACTATAAGGTAGCCTGCTTTTCAGTTTTGTTGCTACCACTCAGTAGGAATGATCTAATTTTAAGAATTTATAATTATTTAGAAAAGGTTCAGTATCATTCAAATTAGCAATTTTTCCCATTGAACAGAGCCAAGACAAAACGCCACGTCTTCTCTCTGTGCGAAACCGAGGTCATGGAGGTTATGTAGTTCTGTATGATTGGGTAGTCATTATTTTTTTAAGAACTTAGTTATTAAAATTAAAAATGGAACTTTGAATCCATGTGCAGGGATGGGCTGAGCAAAGATTTGTGAGTAAGAGAACATTGGCCTTTAACCCAGGAGAATATATTTTTATGGGTAAATCCCATAGGCAGTCCCTTCTATCTTTTGAACTCCAGTAAAAAAATGCATAGAATAGAATTTTTTAATGTAAGATAAAATAAAAAATGAACATGTAAATCTATTTCACCATGCCTTTAAACCTGCACTAAATGCACTTTTTATATTTACTAGCCCATATTTTTATTTAGCTAAAATAGCTACTATATGCTCTTTTTGAGCTGAATATTGTCAAAATGTGTTTGAAAAATAACATATAAAACTGCATCAAAATTTACAAAATAACCTGTTTTGTGCATCATTATTTGTTTTTTGTCTGTACATTTTACAGCTTTGCTGCTTGTTAATCTTCACAAATGATCTGTTGGGAATAAATGACCAATAGTCAATAGTATTGTAACAGACTAGGTAATGTTACCCTGAGTGTCAGAGCAACGTAAAAGCTAACTAGCTTAAATATACCTTGTGATGGAGTCGCTTTTACTATTGTTGATATGGGTTATATATGAAATCAAGATTGAGCTGGCAATACCGGAATCTAGAACCTAGAGTAGGTAATGTACACTTCTGTGAAACTCAAAGTGGACGAGAGTTTGGTGATAAGTTTATTTTAATGATTGACCCTATTTTAGCTGCACTGGAAAGAAGCTGTGATACCTGTATTAGTAACTACACTCAGTTTTGGGAGTTTTTGGGGGGCTGAATAAATTTATTTTTGAGATCCACCAGTTTTACATGAACCCTTTGTCCATTTCTAATCCTGAGGCCAATTTTTTTTGGCATTTACACATTTTTGAGTCCAATAACACAACCAAATAATAGAGCACCCCCCCACCCCCCACCCCCAACCCAAAAGATCTAGTTATTAACAAATTTTTTTAAGATCAGTTTTGAATAAAGCCGGTAAAACTTATCTCTTGCAATTATAATCATAATTTATGGTTCACAATGCATGTGCTTGACAGTCAATATTTATTACCGCTAATCCTGTAAATATTTCTTGCAAGATTGAACAAGGTGATATAAAGCTAATTAATTACAAAACTACTTCTATTTTAACACACACACACACACACACACACACACACACACACACACTGCACCTATAGCTTTAAGCAAAATTAAGTGACCCTTTGTTGCAGGCAAACCCAACAGGACCAAAGATGGTCATGATGTGAGGTCGTGTAAAGTAGCAGACAAGACGGGATGTATCAACATCTCAGTGTGGGATGATGCTGGAGGAGCACTACAAACTGGAGATATATGTAGACTTATCAAAGGGTAGGTATATCCAAATAACAGCTTGCTTTTTCAATGTCACAGTAATCACTTTAACTGGAATAATAGATTTCCAATACATGTAGAAAACTTTTCATAAAATGTATCCCGAATTCTCTCATCCTTTTACCTTTCATATCTGTCTTGTTGACTAAAATGTACCAAAGATAAACATTTTTTTAAATAAAAATTTGTAACTTCCAGTATTAAAAGTATATGTATCGTAACCTATTACAATGCCATCTCGTTATGAAGAGGATTTATTATTTGAATTGGGGATTTGCTTTATACATGTGCCTAGGGTAAAAAGAGGTTAAAAACTTAAAATCCGTTCTCTTGCCACAATGAGTGTGCTTTACGGAATGAAGATTGATTACTTGAGTCCATGAAGGACCAGAAGATTGATATTTGATGTGTCCATTTACTGTTGGAAAATCACTTGGAAAATGAGAACTGCCATGTCAGAAAACAAAAAGCCACTCTTAAAGCATTTTACAATTAAATCTAGTTGTTCATGGATATAAGAATTTAACATAGTAACCATGGAGACAATGCTGAACTGAAATGAATTTCTAAAGTGAGAGAGAGGGGAATGGAAAATATTATTCATTTAAGTATTTTAGAAGTCCTAACTTTTCAATATGTATATATTTTTTTCTTTGCATGAACTTGTGATGTTTCAAGCTCCTCTCAGTAATAAAACTTAATAGAAGGAAATGGTCCAAAATGTTTAAAATGCTGTACATAATATTTCTTTTAATGTTTCAGATATGCCTCAATATGGAAAGGATGTTTAACACTTTATACAGGAAAAGGAGGAGAAATACAGAAAATAGGAGAGTATGTACTGTCTTTTAATTACCAAACTGAGCATATTATAATCTGTCCTTCTAAAAGTTATGAATCAGTTGATTAGAAAACAAATTATGAAACTTAAGTAGAAATAGACCTGAAGCTTTTTTATTTAAAAATGTCTGCATATTGTTTTTATTACAGTTCATACCTTTACTTTTAACTTTTAGATGTAATTATACAGGAAAATCATTTATGAAAGGAGCATTATTAGAAGTACCATATCCATATACATGTATTTTATAGTGTTGGGAGAGTGTTTAGTTTTGTTTGTTCTGTTGTATGAAATTGTTTTAATGTTGTTCAGTGATAAAAGGCATTGAAAAAATAATACTCATACATCTTTTTGCTTCAGATTTTGTATGCCATTCCTAGAAACTCCCAACATGAGTGAACCAAATCCCGAGTTTTTACAAAAAGTGGTATGTACTGCCTACTGTAGCCCTGAGGAAGCTGAAATAAGCAGTGTTGGATAATCCTTTGAAGGGGACATGCCTTAAACTTACACAAAGAGCATAGATTCTCTGCACTTCGAGTTTTTTATATAACTCAAAGTCAGTTAGATAAATGACACATAACCGATGGCATTAGCATGGATATTTAAATGAGCTTTAGCAGATACAACAAAAAGTAATATAAACCACAGAAGGAAAGCAAATAATATCTGTTCAAATTTACTTTTATGTGGGAAGTATGAGACAATACTCTTTGGTATTTCTTAAAATTATTATATTTGAAACCATATGATGGTGTTTGGTCGGGTTTTGCGACAATGATTTGACATTTTAAACAAAACAAGAAAAATCTTGACAATACAAAACTGCATTTACTCCTGTTCCATGTCATGTAAAATTCCTGCCTTGAATTTAATACCAAAACTTGAAAATAATGATGGTAAGGAAATATATTTTGTTTTGTTTATGCTTTGTTTTTTTTATGTACATTTTATTTAAAGTCAGTGTCAGGAAATCTAATTTTCACTTTTTTTTTTTCATACAGGAAGGTCAAGGTCAAAGGAAGTCCCCCACAGAGCAGCAAGCTGGTAGTGAGCAGGCAGGCAATGGCCAGCAGAGAGTACCCCCACTGATGCAAGGTAGGCTTAGGAGACAGAAATCATTGCATTTACTTTGTAAGATTTTTAATATAGAGAGCATTCACATCGAGAAGAGCTGAGGTCTAGCAAGGCTGAGACCTAAATATGGCGGACCTACATGAAAGGAAGGCCGCGTAATCCTTTAATGGTCTCTCAATGACTTTCAATGACATTCATTGAGAGCCTTGCTAGACCTCTGCTCTTTTGATGTGAATGCTCTCATATATATCTCTTCCTCAGAACACAAATTGCACAGCGTCCTGTTACTTTTCTGAATGTATTTGTTTCTTTTAAAACGTTCTAGTGAGTGAGAAAGGATGAGTGCGAATAAGGGGGTAAAAGTGCCCACTTTTGTACATGAAAAATAAATTGTGAATGAATGGAAAAAAAATGATGCCAAATTAAAGTTGGGGTCTTACACTTTTATGATCCACTTTAAAAAAAAATTTTATTGAATTTGAAATATAAAAAATTAATGTCAAAATGACCTTGTCAAATATTCATGAAAATGTGTGTTTTAGGGGGGGTCTGAATTGCAATGCTACATATCTTTAGTTATAGTAAGGTGACAACTGTGAGATTTTGTAATTGGGTACAGAAGGTGCCCATGTAAAAAAGTAAGGCAATATGTGGCCAATCATTGTTTGTGNTTTAATTTGCCACTTTCACAACCAGAGTTAAGACCTGGACGAACAGATCCACAGATTTAAAATGGCTGACCCACTTTAAAGCTAACCATGTAATACCCACAGGCAATCTATTCAGTGTCTGTTAGGGGATTATGAGGCAAGCATTCAAGTGGATCTGACATATTTTAAACCATGTATCTATTAGTCCAAAGGTCAGTTTATTCTCAATGGGCCCATTGTTATATTTGTGGTATAATATTATATATTGAGTACAGAAAAAAAACGGCACCATTTGTGGGTAAAGGACAAGGTCTCCATATTGAGCATTTAAGATATTTACAGAACATGTTCAGATATTTGAATGGATGATGACAAATGACATAATATCTATGGCTTGATACATTTATAACCAATGTAATCAAATGAAGACCACTTCAGTATAGTGTGAAACTTGGAGTGAGAACAAATTCTGAATCATTAGTTTAATAATGTGCTTTTACATATTTATTTCTTCCATTAAGCTTCTCACAAGGTGACTCTGATGTTCACATTTATATCATAAATACCAAAGAAATAAGTAATTTTAGCATGGGTTGTATGTCACAACAGTTTACTGTGGTTGAAAATGAATTCAAAAAGTTCCAAAAAAATTGCAAATAATCATTGCGGAATATCATTCCCATTTCCTATGATAACTTAATTTTCTTAAAATTTCAGTAAATAATCCCTCCCAAAGGAACATCCGTCCAGGCGGCCCAGCCCCGGGCAGACACCCCCCTCCCAATGGCAATATACAGCAATCAATGCACCAGTCTGGACAGGGAAGTGGACGTGGGCGGGGAAGGAGATAACACACACTATACATCTGTTGGTCAGAAAAATGCATTTTAGAAGCACAATCATTCCCCTGTGCCCTTGTAAGAAGTGGATAAAGACAGGGCAGCAGAAAACAGAAATGTCTCGTTTCTGTTGGTCAGGAAATAACAGATACCAACATATAACTGGTCAGTTGTCTGCATTTAAGAAGTATCTGCACCGTTCACTATCTGACGAAGGGCTTCGAGGAAAAGGCCAAAGACTACAGCCAATACTTGTACGTGCTAGAAGGCCATCCCAAATTATAAACACTTTGTGCTTGCCTCATAATACATTTAATGCTGTATTGTAGCTAAATAGTATGTATAGTATAGATTGTTTTAACCTAAGATATAATATGCCTGGGTTAAACTTGCTATTCAGATCTGCATCAAGCAAGAGAATGGGAATTCTGACCACAAACCTTCATTTTAGTCCTTTGACCCTAATATGAATGCAAAGAAAGTAGTTCCAAAGTGAGTGTTATAAACCACTGAAATCTGAACTCTATATCAACTTTTTTGAGTAACCAATTCTAAAACTAAGGGTCTTGTTTAATGACAACTGAGAAAGGCATAACAGCCATGGGTTTGTTAAATGTTCTGAACTAGAGAGGAAGGTGGTTATAATCATAAGCATACTCAGTATGTGTTAAATCATGAGATGTCATATGGCTTTAAATTATGAAAATATGACTGTGCTACCCGTACAAAAGCACAGAGACTGATCTGAAAAGAAAAAAAAAACTCCCTGCCAAAGACATGTAAAATGACATCGAGAATAAATGAAGATGCTTTAACTGCATTTTTAAGAGAGAGGAAGAACTTGCTCTCTAAACTAAGTCATATTCAGAGAGTCAGGTGTGCCTGACTTTTAGGTGTTTCTTGAATGTAGAATTTATCAAAAGTTGTTTGAGTCATCTGAAACACTTCAATATATGGCAAAATCACTTCCGTATATCTTACCTTGGCAAAGAGACTGCATTTCCTTTCATACTTCAAAATCCCCGAGAACTGATTTTGGAGGCATACCCGGTTAGTTGTTACCCTGTATGAATTTGGTATAATTAAGTGGCTTTTATGATGGTGACTTTGAATTTTTTCTTTTTTTAATTCAGTGCAATAGAAATGTTGTGGAAGCAATCCTGTATTTGCCATTCAATTTCACTGTCAACCATACAAATGCATGTTCTAACCTGTTAATGATAATAAAAGAAATTATGGTATTTAAAATGTATGGGAATATTGGTTTTGAATTTTGTATAATGTAGTAATNCAACCAAACTTAACTATGACTGGAATGACGTGGTCATTAGGTGACAACATGGAATGACTGACGTTGTCTCTGACGACAACATGACGTTGTCCCTAAAAGACAACCAAACTTAACTATGACTGGAATGACGTGGTCACTAGATGACAACCTAGAATAATTGACGTTGTCTCCGAGGACAACATGACTTAACTACGACTGGAATGACGTGGTCATTTTATGACAACATGGAATGGTTAGAAAGGAAAATAAGCGAAAATGAAATAATAAATAAAAACTGCCCTACGCTTAGCCTTAACTACTCACTGCTGTCAAGAAATTGACGGCTGTGAAAATAACGAACTTAAATACTTACTGCTGTCAATAAAACAACTGCAGTAGCAATAACAAACTTAACTAGTCTGTGTCCATAATCGGACTCAGTATAAACTGTTCTAGTAAGTAATAAAAACTGGGGCTACATGGGAATAAAGTTTCCATAAAACTTCTACGTCAATCTAGCAACGGTTATAATCTACCGTTCACTCCACCAAACATTTAAATCTCTAAAATAAGACCCCCCTTAAAATATATGAGAATAAAATGGAGCGGGCTAGCCCCGAGGGGCTGCCCTGACGCTTACTGATAACTCTCTTCTTAGTCCGGTCTCAGTCTGTACTCGAATCTGTAAAACGCTCTCACTTTACTCGAATCTGTAAAACGCTCTCACTTTACTCGAATCTGTAAAACGCTCCTTTTCACACAGCGCGCCACTCTATTTATACTCTGACGCGGCGACGTCATCAGTCGCGCGAAGCACGAGCTTCGCGTACGGCGTAGGTCAGCATGAAGTGGCATATACTGATATGGTGGCTTCCATGCATCGTCGATGCACTGTATCGGTCGTTTTGTCATCTTTAGATTAAAGTTTCTTGCAATTGACGGAAATATTTGTAGTAGGGGGGACCAAATAAAGGTGGAGGGCAGGTACGCAACCGCTAACCCTTCCAAAGTGAATTTCTGAAGAGATTAGGTGAAAATGTTGTATTGGAATGCAAAACGGAGGGGGGGGGGGACGTTACACTGCCCCCAACCTTTTAAATTTGATTCTCCCGAATCAAAGTAAGGCTTAGTTGTTAATTCATTGACTTTGTTCCTTGTTGCGGACGATCTTACGCCTCCCATCTTGATACCATCTTTAATCCCGTTCCACCAGTAGGGGCTTCTCCGGTACGTCTGGGCTCTAAGGAAAACGAACTTTCTAGTGGCCTGGCTGCCCTGACCTTTGGATAGCTCGCCTCGCCCTCCACCCTCAGGGGAGCTGAGAGCTTTGGGCAACTTGAGCAAGACAGAGTGACACCAAGAGAGGAGTAGGGAAACTTCCGCCTCACACTTCATTTCATGCCATCTTCATCTATGGTTTCGAATCGTCATTCTATACCACGTGCTCCTTCCCGTTGGGTGGGTTTTTCCCAGGTCTTCTCCACAGCCTCGATCTGCAGTACGGCTTCTGTTATTCATTACCATTGTTTGGAATTCTGAGATTAAAGGAATTGATTCAGTCGAATTTTGTAGACGCAAGCTTACATGCCTTAATTCCGAAGGTAATTGGTACATCCCACCGCTGCCACCAATGTAACGCGACGCGGCCGTCCGCCTCGAATCGGCGACGACACCCCGACGCGGTGTGGGATTGATGTTGCCTGTACCTTGGGGAAAGTCTANACTATGCTGAACTAGAGAGGAAGGTGGTTATAATCATAGGCATACTCAGTATGTGTGAAATCATGAGATGTCATATGGCTTTAAATTATGAAAATATGTCTGTGCTACCCGTACAAAAGCACAGAGACTGATCTGAAAAGAAAAAAAAAACTCCCTGCCAAAGACATGTAAAATGACATTGAGAATAAATGAAGATGCTTTACCTGCATTTTTAAGAGAGAGGAAGAACTTGCTCTCTAAACTAAGTCATATTCAGAGAGTCAGGTGTGCCTGACTTTTGGGTGTTTCTTGAATGAAGAATTTATCAAAAGTTGTTTGAGTCATCTGAAACACTTCAATATATGGCAAAATCACTTCTGTATATCTTACCTTGGAAAAGAGACTGCATTTCCTTTCATACTTCAAAATCCCCGAGAACTGATTTTGGAGGCATACCCGGTTAGTTGTTACCCTGTATGAATTTGGTATAATTAAGTGGCTTTTATGATGGTGACTTTGAATTTTTTTCTTTTTTTAATTCAGTGCAATAGAAATGTTGTGGAAGCAATCCTGTATTTGCCATTCAATTTCACTGTCAACCATACAAATGCATGTTCTAACCTGTTAATGATAATAAAAGAAATTATGGTATTTAAAATGTATGGGAATATTGGTTTTGAAATTTGTATAATGTAGTAATTATAGATAAAATTTTAGATGTATCAATATTACCACTCCATACTTTATTTCATCATGAATTCTCCTACAATCCAACATACACTCTTTATTTTTAGTAACTGACTGTAGTGTTGTGAAGAATACATGCCCATATAATATACTGAACAAAAATATAAACGCACGAAACTAAAATGGTCAGTTGAAATGGATAATCGTGAAATATGCCCAGGTTGATGGTTTACTTGTGAACTTATGGATTTGTTTTGATCAATTATAGTGGTCTGGTTTCACTTGGTCACTCCCTGTGAGTATACTCAAAGGTTCAGTTTTTACACCCATAAGACTAATGGAGCATGACGGAGTAGAGGTCAATCTGCAAGACCAATACTTGGACACTCTCTACCGTCTAGGCAATAAAAGGACACACCAAAATGTGTATTTCTGCCACTTGTCAACATGCCACAGATGTCTGGAACCATGAGGGAGCATGCCATCAGCATGCTCAATGCTGGCTTGTCAGTAACAGAAGTTGCAGCATGCCTGAATGTGCAACATTCCACTGTCAGCCGTCTGGGAACACACTTCAGAGACACTGGTAGCATTAGGAACCACCCTCACGCACCATGTCGCCCAACAAACACCTGTGGAATGTTCTGGATCAGAGTTTTCAGCCATCATGTTCCAGCTCTCGAAAATGTTCGCCAACTGCAAGAAGCACTCCAGGAGGAATGGGATAATATCCCTCAGGCCTCTATTGACAACTTAGTGATGTATAGATTGGAATACCAAATATTCTGAACAAAAATATAAATGCACGAAAGAATAATATGTAGATTTATTTTCATTTATGGAACTAGAGTATGTAGCCAAAAATAACAGCATATTTTTCTCGACAAATAGACATCATTTGAGAGCATTAGGGGAAGTTTAAATGCATAGTCCAAGAGTTAGGGCATCAAATACACCATGGGGGTCAACATCCTGAGTTCACAGACACCATTAAATTTGTGCAGAGCCATACACCAGCGGTGCATGGACATCACTAAGTTGTCAATAGAGGCCTAAGGAATATTATCCCATTCCTCCTGGAGTGCTTCTTGCAGTTGGCAAACATTTTCGAGAGCTGAAACATGATGGCTGAAAACTCTGATCCAGAACATTCCACAGGCGTTTGTTGGGCGACATGGTGCATGAGGGTGGTTCCTAATGCTACCAGTGTCTCTGAAGCATGTTCCCAGACGGCTGACAGTGGAATGATGCACATTCAGGCATGCTGCAACTTCTGTTACTGACAAGCCAGCATTAAGCATGCTGATGGCATGCTCCCTCATGGTTCCATACATCTGTGGCATGTTGACAAGTGGCAGAAATACACATTTTGGTGTGTCCTTTTATTGCCTAGACGGTAGAGAGTGTCCGAGTATTGGTCTTGCAGATTGACCTCTACTCCGTCATGCTCCATTTGTCTTATGGGTGTAAAAACTGAACCTTTGAGTATACTCACGGGGAGCGGCCAAGTGAAACCAGACCACTATAATTGATCAAAACAAATCCATCAGTTCACAAATAAACCATTAACCTGGGCATATTTCATGATTATCCATTTCAACTGACCATTTTAGTTTCGTGCGTTTATATTTTTGTTCAGTATAATTGTATTCAATTCCATGATTTCAACTAAAGTCATTTCACATCTACTGTTTTGGGCACCTTATTGCTGTTCGGCTCTTTCCAATTAACATGTTCGTCTGATTTGTTTCAAGTCTTGTTTACCTGTATGTCAGATTTTACTGTCAAAGGCGCTAAGTTAATAATCTAGTCCATCGCCCACACCTGAGCAGGTACCGTAATGTTGCGTCTCCTATCACGTTACTAATAGGTTTTCCACTCATTGATTTTATATCTGAGATCAACACAATAAATACTTCCTTGGGTTGAAACGATCTGTCATTTTCACATGGTTACAGCAGAAAGCTGTCGCTAGGAGACGATAGTGACGGTAAGAGAACTATAGATCTAACCAAATGTCCTCTCCTCAAGAAGCTGGCGAAAAACGAGTGGGATACTGGGACGCCCTGGATAAATTCTCAAGGAAGCATACTTCCTAAATATACTTTTCTTTAGTAAAAACATTGTTTTGTGATTATTTTTAAATAAATTTATGTTCAAAAATGTTTTTAAAAAAGATTTTTAGTGGTGGGATGTCTTCGATGTTTTGCATGTATTTTAATACATGCAAATTCCCATTATAATACTAATAGGATATTTGGCAATTAGACATGTTATAATATGGAAGAAGTTAGCTGATGTTGAGTATTTTCAGCATTGGTTATTTAAAGCTATAATGAGAGAATCCCAATTGTTTTTGTTTTAGAAAAGGAAAAAAAGATGTGAAGAAAGCCATGCATTTAGCACGTTCATGCGCAACACAATGTGACAACGGTAATCATCGTATGATTGCGATAGGTGAGAAAAACACAACCAGCACAACCAGTCTTTGCGATAGGCAAACACGCAGTCTGATTTTAAATGCGGATAAGTAAAACGTGATGTTTATTGTGTTATTATCTCGGCTTATAACAAAATTGTATAGATATCAATTAAAATTAGTGGCAAATAATTGTTCTCAACTTTTTCAAGGGCATATTTTGCGGGTATAGTGGGCCTACATGGATGTGAATTTTGTGGATGAGCCACGCCCATTTCGAGCAACGCCAAAAAGGTTTTAACGAGAAACCATTAAATGCCCATTATGCTTTAATAAGCAATTTTGCTGACAAATATTGGAAATTTAAAAAACGATGTATGACTTAACAATAACGTGGGCTTATACAGACAGCATAAAGAAATCAAATGAAACCCCATCAAAAGGCTTTGTTTCTTGGTTTCTTTTGTTGGGAGTTGCACCTTTACATGTATTTTAACAGCATTGAGGCGAAGTTGTTACTGCCATTTTCACAGAGAAAAGAATCAAACGCATAAAACTCAATTATTTTTCTCTCCGAATCATCATTCAGGTCTTTTTGTTATTCCGTCTCTCTCTCTCTCTCTCTCTCTCTCTCTCTCTCTCTCTCTGATAGGCCTATCTTTCCCCAAGTTAAACGTTTGATCATCATACTGTATTACATTTTGTGTTAAAAATTAATAATTAACATGTTGCTTTCTCTGCATAAAAAAAGAGACGGGGATGAAGAAAAAATAATACATTTCACATTCATGATTGTTCTTTTTTGTTCTTTGTTAATTTTTGAAGACTCCACTTTGAATGACGTAAGTGGTCATAATTCAGCTGCTAAATCAGTTACACTTAACATTTTCACTTGCATCCATATTTTTTTATAATTTGTTTTTTATTAATTTTTAAATCGATTTATGTTCATATTTTAATAATATTTCAACCCACTTGTTTTTACTTGATTAAATTCAAGTTCAATATTGTCTAAGATGATGGCATTTGGAGATGTTTGTGGCATTTTTACACCTCCGCATATAATATTGATTTTGCCATACCTGCCACTCTCTCTCCTTTCATAGTGATTGATCCTCAGCATACCTTTCCGTTGACTGAGCATTTCCTACGCGTAGCGACCTAACGAAAACAATGCATACAGCCCTGCGCCACCCGGCGGGACTATTTGCAGTAATTGGATATTTAAACCGTTTTTAAAAGATACTAGATGAGCATAATTCTTTTTAAGAAATAAAATAGAAAATTCATATTATTGTAAAATGCGTAAATAGTTGTTACTGTTATAAGCGTATTTGATAGGTATTGAGGATATTAAACCCGTTGGACTATATTTTGACGCGCTCTTCTCAAAGGTGTGTTAGCTCAGCAAGCAAATGAAGCCACGCCATCTTGGAATTTGAAAATTTCGCAGTTGCTGCTCCAAAACTCTTTCACAGAGGCAGAAAAGAGGGACATTTCGTAGTTTCTGGCCTCTTATTCTCACAAAGAGGTCCTGTAGATCAGGTGAGCTGCAGGAGAATGTCACTGTTTTTAAAGTTTTGTTTGAATTTTTAAAATAGCGCAACGTGGGTCATTTGGGTGCACCCATTGTCTTTTTGACAGTGGCATTCCGTGTTCTCGATAGTGGACCTCGTGTAAAGTTGCCTCATGTCTTAATTCACCAAGAAATGGGTAGTTCAGTGCTGTAAGGACCGTGTTTTGTTTGCTTATTTAAAAAAAAGAAGTAAGAAAACGATATACTGGTAGAGTACATATAATGACTTACTAGTACATGACGTATCACCAGCCCCCCCGCGTTAACCAAGTTTTTTGTCTCATACTATTACTTTACATTTCGTTCAAAAATACTTCAATGTTTACACGGAGGTATGGATTTTTGTTTCATTTTATATGTTGCAGTGAATGTATGTACTTGTAAGATGGAGTTGAACCTTTTTCAATTTATAATGTTATGGGTGAGTTCAAATTGGATAATCTGCTGTTACTCGCTGCCACTTGTCAGAGCGTAAAATTTCACGACCCAAGTGCAGTTACTGCTTGTTATGTGCATATAGAGCAACTTCCAACAGTACATTCTAGCAAGTTCTAGCACTTGCTTGTCACCTTCCATTGTAGCACTAAGCAGGGAACAGCTTACTGTAGCACTGATTATTAATGATTGTAATAGTATTCAGATTACAATCATTTCAGTGTCGTTATGATGAATAATACATGCGTTGTGAAAATAGTTAATTTGGCAACTTAAACTTCCAAAGTTGGATGGTTGTTTTGCTAATGACATTATTAATATTATAATCATATTATAGATGATGACCATTTACTATCATTCAAACCTTATCATATCTTTGAATTTGAAGTAGACTTTGTCAAAGAAAATTATTCCATTGGCATTCAGGTAGTAGTTTTGTTGGATTTTTGTTTTATGAAATGCACATTACAAGGCAGTGATATTTTGTGAATGGCATTCAACGGAAAAATGCTTTGTTTTGGCACAGTTGTATTTACAAGTTTTGTGCACAGAATTAATCAATCTTCAGGTGTTATAAGCGAGAAGTTTTTGAGATCTTGATTGAACAGTTAAGATGCCATGAACCCATGTGTAGTGAACATGGATATTGTAATGAACGGCATTAGTTGGAGCTGTTAGTTCAGTTTTGGAAAAGTTAATAGGTTTAAAATGTATTGTGGGAGGAGTTTGAAAAGCTGATTTAAACAGTTTATCTAGTGGGTAAGGTGGAACTCCCCTACCTTTTATGGATAATGCAATGGAATGTAATAGTCATTGATCACCTTAGTTTACTTCTTGTAAGTCATCAAAAAATCATTGATTTTAGATATGTCATAAGTTGTTGAGGTGGGGACCAACAATGACCAGGAATTGGAATATTGATGAATTTATAATTGAGGAGGTGGGATACAGAACACTGCATTTTGGCCTTAATTGTTAATGAATTTCAAGATGTTTTTGGTATTGGTTGTTATTAGTTTGCATAAATGAGTAGACTACTAGCTATTTAGGGTTAATTATGGGTGCAAATATTAATTCAAGTGGGTAGACCTGGCTTATGATTACTTTACACCTTTGTTAATGAAGATGTGGAATCAGATGAAAATAGTCTCTAGTTGGCCTGGGACATAAAGATTTCCTATTCCATTGATGTGGTCAGGCAGTTCATATGCCAGCCTTAGATGAAGTATGCTTACTGAGTATACTTGACACTGGGCCAGATACAGCTGTTTTTAAGATGAGTTTCAAGGGAAGAACTTAAACCAGAAAGCAACCCAATTTGTATCTTCAGGAAGCTGTTTCTAGTGGATTACATTGTTTCAGAGCAGTGAGGCCTTTGCAAAGTGCATTTTAGAATTGTTTGAAATTATTGTGTGAAGGTAGCTTACAGTGGCCCCAAGAGAGAGTACTGTATTTCTGACCCCCTGGATCAGAGAGGCTGAGAACAGATGTATCTGGATCACAGCCAGAGGTGCCAGATGGAAAATGCCTGCAGCTGGATTATACAAAACCAGTGTGCAGGTAGAAACTACTAGTACAGATGGATTTTAAACCAGAGAAGAAACTATTTTGTTGTATCACCATATACTTGAAGGCTAATTTCCAAGGGTTCAAATTTGTCAAAGATGTTAAGAAGGTATGACTGTGTTTGAAAATCATCTTTACAGTACCTGGAGTTTCCAGATATTAAAAGGGTTTGATGTTGTTACTGAAATTGAGGACCAGTAGATTTCATACAATTATTTCATAGCAATGGATTTAATACTGGTAGGCTTCATGGCACTGCACAACTCGTAGAGGATGACTCACATATTACAAAAGGTATACAGCATATCCAAGTAGGTACTAATAGGTCTTTCTTGGAAGTGTGGCAGTTCATTAGCAAATGTTTAGTTATGTCATACAGTCAGGTGCAGCCTATGATGCTGGCCACTCTGTGAATGATTCAGCAGCTGATTTACTCAATTGTTTGGATAATTACAAATTTGAAAATGGCAGGTGCTCCCAGTGTTGCCTCCTGATTGGTTGTTGTTTCAGTAACCTTGTTGTTTTCAGTTGAGGGGTTTAGAATAATAGGCAGGATCTCATTGTGTAGACATGTCTGAAGTTTTTATTGTGACAAGTACCTTGTACTTTTAATAAGAGGTTCCACAAATGAACCAGAAGCAAAAATCAACTCTGTAAATGTATGGTGGTGGAGCAGGTAAGAGTTAAGAGTTTATGCTCATTAAGAATGTCCATAGAAGAGAATGTTTTGATAAGAAACTTATATTCATGAGGCGTGAAAACTCATGTTGTGATTAGATTTGTGAACAAGTTTGCCAAGCGTAGTTAAGTTATATCGGCTTGGATCTATGTTTAGTTTGTGGACTTCAGGGAGAATGAAGTCAACTATTTTTATTTTGATCACCATCATCATTTATTTCATGTGCTTGAAAATATTGTTCAGAATTGAACTTCCATTTTAAGCCATTTCCCTACACTCATTTCAGGTACACTGATGTGTTTGTAATTACGTTTAAAGTCTGAAAATATTCTAGAGCGAACAAAAAGGAGAATAAAAAAACATTCACTTGAGACCGCATAAATTATATCAACTTATATTCACTCACTTTACAAAGACAGGGCCAATGAATTTTTAAGTAAATCCATTTTCCTTGGTCGCATAATGCGGCTTTTGACAAAAGCTTCTCTTGCTTTGAATCTTGTTATTGTTAGGATTAAATCATTTTATTCAAAGTTTGTCTATCTTTATGTCTGAATTTGTTTTGTCTGAGCTGACAGTGAGAACATTGAATTGTCAGGTGAAGAAATTATTATCATTCATATCAGGCATGTCTGAGTTATTCAGAAATAATGGCAGTCATTGTTGAACCAGTTCCTTGTGCCTTAATCTGATAGCCATTATTCATAGCTAAGCTGACAGCTCCTGTGACAGGTCTGTTTGGATAAGGGCAAGTGTGAACAAATTACCACTATCCCCCTAAGGATTGATAAGGAAATTCATAAAATTATATTAAATTGTGTTGAAAAATGCTCCAAATGAAATAATGGCAATTTTATCAGACAAACACAGACTTTTAGGTAGTGTCCGTGCATTAATCTCATCGGTCTTGTGAGACCTTTGGTGAATAAGTGTTGGCTGCGTGCCAAGCTGCCAAAAGCTCTCTTCTGATGGATAAAGTACACAGCCTGCCAAGCCATAAATCTCTCAGTGTCAGCTGGGGCATGACCTAGTAGTAATACATTGCAGTCAATGGCTGACATCTCCATTGTGGCAGCTAGGAATTAAGCTAGAAATGAATCATAGGTGCATTTTATACCCTTTTTCCCCATGACACAGTTCTAGCCCAACTGGCATTTTAAACCAAACCAAAACTGTTGATATCAGTTGGTGCGATTTCTAAAAGTAAATTCCGCTTGGAAATTGTTTAATTCGGGGCAGAGTCTGATATACAGGTTTTTCAGCTGACATAAATGCCAAGCAGTAAACAGAAAACGAGCCTTGACTTGCAGCAAGCCCTGCTGCCAATGGTGAGCCAAATGCCATAACAAGCTGGCATGTGTATGATTTCACAAACAAATGTCTAACTGGATATTTTCTGTTGTTGCAGGGCCTCAGTCTGTGTGATCTTCACTGAAGAGCTAGAGGTAGGTATTATAAAATAATTAGTGATTTTAGATATCGAATATTTGATAGAGTTGTATCCCGATATCATCACTCCATTATTCATGACTAGTTGCTTAGATTTTGCTATGAGGTACTGCATGGCTCATTTTGGTCCTTGATTTGAATGTAGTGAAAAGAAATTGTGAACGCAGTATTCAACACTTTTAATTTGTGTTATGTGTTGATTGCAAGACATGCTAACTTGAAGTACTTAAGCCATATAATATATGAATGAAGAAATATGTGAAAATGTGATCTGAACCACTATATTTACCCGAATATTCTTTTATTTGTTGTTTTCAAAAGGATACATATTCATTTAGCCTTTCCTCCCATTTTAAATTTGCTTCATTTCCCTAGTTTTTTTATCAGCCCGTAGAACCATGTATTATGTTGGCTGTGGCCTGTTTCTGTTAATTTCACATCTTTCCACTCTGATAGACAATTGGACGGGAGATGTCTGGATTATGTAGATAATTACTACAAGTGTCATGGAAATTCTAGATGATATCAGGGATAATCCAAGCTGATCGCGTAGCATTGTATTCTAGTTCAATAGTTGGCCTCATGCAAGGCAGCCATTTTATCCTCTGCTGGTCTTGAATGATGGAGGGTTGAATTGGGTCACCAGACATTTTATATGATGGAGAAACTGGATATATCATGTACACCATTTTAGACTTTTTCTGTGCTGAGAGACACAAAGGAAATTTAATGGAAGTGTATGCCATGACCATTATAATTTTAAAAAAGCAAACCCTGGAAACATCTATTGGTACATATACATAAAATTCTTTTCTGTTGTCTATTTTTGGTTTTGTGAAATTATTGTTCTGTTTTATTTTTCATCCAGGCAAACACTGACTAAACTATCTTCACCATGAGTACATATCAACAAATGCCTTCCACAGGCAACCAAAGAACAAGTGAGTATATATAAAATGATGATAATAGCAGTGTTCAGGAGCTGTAAACACATTGTCTGGCATAGAATCACTTGTGTTAGAATAGCTGAAATGTGTAAACAGATTTCTTTATATTAAAAAAAGATGTGAAGGTTCTAGAAGATGCTCTTTGAAAAAGTTAATCACAGATGGTGAAAAAAGGATGCTGGTTTGTCTGTTTTATAAAATAAGCACTTGTTAATGCAGGGGGAAAGAAAGGAACTAGGAAATTACTCACCTTTTTTAAATTGTATCAAATATTTTTGCTGTGATAAAATATTTAACTTACATCTCCTCCAACAGTTGTATATAGATATCCTTCTTCCATGAACTGAAAACAGTAAATATCTCATAATTGCTCTCTGAACGCACATAAATCAACCGTGTTTACAGCAGTATGGGCTCTATAGTCTTCATCAACAGTGCAATTTATATCTACTTAATAGCTAGTAGTATATATAAATCACGGTTATTCTCCACTAAAAGAATGTTTTGATCATGGTTCATATACATAGTTCTAAGAAAAAAGCTGCAATTAAGAGTTAAGAGATGTTATTTAAAAGAAAAACAAAAAGGTAAAGCACAAGATTAGGTATTGTAAAGTAACCAGAAATATTAATGTTTTCAATAATGTTATTTAAATGAGCTGTTTACCATTGAGTCTATAAGGCTATGCATTGAGTTTTATTGACCAGAATGTAATTTGGTATGCGCAGTGGAAATTGACTAAGAAAATTAATACTAATCAGGTTGACTTAAAGTTGTTTTGTTATTCTGCTTAAACAACAAGGTAAGGTGTTGATGTCAACACCTGAAAGTTGTTGATTTATGATAACCATGGTTAAGTTCAAATGTTTATTCACAAACCTGGTTTATGTTTCATTTTCTTTTCATCCTCTACGTGTGAAGAAAAAAATTACACGACAAACAAAGCTGAAGGAAAACAGACTTTCATTGAATGTTTTTCCGTATTACAATGATTGCAGATTAAATGCATACCTAAGTAGATAAATCACAAAAATTCTTTTTCCTTTGACAAGTGATGACAAATTTTAACTGGTATTATCACGTTATTTGAAAGATTTGTCAATAGTGCTAAACGGGGAAAAATGTTATTTCTTACCCATCCCTCTATTAATATGAGACAAAAGTTGCATACTAAACATTTGATAGAAATGTAGGATCAACTTTTATTTTTAACTTTTATGCTTTACTTAATTTTTCTCCTCAGTGTCAGGGGGCGGCAACTACATGGACGTTGGTGAGATGCCAATGGACAAGAACCAGCAAACCATGATGTGGACTCAGCACCAGTACATGGCGGATTCTGGCATTCAGTCAGGCGCTACCACACAGGCGCCATCTATCAGCAGCAAGGGTCATGCTGATGAGATGGAGGACGACAGCATGGATACCTCCCGTATGCAAATGTTTGAGTGGGACCAAAACTTTGGACAGGGATTCACACAGGAACAAGTGGATGGTGAGAAGAAATGATAACAATGATTACAAAAATTGTCAAATCTTGTTGTTGAAGTATTTTTGGCCTTAAATTTCTCAGTTTTTATTGTGATGGGTCAAGTGATAGTATTTATATATTCACAACATACAGAAGTATTTAATCATTCTGTTGCTGAGAGGATTAAATCACAAAAAATGAAGCCCAAACAATAACTATGCATGTTTTCCCCACTTAGAAATGAACCAACAGTTGAACCAGACAAGGTCCCAGCGTGTGCGAGCAGCCATGTTTCCCGAGACCCTGGAGGAGGGGATGCAGATCCCGTCCACACAGATCCATCCCAGTGAGCCCACTGCAGTCCAAAGACTGGCAGAACCATCACAGATGCTGAAGCATGCTGTGGTTAATCTCATTAACTACCAGGTAAGGAGGAGGGCCAGGTGGACACGTGGAAGATCTTAAAAGATCTTAAAAATAAAAATGTGCAATAGCGAACAGGGCCCAGTTTTTGGTTTCCTAACTCGGAGACTTAAAAATTTGGTCCAGTTGGATTCAAAATCCAAACAGTTCTCTATAGTAAGATAAATTTAAATATCATGAGGAAAAAAAAAAGAAGATTTTGCTAGTTGTTTTTTCAAACCTTGAACTGATTTCTCATTGTTTACTATGTGTTTTATAATCTGTTAGGATGATGCAGATCTTGCAACTCGTGCCATTCCGGAACTGACCAAACTTCTTAACGATGAAGACCAAGTTGTGGTCAGCCAAGCAGCCATGATGGTCCACCAACTGTCCAAGAAAGAGGCCAGCAGACATGCCATAATGAACTCTCCACAGATGATCGCAGCCTTGGTGCGTGCTATGAGTAACACCAATGATGTGGAGACCACGCGCTGTGCTGCAGGAACCTTACACAACCTTTCACACCACAGACAGGGACTGCTGGCCATCTTCAAGTCTGGGGGAATACCCGCACTTGTCAAACTGCTTAGGTAAGGGGAAGTTTTCAGGCCTGCTGTTTGTGTACACATTGGGTTTTGAGCTCAGATTGAAGAGCTTAAAGTTGAGTTCTGTTTTAGTGTATGAACCTGTTATGTTTTAAAGTACAATAGACATGCAGAAAAAGAGGGGCAAGCCTTGGCAAAAAACACTTAAAGAAGATACATAATTTTTTGCAAAAGAAAATGAGTAAATCCAAATTTTGGTCTTGATGGATTTTACTAATGCAATATCTGGCAGAAGTTCACATTTTGAAAGAACTGAAAAGTTAAACTTAATTCTTAAAAATAATCAGTAAATGCAGACTGATAAGATGTTCATTCTGTCTTCTAGTTCCCCAGTGGAGTCTGTGTTATTCTATGCCATCACCACACTTCACAACCTGCTGCTGCACCAAGAGGGAGCCAAGATGGCGGTGCGCCTGGCAGGAGGACTGCAAAAGATGGTGGCTTTATTGCAGCGTAACAATGTCAAATTCCTGGCTATCACCACAGATTGTCTACAGATTCTGGCATATGGAAACCAAGAGAGCAAGGTATAGTGATAAACCTGATATCTGGAGTAAACTGTCTGTCTAAATGCTATTGAATATATATATATATATATATATATATATATATATATATATATATCATAAACTCAGTGTACAAAGCAGTTTTGCCTGCTGAAATTTGGAAACATTATTTTTCTTTCCTAAAATATTGTTTTTGGGCGTTTTGTTTGAAATGGTGAATTTCACCTAGATCTTGATAAACAAATCCTAGGGGAAAAGAAAGATGGGTAGTGAAATTACATGGTTCCAGTTCATTCATCTGATTGCTACTATTTTTCCAGCTGATCATTCTTGCCAGTGGAGGCCCAGCAGAACTTGTCCGCATCATGCGTTCGTACACCTATGAGAAGCTTCTGTGGACGACCTCCAGAGTGCTGAAAGTTTTGTCGGTGTGTCCTAGCAATAAGCCTGCTATTGTAGAATCAGGTAATGTTTTAAACATTGGGAATTTTGAAAGTAAAAAAGTTGAGATGGAATATATTATATAACATCTTATTACATTTTGTGGTGAAATTTTTGTTGCCTTTAAATAACATGGAAGAGTATTGTGTTCTGGCTTCAAATTTGGTTGTCAACAAACTGCATAGTTTTCAAGTTAATTATTTTCAGGTAGAGTTTTGCTGGTGATTACGTGTTGATGTAATTAAGAAAACAAAGTTGCGAACTCAAACACAGTTGTCAAAATTGAAACCTTGTGTTAAAATTTAGAGGACCTTTGAGAGAACAATTTCTTTTTGTTTCCAGGTGGCCTCCAAGCCCTGGCCATGCACCTAGGACACCAGAGCCAGAGGTTGGTCCAGAACTGCTTGTGGACGCTCAGAAACCTCTCTGATGCTGCCACCAAGACCGACACTCTGGAAAATCTCCTGCAGTTGCTGACACAACTTCTCAGTTCCAACGACATCAATGTGGTCACCTGTGCTGCGGGTATCTTGTCCAACTTGACCTGCAACAACCAGAGGAACAAGATCACAGTGTGTCAAGTTGGAGGAATTGAGGCTTTGGTTCGCACTATCATGCAAGCTGGAGACAGAGAGGAGATTACAGAACCTGCTGTAAGTTAACTGCCATCAAAATCTAAAATATCATCAATTTTCATGGTCTCTCAAAGAGATTTATGTGCTCTGAGTTGCCTCTAAGATATAACTTATCTAATCCAGAATTTAAATATGTTGATGATTGTATTCAAATATTTTGAGCAGAATTGATGTTAAGCAAAAAAAGAGAGGAAAAACGACCAGCAGCGTTTTACCTTTCATTGAACCAATTTAGGATGTATACAATATTTTGGTTAAATTTGCAATGTTCCAAATATAAATGAGTGTGCATAGAAAAAAATATGGAAACCCATAACAGTACCATAACACTGCTATATTGTACCCTTCAGGTGTGTGCCTTGCGTCACTTGACCAGCCGTCATCCCGAAGCTGAGATGGCCCAGAATGCAGTGCGCCTCCACTATGGCCTACCCATCCTTGTGAAGCTTCTGCACCCACCAAGCCGCTGGCCCCTGATCAAGGCTGTTGTCGGTCTGATCAGGAACCTTGCCCTGTGCCCAGCTAACCATGCCCCACTGAGAGAACACGGTGCCCTGCCCAGGATTGTACAGCTGCTGATAAGAGCACACCAAGACACACAGAGGGTAAGGAACACTTTACAAAGCTGGTCCTACCATTTCTAAAATGGAAATACTTGTAATCATGAACAAGATGGGTGATTGTAGATTTGTTCTGTTGTGGTTAAAAAAATGGGTCATGTTCTTGCAAAATGCTATATTGGGATAAAATAAACATTTTCAAATAAAGGATATGAACTATGAGCAAGTATGTTTAATAAAGGTATTAACTTAAGCGAGTATTCAAAAAAGGAGTCGCTTATGTTGTAAGTTATATTGAGTTCTGTTATATAAAGCCTGTATTTCTGTATATTCCAGCAAAGAGCCTCTGTAGCATCTAATGGCAGTCAGACTGGCAGCAGTTATGTGGATGGCGTGCGTATGGAGGAGATTGTGGAAGGTACTGTAGGGGCTCTCCACATCCTGGCCAGGGAGGCCCACAACAGGGCCATCATCAGGGGACTGAACTGTATACCACTCTTTGTACAGGTAGGTTTTCATAGCCTCCGTGTACATTCATAGTTATGGAAGGGGGAATATATGTATATTAATGAGTTTGTCATGTAAAGTCCCATACTTGATGTAATAGTGAGCTTTGTCGGTTCAACTATGGAAGATTAGTTTTTACATTTGCAGCTTTAAAGTAGTTTTTTGAAATTTGAAAAAAAAAAAAAAAGATGAGCAATATTTGGAAACTGTTAATAAAGCATTTATCTGACTTACTTTGAACCCTTTACTTCCAGTTGCTGTACTCTCCAATTGAGAACATTCAGCGTGTAGCTGCAGGCGTGTTGTGTGAACTGGCAGCCGACAAAGAAGGTGCAGAAATGATCGAACAAGAGGGCGCCACTGCTCCATTGACCGAGTTACTGCACTCAAGGAATGAGGGTGTTGGTAAGTTGGTCTTCAAGTTTTTAAGTGCAACGTTATTTTGATGATTCCAAAACATTCTCTAACTGCATTTACTGACTTAATTATTAAGTATAATGGTAAGACATGTTAGAGAATGGGGGTATGAGGAATGAACTTATATTTCATTTTTTTGTTTTGTTTTGTAGTTACTGTACTTGCAGTTTAATTTCTTTGTCTGCATTGTTGTTGGTGACCTGAAGAATTTCTTTTAACCAAGTTGCCACATTGAATGACCTTCCTGTTGTATAGTATAATCAGCATGTATTTTCTCCTCCAGCCACCTATGCTGCTGCAGTGTTGTTCCGTATGTCTGAAGATAAACCACAGGACTACAAGAAACGTTTGTCTGTAGAACTGACCAGCTCACTGTTCAGAGGTGACCCAATGGCTTGGAATGAGGTGAGTGGCAGTGGGGCACAATAACTAACACATGGTTTACTGCAGTGTATGAGGTCATTTTACCATGATTATTGATTGCTATGGTCAAATGTTAACCAATTATTTACACCAAATCCATTTTAGTACATTGTTGAAAAATTATCAAGTAAGGTGACAATCCCACTTATATCTGCACAAAAATTCAACTACCACATCTTCTTATTCAGTTACACTCCATCTTGCAGGGACCTGGAGGCCCAGGGTTTGAGGACGTCGGCATGCTGGGCGTGGACGAGCCCCAGTACAGGGATTCCATGGGGTACCCACCGGCCCACCATGGCAGTCAGGGCAGCATCCACAGTGGAAGTCATCATGACATGAGCAGATCTGGTGAGGAGATTGACCTCGTACTTAATGATTAGGTTTAAGGGTTTACTTTGTCTGGGGATAGCGCCAGCACTTGCCAATTTAGCCAAATGCTATAAGTGACTTACATTGGCTAAACAAAAAAGGGTTGATTTAACTTGTTTTAGTCAAATTTAAGCCATTTGGAGAAAAAAGTGATGAAAAATACTGATTTGGCTAAATGAAAAAAAGATTGCTAGTTCCAGCCCAGCTTGTACTGACAAGTGGGGTGAGATGGGGGTGGAGGATTCTTTCATGGTTCTTTGTACATATCCACAGTATGTGATGTTTACCATGACAATAAGGGGATAGTGGTTTTAGTTTTTTCAAATTGTTAACATGAAAATGCTCTGTTCAAAATGTTAAAACTATATGTCCTTTAAATTGCATGAAGGTGATGCCAGCAGTGTTGGAAAAAAGTGGAGAAACGTTTTGAGGTGTCTGTTTGTACGTAATGTCATGGTATTAGTTTCTCCTCGAAAAAATATGTAATATATAAAAATAGATAACCTTGCGTCTAATTTCATTCCTCTTTCCCTCTTAGGTTTTGACCCACACATGCCAGTGGATGCTATGCAGGGTTTGGATGTCGGCAGTCATCAAGGCAGTAACTATGGCCCCATGGACCAACTCCCCGACCTAGGCACCCCCTCTGCCGAGCTCAACTTTGAGAACCTCGACTCCATCACCCCAGGGGACCCCAACCAGATGGCTGCGGCAGCTTGGTTTGATACAGATCTGTGAGCTGGAGGTTGGAGTAGATGTACATACAATATAGACACAGATGGAGCAGATTGAGTAGTGTAATCCTCTTAACAGTTTATATCAGGAACAGTGCAGTGCAGCAGACGAAAGGAAGCAAAATCATCAAAATTGTTGATTATGTGCACTAATATGGGTTAAAAGAACAGCGGCCTGTGGATAAAAAACAAGAGCAAGTCTTTAAAAAGACCAATTTTAATGGGAATATATGCAGTTTTTATTCTAACCAGGACTGTGCAAAGAACAGTTTGCCTCTAGCTAGAAATGAGAACTGTCTGAGATGTTGGTGATATCGACTTGGCTAGCAATTGACCTTAGCTGTAAACTGTCTAGCTGAACAGAACAACTGAAAGGATTTAGCTCTCAAGATGGCGGCCAATATGTGGCGTTCAATGGATCTCGACTAAATCTAGAGACTATTTTTAAGTAGATTCAGCGTCGGCTTGTTACAGAGATTGGACTAGGGCTGAAACATTTTATTATTGTGGACCCATTTTTTCTGAAGGATACTGTGGATTCAAACTGTTTGAGATCCGGGTTTGAAGCAGTCTCTGTCCATCTTCTGACATAAGCATTTCAATATTGCAGAAAACAATTTTATAAGAGAGAAACTTAGTTTTGTAGAGAATATACATAAATGATCTGTGACAGCCCATGATGGTAGTTTATATATATACATATAGAAAGAGCACATTTTTATCAGAGCAATTTACAGTAATGGATTTCTTTTATTATTGCTACTTAAAAAAGATCATTATCTTTATTGCATTGTACAGCATTATTATGTCTTTTAAATATTTGTTTTTAAGAATTGCAGGATTACTTTGTGAGGTTTTTTAACAAGTGCACGGCCATACTGGTGATATATGATGTAATCATGTTGTTAGAATTATTCACAATAATCAAATTATCATGTTACAGTATAATTACAAAAAATCATTGCATTCGGAAATTGTATAAAAATTGTATAGTTAACCACCTCACCAAAGTAATCTTGCCCGCATCTACTGTACTTAAGTTAATAGGGAGACGATATCACGTGTATACAAACTGCCTGCATTTTAGCTCCTGCTTCAAAAAACGAACAGTACAGGCAGTGTGACGCCATTTTACAGGAGTGTGACGTCATCGGTATGCAGCTGGTTGCGAGTGTCATTCCATCTTGTGTAAATGTCAGCATAAAGCGCCCCCTATTGACTTGCGTACAAAGTGCGGATTATATCGTAAAAAGAGTAGTTATTACTTGGAAATTATTGTTTAGTTGCATTTTATTCTCAACGACACCTATGGCTGTGTAGATTGTATATTTTAGTTTGCCATCTCGGAAATAAAGCGTGCTGGTAGTACAAATCTTGTCTTTATTATTATATTTCATAAATATATTTGTAAACGTATCACACCTGCAGGTAAATAAATGTGGATAAGTTTGATCCCACAAACTGGGAACGTAAATTATAGGAATCTTAATGTATTTTGTATCAAGCAGAAGTATCTGAACTGCAATATTTTATAAAATTCCTTAGATTGAATAAGAGAGGTACAGGGACATGAAGCGTACTTTAAAGTTCCTGAAATCGTCTCAACCTCCTTGGTATACTGTTCCCTAGATCTTCAGGCAGGTAATCTATTGCCTCCAAGAACAGCAGTTACAGCACGCCAGAATCCAATGCAATAAACTGCTTAGCAAGGTCTTTAAAACAAGTCCATTCTGTCTTGCTGCAACTGATGAAACCAGAGCGGATTAAGATCACAACTGCTCTTGTGATAGGAATATCACTCGCGCTAATATCCCGGAGAGTACGTATGCATGATTTCTTGTACCCAAGGCCAGTGTGCCGAGGCTCGTGAAAACACGTCTGGTTTGGCCATTGTACCGCATTCCCTATACAACCAGCTAAATATACCTTCTACTGTGTAGCTACCGTCTCTACGCTTGCAAAACAGGGGGCTGCCACTGTCTCCCTGATAAATATAAAATTAAAACAAAACGTCATTGGTCGTGCTGTCTATCACAAATTTAAGAGCTCCCCCCTTCCCCCGTTCCTGATTTGCATTGAAGTCTATCATATTATACTGGGTACCTTTCATTACGATGTGGTAGATGCGCTGGTGCTATGCTATCATAGAAATTACTTAAGCCAAGCAAACGGATTTGGCCCTCTTGCCTACAAAATTTCTAAACAATGGTCATTTAACTAATTTCTCTCACTAACCATGCAGTTAGAGCCCTGCAGTAGGTAAGGGTGTCCCGCCGTACAGATCATGGCTTCTTGTTTCATCCAGCGGTAGCCCCAGTAGTATCGACATATATTCATGGGAACGACAGAAGGGCGGATCTGCTGCATCATTTCTGGGTAATAGCCTACAAGTAAATAAAAAATATAATGAAGGTCACATAAGTGCCCTTTTAATCAAATTTTATCTTTTTCTAAAAAAACTACCTACATAGCGGCCTAAAAACCAGGCAACAGACTCACCCGTGGGCTGTATCCTCCCCCAGCCAGTGAAATAACAGGTGCTTGACTCCCAGTCTCTCCTTCCGCCATCTGGCGGGCATATTGTGTTAGCACCATATCCCAGTTGGAAGTCTCGCTCAAGGTAGATGAGGCCAACATCGTTAAGAAGCTAAATGATTATAGACAATAATGTTCAGGGAGCCATTGGCTAAACAAAATTATGACGGAATTATCATATTACTACAAAATAAAGTCAGCGTAAGAGTCCGGGATGTCAACCGTAGATTTTACCTCTCCAAAGCTTAACTTGAATGATTTTGAAAAAGAAAAACGATTCCAAAAGTTTTTTAACGTATTGGTTTGCTACGTATTATTTTTTAAATGTTCGTGTAAGAATCAAGAGTGTTCTCGTAAGTATATATCATGTTTTACTTTAATACGCTTGTACAATATGAATATTATATACCTTAAAAGGATTATTTCTTTCAAAAAACTGGTCATGGATAAAAGTCTTTACAGCTCGACGGCGCTGATTGTCCAGTGCAACGATTTCGTAGTCTGCTGTGGGTACTCTGAATTAGAGAAAAAAGAGACCAAATACATCCTAACACTTAACACTGACACATAAGTCATTTACCTTATTATTTGTTTTAAACGAGTAAAAGTGCATTTCCCGATCTTTCACATTCTATTTTTAACCTAGAAATGAGGACAGTGCAGCTTTCCTAGTAAGATGACAAAAAATAATAATTTAATTTTTTGAAAAAGAGTTCTGTTACCCCTCCAAACAATGTGCGGCAGTCAAAACCCAACGAGGATGAATCAGTGTACCTCCGCACCAGAAGCCGTGGTTGTGAGATAACGTAGACTTGAGCACTTTGACCTTGAGGAAAATATAACAAGGTTATGAGAGAGAGAGAGAGAGAGAGAGAGAGAGAGAGAGAGAGAGAGAGAGGAACACTCTTGATATATATGGAAAGTGTGAAGTATCAAACCCTCCGATATTCCGTCTATTTACGGTTAGATGTCCAAAAGTTATTCTATTTTTTATTTAATTGTCAATTGTTGGGAGAGATATTTTTATGACATTTAAAGACACCCAGAACTGGCTATTTACTACAGCATCATATTTTGATAAACATGGTATTCTTACATTCCAGGGCCAGCGCCCAGGAGCAGACGTGCTGCCCCCTATGATCCGTTTCTTTCTCCTCCTGTAATAGTTATAACCCCCGTAGTTCCTTCCACACCCACCATTGACAGGGGAAGACGGGAAGAACTCCCCTGTGAAGAAATCATTGCTGTTATAAGACTTGAATATGACAGTGACTTCTGACGCATGGCTGTTGAAAGATTGCGGGCCACTGTGAAAGCCACAAACCTTGCACAATAACGGAGCGGTCTGGGACGTCTCCGAGTCGCCCCCGTATACAGTGATGCTGCCGTTATGGCAGAGATTTGAGGCGGGCACGTGAACTCGGTGCAGTGTGATGACAATCGACTGAAATTGGAATATGTTGAGAAACGTTAAAATTTCTTAGTCATGATGTGTTTTAGAAAATCCAATCCTCTACTGATCATGTAACAAGAGACAAATATTACAGACAAATGCAGAAGGTACCGAGAAAAAAAACTTTACGTGTTGAAAGGCATGCGATCTACGATTTACTCCTATTTTGGTAATGAGAAACCCTGCCCATGCATATTAGAACACGCCATCGTCTGCCTACGGATTACAACCTTTTCGCATCAATAAATGCCCATTTCCAGTGAAAACAGGTGACCTAGCATAGGACGACCCTCCTGAGGAGAGAGTGTGTTTAATATAACGACCTCGGTGAACCAATGTGGTTCTCCATCTGGTGATCTAATCGTAATCAACTGGCCTCTTGCGACTGGTCGATCTAAGCTAGGTCGACCTATCCACACTGGAAACGGATCTTTACTTAATTGCATTATTCCCCACAGACAATACATCACTCAAATTTAGTTTAATTTTTCTTTTCGACTTGACAACTGATTGCCTGGTATTTTGGTTTTTTACTGAACAAAATCAATGTTTCGCAATTAATACTGAATAGGTATATATTTTCTGCAAAAATATATTGACATTTGTTATATCAACACACTTTCTTTTCGTCAACGCTTATTTTCCATCGCAACGTAAATTCCTCCCCATCTGCTTGGTGGTTAGTAAAAGTTTTCTTTTTGTTCTGATCCTTCTGGTCACTAATGACTTCTTTTGTGATGTCCGCTATAAAATGAAGACACAACAAAACAATATCAGATAAAGAATTAGTTATATGCCCTCGATCAAAATGGGTAAATGGTATAGAAATCTTCCCCCAGGCCTATGATCTGTTGATCTGAGGTTAAGCTTGTAAGACAGTGTAAATAAGAAATAAGAGTAGAGCGGACAGAATTTTCGTTAAATTTAATCTTAGAACAAGGAAATGCATCTTCTGTTTCAAGGTTTGTTTCAAGGTTTCATCAAGCAGCGGCAAATCAATGGCCATTTTTTATCTCGAAAAATAAGTATTTAACAGCTAACTTTTATGTAGAAATTGACAACCTTGACTTTATTCTAATTATAAAAGAATGGTCGCTAGGTGGCCGTACCGTCAATGCAACCGACGAGCCCCATCCTCATCTGTATATAAATGGACGATTTTTGAGAGTCCCTGCCTTGAATGGGGTGATACCGCACATAGCGGGCAGAGATAGGAGATGGGAACATCACGCGACGCTTTTGTTTGCCATCTGTATTTCCCAGGAAAACCTAAAAAAAAGGGTAGTTATATTTGACTGCCATTAACAGTACCTCGATGTAGAAGTTAATCTAAAACCTGACTTACTTAAATATGATGAATAAGGAAAAATACTGACATTAAAGAAAACTTGGCTAAGATCCTGCTTGAATCTTTTTCAGACTTCCTGTTTAAAGCCATGTCAACTTTAATTACCACGCGTTTCGGAACAGCTTTTTTTTCAGTCCGTGTCATCTGTTTCCCACAAGCTGACAACCTCATTCCACGATCTGTATAATTATACAGTCAAGTAGACAATTTTAACTCACCAGAATATGGTTAGGATCAGTGACATTGTCCCCAATTGTGAGATACCGGAAGTTCTTTCCGTCATCTGAATAAGACACGGCAAACTTTGTCACCCATGATTCCTTGTAAGGGTAGTAGTCGTGTTCTAATTCTTCATGGTATCCACCTAAAATATAATAATTTACCCATTTTAAAACAATGAGGAGAAGAGAAAGGCTAGCAGCGATTATGGCCGATGGTGGAGGGAATAACAGGTAAAGCTATGTTTACAAACATGTTTGGTAATTGCTGCCCCACGGGGAAACTCGTGCGCCAGAACATTCACACAATGAGTTGAATTTAATAATGTCCTTGTTGGTACAGACCCACGGTGATCAAATTACAACAGGTTAAATTTTTACACGCGAAGGTAACAGGATCGTGGCATCAATCCCCAGTCTCAGTTGTTGCTATAGGACCTAGGCTTGAATCGGATACAAAAGGAATAAGGTTTAATTCAATAATAGAAAAACAAAGGCGCCAAAGAAATCAACACCAGTCATGACTATTTCTCAGAAACCCTAATCCCAAGAGAGATAACGAGATTAAGATAAAAAGAATAATTACCTTGAGAAACGATCCCGTGTATGCTGTGCGTCTTGTACAGATCCGCCTGCAGGTACTGGTTGTTTAAAATGTCTTCCGCATGGGTGAGAAGGTTCGTCTGCGTCAGGTATATGGCGGCGCCAGCGTACCGCAGAACATGGATGTTGCCTGAGATGGAAATTGGAAAAGATTTTGTAAATCTTTTAAGTTTCCACGGATATGTCGAACACATAACCACGCTAACATGGACGTGAAAATACATGATATTTTGCTAAATGTTTGGTTAATTGTGTATACGCAAGTTCAACTGAACAATTTTACAAGCTCTTTCATAAAAAGGGCAAATTTTGTTATATAATAAGGATCTCTTCTTTTCGTCAACATATAAACTTTTAATACTAATATTTGATTATTTTGACTGGCCTATGACATGACTGAGCCAAGTTTTGTCTCATTACCATAATTTGTCATGCAAAGTGTTCTAGTTGGCTTTACATCTGAGAGAATCGATAATTTATGGTGTTCACGTTTTCTGTCCAATAACATCATGTTCTCATAATCAAACATGTTTATGCTATTTTTGTTTATTATGTTTGAAGATTATTGTAATAGATTCTTTTATATAGTTTTCTAACATGGACAGGAATTTCACAGGACCGAATTGACGCGAAGAACTCACTTCAGCTTCTTCACGATCACAGTAGATTCTGCTTTTAAAACATAGTTTACAATCAAGGCTTTTGAATTTGAAAAATAAATTTGTCAATTTTTTAAACTTCCAAAATCAGTCCATTAAATCAAGAAATAAATACGTTGGAGATTCTATCCAACTATATTTGATGATGATTTACTCACTTTCTGCGTTGTGTGTGCATGTGCAGTAAAACGCCACAGAAGTACAGAATGGAAATGGAAAATTGGGTTCGCTCACCATTTCTGTTGATACTTGCCTATTCCATGATTATACGAGTTATTGGTTGCACAAAAGGTCAGACAAAACCTTTTGATTGAAGAAATAGTGCAAACCTTTCTGAAGCTTATTGCACGTTTGATAAAATAATGCAATTTGAGTCAACCTAGTTTTTCAAAACTATAATTCTTCTAAGAATATAAAGCCGAAATCATTATCGTTCGACTTGCCACTCTTAGTAATGTGAGTAATGGAATATATTTTCAGCAATATTTGTTGTTTCGTACGCTCTCACAGCTGTTTCTGTTTCGCCTTTTTTTTTTTTTGGTAAATAAAGTCATACATGTATTTGTTCATTCGATTAATTTAACGACGGTTTATTTTATTTGAAAGTGGAGATCTGGCTTTGTCAACTGAGCACGTGCGATTTTTTCACTCGCGTCACCACACAACACCTACGTGATCTTCAAACATAATACAGTTCTAGCGACCTCATATGTTTTTGTATTCACTCTGTACGTGAAGTGGAACTGCACTACCAGTATGAAGTGTGAACAAGTCTTTTTATGTTATTTCCTACTTGTTTGCAAAAAAAAAAAAAAAATCAAATTCACCTTCGCTCTCTTACCATTCAGTCTGAATTCTTTTTCCTTTATATCATCCAGACCAAAGGCGTCCGGGTCCTCTATGGTGACTGTCTTCACCTCTGTCTTGAAGTTGATTTTGTACCAATAGTTCCATTTGTCCATCTGACTGGACTTCAGGTGGATCAGCTCCGGGACGCACGTCGATACAACTAACAACAGGTGAATTTAAAACAAAAACGGGTCGTGAGACGCCAGTGGTACATACATAAATTTAAAAAGACGTTATCTGTCAACTTCTGTTAAGTCATAGAGTCTAAAAAATAGAAAAGTAAACGAAAACATAACTGGATTTAAAACAGTCATTTGCCAAAGTTTATCTGGGTCAAATTATTTTTTAAAGTTCAGTTCCTTTAACTACACAGGGCAAAAGCTCGCCTTTAACCATAGTAGGCTACTAGTAGTCAGCCACGGCTGTAAAATGTCAACAGATGTATGAGGAGACTATAACTCATGTATTGGATACTGTTATTAGGTTTGATAAGGTGTTTTATCGAAAGACACTTTTACCAGATTTGGTATGAGAACCTTTGAAAAACTTAAAGGGATAATAACTCTTCATATGATATCTATATCTCACAATAAATACATTGTAAACAACTCAAAGAACTATAATATATTCTATTTTACCACAAAAACGGCAGTTATGGCAGTAAATCAGAAATCTGTACTTGCCATTCGACCACATGACCTCCATGGATGACTATACTCTGTAAAAATCTCTTAAGAGATTAGAAAAAACCTTTTAGAAAAAAACAGGGACTAACTTTGAATGTAGAAATAGATTAATTACAATGTAACCATTGGTAAGTATGGGGAAATTGCTGTTTACCCCAGAAAAATGCATTTTTTGGCCAAAATGAACAGCTGTTATCCCTTTAAGCTTCATATTTTACCAACGTTTAGAANCATTTTTTGGCCAAAATGAACAGCTGTTATCCCTTTAAGCTTCATATTTTACCAACGTTTAGAACAAGATGTAATGATGGCAAAAACGTAAACCAATCCCCCGGCTGGTCATATAGATGAAACTATAGAATATTGCGGAAATGGGCGTCTCCGCAGTATTGCCATCTGTTTTAGGCTACTGGTAACCATTAACACTTGGGACACGGCGTCTTATAACCATTCGGGCACGCGACATACTGTGTTGTTACAAGTAATGTAGCGATTCCATTCGATATTGATTAACATTCTGTGTTATGGTTCTGGAGAGAGGTGTTTTTCCAAGGCTCAACGCTTTTCTTATACATTTGAATCCTAGAGCAAGTTCACCCGAAGGAATTCCCTTTTCGTTTAGTTTTTAAACACGTGGGTTTCCAGATGCTGCACGCCAGGTGCAGTGTGGTTGTAGAATGTCGAGATGGCTATATGTATTAGCATTGGACTATGTAATCGAGCATAACGAGTTGGAATCGCTGGTTGTCCGGCTACCTTGTAGCAAAGTGTTTCACAGATTTCCCATGAGGCACATTTGAGATTAATCAAAAGAATAATGGTCTACGGCCATACACTGAGAGGTTATTATTGGATTTTAATGAAAAGGTCATAAACGTTTGGGTGAAATGTGAAATTTATGGAGCCATTTCACAAAAAGGCCGTTAAAAGGCAATAAAGTTCTATGCAAAAAGGGACGGCATCCAAAAAATGTAGTTGAAAAACACACACACACACACTGGCTGCATGCAAACAACTTCACTCTCTGAGTCAGTACAATGTAAAGTCTACTTCGTGTACTTCATGGCACACTTTATACAAAGTGACGAACGTGCGATTATGTTATTTCTGTAAGTGCTTTAAATAATATGAAAACATTCTGTCCAAAGTTTCAAAGTACAAATTTAAATGGGTATCTTTGACGACAGAGAACAGGTAAAAACATTGGCATGACCAAACTGGAAACGCGAAACCGCAAAGGTATACACTTACATAATAGCTTAATCGCATCGCCATCACTGAAACTGAAAACATTGGAACGCAAGCAATATCAGCATGTACATCAACTATTTTAGACTTACCTCCTGAGATTGAATTCAGAACCACAGCAGACGTTAGAAGCCATTGCATACCAGCAGCCAACTGCATGGTGTTGTACGCGGCGGCAAGCAAATACTGCTGGCTGGCTGCGAGGTGCACTTTATCCCCGGCCTCACGTACCAGCGTCCCTGATCCTAATTAAAGCCTGCTGGCCCGGAGCAAAGGACGCCCGAATGGAAAACCCTTGCTCCAGAAGAGAATGACTACGATAATCCTAAAAAAGATCTTCACGGACCCCGTGTCACGATTTCAACTTCTTAAATTTAAACACCATCTGATCACGTAACTGGAATGACGTGTGGTTTGTTTGTCTGTGACTAAGTGTAGATTTTTGCTATATTTCCCTCCCCCTAAAAAAAACGAGTGTTCCTGAGTTTTGTTGGCTGTATTATGGTTTATGCTTGGCCACTTTGTGTTTCCAACACATGCGTAACATAAACTAGTTAAACTTAAAATATGGTTCAACAGGAAAACTTTCTGCTGGTGAGTGCTACAGAACCTGTGGCCCCTGTTATTTTTTGTGTCAGTTTCACTTTGACTATTATTCTGGACTAAAAGTGAAGGAATCCATGCTTCTTTTCCTGACTATAATCACGTTTAATATTGGTCATTAATTGAACTAGAATTGACATTCTTTTTACCAGAGTCATATTACCAATTCTTTCCAAAAGGCGTAAAACAGTCAACAAAATGAACAGCTCACGCAGAGAACTTTAATATAAATATAATACAGGATTTTACAGCAATTTCCGTTTTCCAAAGCGTAGAGACAAAAAAAAAATTGATATCGACAAGCCAAATTTTCAGTCGTCAAAGGAAATTTTCTGTAAAATATTGTGTTGTAAAATGTTTCTCTATGGTTCAATGTAAATTTGTTCAAAAAATTGTCATAACGTTATAATTAGACAGTCAAGTATTCGTCTGTCTGTCTGCGACATGCCATCATATCCATATACCAATCCTGTGGTTTTTCTTTTAGCTTAACTTGTTTACTTAACAAGTTATTAAAAACCGCGGAAGTTGTTACTTTTCTTCTCTCCTGTTCCCGAAAACCTTCCCACTTTTGTCACCCTCAGTGTCAAAGAGCTGGCTGTAGTCTTGCCGCAGTAACTTTTCAAATAAATGTTTAAACCGGCACCGTGCAGCGTTCTACAACTCGGGGTGCATTCCTCCCTCTTGTTCTTCGCAAGAAAGTAAACCATCCCTGAACGGATAATGCCTTCAATTAGAAACACAAATGTTTTTCTTTGGCGTAATTCTGGTCACTCTTTTACTCTTGAGCGTATTATCCCACGAATAGGTTTAGTAATCTCATATGAGCTCATTGTTTTTAATTTATTTAATCAAGAAAAGCATGGTTCGGATTGACTCACGCACGTTTGCTGGCAAAACAAAAATATTACATGAACAAACACGAAATTAGTTTCTATTGTGAGAACAAAATGATGAACAACAAGTTATGGTTGCCTGTGCCAAGGTGAGCTTATTGGCGGGAGTTTCTTGTTAGTTCAACAGGAATAAACGGCAATGGGGTTTGCTTGGCTTAGAATAGATACA
>NW_019775830.1:2896-13342 GCF_001039355.2 Lingula anatina
TTTTTTTTTTTTTTTTTTTTTTTTTTAATAAATATGTCTGTAATGAATTCAAGTACTTGCAAGAGAGTGACAGACCAGGAGAGGGAGGCTTAAAAGGTGTGAGGGAGCTGTAGACTCTGACGAGCAGTAATGATGTCTTAACACAAGATTATAGATCCTAAGTTGGCACTGCATCAGTTCCAGTTCACACTTCGCATACAGAAATGTTGTTACCCAACAAACCCAGAACGTTATCATAACGTTACCATAACGTTTTTGGGTTGTATTAATGTTACGTTATAATAACGTTATAATAACGTTCTGAGCTTGCTGGGAAGAGACCTGAGATAAAAGCATGAAATCTGATCACTTTTGATCAAAATGCTGAAACTGTTAGTAGCATGTTTTTGGTATGACCTTTGGTCTAATATGGCGGCCAAAGGCTAACATCATCAAATGCAAGGACTTTATTGTATCTTCATTGACTCGTTGTAGTGCCTGGGAAGTGGATTGCCACATAAAAAGAGGCACATTGCTATCACGGGATAAAAAAAGTGACTCAGAAAATTCTCAGAAAAAAAAAAAAACTCCCGTCACTTAAGAAACTAAAAGGAATTGAGGTGCCGTTCACGGGGCATGTCTCAAGCAAAGATTTTAAAAAATGCGTACAAAAAGTTACATTTTGTGCATGCTGAACACTATGAGTTTCAAAGCAATAGTTTAGTGGCTGGTCACTGCTCAAATAAAATTCCTTAACCGTATCTTACCACGTCAAAGTCCAACGTGCGAATCTTAAATTTTCGTCTGCTAATCTCTTAAAATTCGCATAAAGAATACTGGTTTATTTATTCCCAGATCAATACAGATACTTGTTTGCAATTAACGGTTGCCACCGGTATTTGTCGCATATTGTTGCGTCACGAAGCCCATCAGAGAATGTCAAAACACACTAGAGTGATGGCTCCCATCTTCTATAAATGTATATCATTTCAAACATGTATAAACGAAAGCAATTCAATCATATTTTTATCAGATATGTTTTTTCTTACGTTATTTCTTTCTTATTTATCAAATCTCTGGTTGCGTTGTTGTTTTCTGTCTCTGACAAGAAAATATAGCGTGAAAGAGAAAACTATCCACTAGAACCCAGGCGGTCTTGCAGTGTTTGATCTTGACGGTTGAATATCGATCAGCGGCAGGCACACATTGCATCTCGCGTCCCTGGGCAAATTTAAGCTTCACCACCAGAGCTTATCTTTCAGATGACTCACTCTCTCTCTCTCTCTCTCTCTCTCTCTCGCCCCGGTGATGAAACAGTTTCCTTTGCGTAAGCGGCAAAACGCAAATTATATATGTAGTCTGTACTGGGTGATGGAGGATGGGGAAGAAATGAGGATGAGGATGGTGGAATGATGATGAGGAGGAGGAAATGAGGAGGAGGAGGAGGAGGAGGAGTGAGATTGCATGAGACAACTCCCACTTTGCAGCAAAACGAGGGTTGCGTGTGTAAAAAGCTTCTCAAAAAAGTATACCTCTTATCATCCATGACCCCTCACTCCTATCCAAGGATAGAAATAAAAATGAAACAAATAGAAAAGTAGACGAAATGGAAGATAAAAATGAAATATAAAATATATATACCAATTCTTAGTTAAGTATGAATCTGGGATCAGCGACACAAAAACATTAAGTTATGGCTTATGAAAAAAAAAACAATGCCATTAAAAAACGATAACAAGATAGATATGCTGCAAATTATAATGTTCTGGGCACTAGACTGCTATCTTCAAACAATCCCGGGAAATGCAGTTCGTCTCCCTCAAGATCTAAAAAAAGGAGCATGGAAAGATTCAGCAAATATATATTTTCTATATAAGGAGCCCTTAATAAAAGTCCCGTTGAAAAATAGAAAGGAGCAAATGATGTTACGTAATTAAATTCCCTAAGACCCTGGTATATATACTTGCTCCAATATGTACAGCGCATGTTAGCAGGTTCCAATGCACTGATACAGTGGTTATTGAAACCCTCTCCAGACTATCGAATCTCTTCCATTTATCATTTATCCTCAGCTTTGCTCACTTGTGCACTTTCTGTAGGCAGTATTTCCCTATTTTATAAAAGGAAACCAAAGGACTGTTTATTGTACGATTATGTTTCAAAACAGTACCTTGTTTTTTTTTTAATTTATGGCAAAAATGCCAACCCAACTGATTCCACAAATAACAGTGTTGGTTTCATCAAATCCAGAGAACTGGTCCTACACCGGGATGCATCATCAAGGTTCTGGATATATATCAAGCTTTAAACTGACTGGAAATGGAATTAACTATTAGCTGTATAAAACCTGTTGACAGTTCGTCACCATTGATCTCTAACTAAGGCGCATATACCATTGCAGCACCGACAGGAAGGAAAGATGGCAGCCAGCAATATTGTGTTAAAGTTTGCAGTCTTGGTAGCCCTGGTAGTGGAATATGGTAGGTACACACACTGGACAAAAGAAGTGTCACCCCCTAGCTCAGAGTTATAAAAGTGGGCAGATGTTGGGTACTTATAATGCCTGGTCTACTTATAATGTGACTAATGAGTATAAAACCGCTATACCATGGAATTGTATTGTTGGTCTTGTACATGTACAGCAAATGTTATTCCTGTCTTCCTCCAATATGGCAAGATACAGGCAATTGTCTAACGGTTATACGTGCAAGTTATTAACCTGAAGAGGCGGAATATAAGCAATGTCAGAATATCGATACAATTGAATTGTTCAGACAGAACCGTGCAGAGGGTCTGGTCTCGTGTGGAAACACTGGATCAAGAGACAAATTGCCTCTGATGGGTCGTCCAAGAAAAAAAAACTGGCCGTGAAGACCGACGACTGATTTTGATGTCCAGGTTGTCAAAGTTTAGACACCGCTTGTCAGTTGGCAACACAGTGGAACAATTTCACACATAAGAATGTGTCTGTGAAAATTGCTAGGCGTCGGTTACATGCTCAGAGAGTGTACAGCAGGGTAGCAAGACTGAAACATCTTATATCGTTACAAAACAGGCAACGTAGAGTAAACTAGGGTCAACAGGTTCTGGAACTGGACAGTTCTTGACAATTGGTCCTATATATTTTTTCTGATGAGTGTCGCTTTGGTCTGACCTCTGATGACAGACGGGTACTATGCTGGCAAACTGCTGGTAAAGCATTTGAACCACATGCACTGAATTTTCGAACCCGGAGCAACATATTCATCATGGTGTGGGGCTGCATCAGCACCCATGGCTTGGGCGAATTGATAGTGGTTAATGGAAACATGAATCACTAGAAATATATCGATGTTTTGGAGTCAGGCTTGCTACCATCTATTACTAACATGTTTGGTGACAGGAATTATCCATTTGTTCACCAGGATGACAATGCTTCTTGTCACAGGCCCAGAGCAGTTGATGATTGGTTTGACCAACAGGACATTCGCAGGGTGATGTGGCCTGCCCAGAGTCCGGATGCAAACATAATAGAAAATGTGTGGAATGATATGTCAAAACTTTTTACAAATGCCCGTCTAACCAGCAGAGAAACTCTGTTATATTCAGTGTTTCATGCTTGGGCCAGCATAAGCCCTGAACGCATCAGACAATTATATGAAACCTTGCTTCGTAGACAGGCACCTATTATTAGGTCACGTGGCTATGCCACTAAGTACTAATTTTGGACTTGAAACTACATATTTTGGTAGAATGTATATTTTGTTCTCATTTTGTGATTTTTTGTGAAATTTGATGTTAATAAAATGATACCAGGAGCATATCATTCCACAGTCATTTATCTCCCCCATAGTATTGGCTCAGTAGGGGTGACACTTCTTTTGTCCAGTGTGTGTAGTATAGCTCCTGTGCGTTTTCTTATCACCGAATGGTCGTGATCTTTTATTTTTCTGCAGTGTGGTGTCTGAAGGAGTGTAGAATGACATATCGGGGTAGTTTGCTCAGGCGGTGTTGAAAACGCCATGGGCAAGGCCAAGATGATGAGCATATTGAGGGATAATAATAATAATAATACAAACCACTAAAATTTAATACGGAAAAGGGATAAAGGTATGAAGGGCATATTGAAAGATGAAATAATAATAATTATAAACACAGACCACTAAAAGTTTAATAAAGAAAAGGGACACAGGTGTTTTAAAACGTTCGTTTCTGAATTTTGGTACACTGAAATTTGACTGGCAATGTCTTAGGTTTCACTGTGGTTTGCAGGTTAATATTGTACAGTGTAAGAGAAAAGCACCGAACGAGAGAGAGAAAGCAAGGATGGTAGAGTAATATGGAGAGATATCCACGGTTTCTGTTACTACCCAGATATAAGTTACACTAATTTCGGATTTTTTCAGCAAAGTGGCACGTGAGAGAAGAGCAACAGTTACGCTAATTTTTTTTTCTATATTTTTATCATTATTATTGTTATTATTAATATTATTTTACAGAAAATATTTATAAAAGTCACAATCACTCTACAAACCCTTTTGAATGAAAACCAACTAACTCGGTGCAAGATGTAAATTATGTCGTGTATACACTGTATAAAGCTAAGGCGTATAACTGTAAACAAAACTAGATTGAGCGTCAGTTGTAGCTTATTTTTACGATCTCGTGCCTAAGGATTAACCATCAGCGCTGAAGACTACACATGGAACCGGTTGTAGAAATACAATATTGTCTGCTGTGGATGCCGCGATCAATAAGCATTCTGAAGAAGCTGGTTATCTGCTATTAGTTCGGATTGAGCATCGAGCAAAGCTGCATGTAGATTTATCAATAACGCTCTCTGAACCGTGGTGGAAAATGAAAATAACATATATTGAACCTGTATTTAATTTCGTCGAACGCGTAAATTTGACACCATCATTACTACATTTTCCTAACTATCCTTAAACGGTAATCGGCATCAAAATGCCCATCATAGTTTTTGGTGGGGACAGAATGGAGATATTTTGTTCATGTAATCACACAACCCTCTGAATACAAATTAATAAATCAGAGTAGAAATTTTGAAATTTAAACAATCATCAGACTTGCATCAAGGTCTACGAATTTTTGCCGCACTGGTACATTATGTTTTATTGTACTGTTATTCAGTTGATGTGTAAAACGTTGTATGTGTAGTATATTACACAACTGCTTGGCAGAGAGCTGTTATTTTTACACTGTTACGTGTAAATATTTTCACCTGGTGGCTGTTGCCCCTGGCAGCCAGAAAAATGTCAAATCTGAAAAATATTTGTGAAAAGTGATAAACCGCATTTTCGCAAACAGAAGGTCGTAACAGCAGTGCTTTTTTATGCAGGCCAGTGAGATATTACCCTGAGCTTCAGAGATAACTTGACACTAACCTCCTCACAATAGCCTATCTTCATCGTGTCAAGTTACCTCTGACGAAAATAGTTTGACCTAGTTTATATAAGCCAATCGAATCCAAGTTTCAAAAATTTTCACCAAAGTTTGGTGAAAACGCTGATTGGTTGACCGTCAATCGGTAATCCTCGGCTGATTCCGCAAGCTCCATACTAACAACAAAGTTATTGTCGAGTGCGGAGACATCCGAGTAGTGCCGAGTGCATAACCGTACACAAAGAAAGCATGGCGTCTTCTACGAGTGACTACGTAAAATAATGTGTTAAGTTATCTCTTGATTCTTTGCAAAATAAAAGTATATCGGAATTGAAACCAGAGAAGTTTGAGGCCCTGCATCATTATCTACTGAGGGATGATGTATTTTGCGTGCTGCCCACAGGTTACGGTAAGTCCCTGATATTGAGCCTTATCTCTGATTGGTCCGGATTTGAACAAAGCGCGCTTTGACTCGTTCGCGTTCATTGGCTAGATCGTTCAATGAGTCATTGAGTGCGGGCTTTAAATTTGATTGGCGGGCGGCGGGGGCAATCGAATGTGGTCAGAGGTAACTTGACACGATGAAGATAGGCTATTGTGAAGAGGTTAGTGTCAAGTTATCTCTGAAGCTCAGGGTGGTGGGATATACACGCAACCTTATGCGCATGAACAGCTGACTGGAGTACAATAGTGTGCAATAGTCTAAGGCCCCATTCAGAATAGAGACTAACTAGTCCGAGGATCAAATATGGCGACCCACTACAAAGCTAGCCGTCAAATCCGCTAATAAACACTGAATAGACAACCCGTACAAGGCAGTTATTGTTAAACTTAAATGAATTGCACCGTTTTTAGGGACTGGCAATTAAAAAAGCAGGTTCAGTTAAACATTTTGAGTTATGCGTATATGCATTTTACAGCTGTGAATTGAATAACAATAACGCGACTCTCCTTGTTTGTTTTTATTCAAATATGCATTTAGAAAATGCACTTGAACCACCCATGACATGTTAGGCGCCATATTGGACTCAACTCTATCCGACAATGCAGCGTATCTCAGCAACATGTGACTTGAATCTGGCACTATGAAGGGTGTCAAATTTTGGACGAACAGTATTTAAAGGCTTTTTTAAATTCCCAGTGCTACCAGAAATAAATGGAATTAGCTTTAAGGCAGTTAAAGGTCACAATGGAGGTAGAATTTGCGTTCGGATAACCTTATCATTACGATGTGCGTGTGTAACACTTTGAGTCATAGTGTTACCAGGAGTGGATCTGGGGANAGATGTAAGTATAGGGCAGTTACTATAGACACCATTTTCCTAGCAACCAGTACAAATTAACATATTTTCCTATCAACCAATGCAAAAGAATGGTTTCAAATTGTTTTTTTTTTATGTACAGGTATGTTAATATCTATGTTAATTTATGTTGTCATATTAGCATCACTCTGAAGAAGTTGTGTAAGTACACAAGGCTCTTGATGCACATATCTTGTCTAAACTATACTCATTACGCCCGATGAATGTCTGTTCCTGTAAGAACTTACGTGTGTAGCCTTGGTGCAACCCATGCTGATGTTGCTCAAAAATTCCTGAAGGGGAAGCTCGTTTTGGACAAGTTTCAAAGAACATTTGCCTTTCTTGATAGCCATTGACCATGGTCATGAGCAAAACAACGGGGTGATGAAAAATGAAGGTGGAATGTTTGGACTGACACCTGATGACGAAGCTCTTCTGCGATGGGCTGTAGCTGGGCCAGAACCCATTTGAGGAGTTTGAAGCATCCATTGTAGGAAAAAGAGAGAGTGGCAGCCAAACAAACTGCCATGAGCAAACTGATGCCACCCAGAGGATATTTGCCAAACAATTTAATTCACTGGTGAATATAATCGACGACAAGGGAAACCCATTTCAGGAGGAGAGTTTAGACATTTCCAGACCACAATTACTGGACATAATGGAAAAGGAATGAATACCCCATTCACACTACAGTTACAAAAATGCGCATTTCTATAATTCGGATTTTTCGTGAGGAATCCGATTCGGTATTGCGTTCACACTCGCTAAGAAAATCCGAATTCCACGTTGAAAATTTCAGGTTTAACTTCCTGTTTTGAACACTCGCGCATGCGCCGCACAGGAAATCTTAAAATACCAACAAAAATTTGTGACGACAAATGCAACTCTAAAGACATTCCAGCATTCTTGAGAAGTATAAGATGGCAAAATAAGTTTGTTTCCTCATTTTGTAGTGAGTGGGGACCTCCAAATACGTTTGGTGCAATCGCTACAGTAATAAACAAGCGTTCATAGATACCCGCACTTATCTGCACACATGCGCAGTTAGATCTGTACAGGTGTCGATTCCGGTCAGTTATCCGGATAGCGCTTAGAAATCCACCTCGCTTGCAGGATTTTGAAAATGCGCATTACAAAAATCCTCTTGCGTTCACACTACTGCATTTATTCGCATTGTGACCTAATTCGCAATTTATCCGGATAACTGAGCGTAGTGTGAACGGGGTAGAACTGAGTACCACACGTCCATACAAACAAATGGCAAAGGGCGGTATGCAACCTTCGTGAAGGAGCGTCTTCTGACAAATACAAAGCCAATAACAGCTACCATTACCAGAAACAACACAGTACCGTTCAACAAACAAGCACAACTCTCCTGTAAGGCGACTCAAAGGCCAGTTTTTTCCAAAGTGAATCTTCTCTCTGTTCAAGGTTACATGTATATGTTGCATGCCAGACAAGAAATGGTGACTTGGGCAGCTTTTTAAACAATGAAAACCACCCAATTCCACTATTTCTATCTTTCTTTGGGCAGCTCCGTTTGCCACGGCAGAATTCTCACCTTATAGATTGCCTTGAGCAACACGTGAAATTTTCATCTCCATGTAAGGCCAAGAACAGATGTAAGCATTATGGATGGTGCGTTACTCGCCAGCACAGCATTTCCACACCTGGCGGAGGCAAGATTTGGTGACGACACTGCAAAGGTGTTTGTTCCCTCAAATCAAAAGCCAACAAAATCAGGCTCAAAATGGAGACGTTGCATGAGACCGGTATTTCAACAACAGCCTAAAAGCAAGAACCAGAGAAAGGGCGGTATGCTACCTTCGTGAAGGAGAGGCCCAACACAACGAAGACGGGTGGAGTTGTCTTGCGCCATACCAAGGAACTGGAAACAGTTTCTTCGCATGAACGACAACAAGACAGAGTTGTTGAAACCCTTAACACAAATGTAGCATGTGCACTGTGCCCACACTGTGCCCCTGCTCAACACATGGCCAACCTATCTCCCAAAAACCATTGGGAAGCAGATTCCAGAATCATGGTACATACTGCTGATGCCATCATGCTTGGCTTTAAATAGATCTTTGTTCGAACAGTAGTTGTACTTGCAGTAGTTGTTCTGCCACAACAAGGAAGGGCCGACCTTTTGGTTGCATTTGGTATAAGCAAGAAGTTCCGCTTCATTCCTGCTAGTGAGATATGTGCATCACTTAGTTCACAGAAATCTTGGTACATGAATGTCCAGTGTTTATACTTGCATAGACTGCGACACTGTATCCCAATTTGCCCAAGTGGAAAAGAAAACTGCATGGAAAGTCTGGGAACACATGACGAATTGACTGCAACGTTCTATGAGTTGCACAATTCACATCAAAAAATATCTGAAGAAACAGAAGCTTCATTGGGGTATTTCACTATACTCCTCCATGACAGGGCAGCAACGAGTACCTCTATCAGAAGTTCGAAAGCTTCTAATCACACACAAAGACCGTCAGGTGTCATAATTTCATAATCGGTGTTTACTCTTTCAACTATTAAAAATACTTTATAGTTTGATTTTATTTTAATTGCAATGTGTCTTCATTGTCATTTTGACGTTTGCTCTTCCCATGACACGAAGGTATGGTACCATCCTATCCATGTACCTGCAAACTCGATTGGTGGCTACGTTTGAAATATGCCTATTTTCCTTTCATTCCAGCAAACGGTCAGTTACACGACGACCATGACAATGGTGATGCGCATGTGCGGACAGGCCGGAAGTACAGGGTGTACCCCTATCACCATGGACACCAAAGTGGGACCGCCCCAACCACCAAACAACGAACAGTCAACGCTCAGAGACCAGATATCCCAGATGGTGCAAAATGCGAACATGTCCATCACCCCCACGATCTCTGGACAGCAGTGCGCATGCGCTAACGGTGACGGCTGTAACAAGGAACCGTCCGCGATGTCCTTGGTGGAAATGACCACTACTAAAGCCCCGGTCACTACAACTGGACCCACAACGGGGGCAGGGTCGCTCCGAGCCGCCATCTACACCGTGCTGATCATTCCTTTTGTGGCTATGTTCTCTTAAACTAACGTTACATATTTCCATCTGACCTCCATGTGTATGTATATGTATATGTACTAGGGCTCTTTCACGAGTAGAATGCCGTGTAGCAGTAGTTTGCTTCTTTTTTTTCTATCCCAAACAAATTGAATAAGAGTAGGAGAGAGTTCATCTGTGGATTACACGTACACTGTATATGACTGACACTGTTGAGGACAAAGAAGCAAAAATAAGATCAATTAATTTGGGCATTGATGTTGATCGAAACTGCCCAATGGTGACAACATGAATAAGAATTTTAGGACAGATGTCTTATAGGACCCTTTAGAATTATGGGCCAATTTCTGACAGGGTCCTATAGGACCCTTTAGGAAATTTCCGTTATTGCAAGCGCGCAATGTCTGCAGTGAAGATATCGCCAAAGGTTTCAGGCAAACCGTACCTGAGAAATGGCACTGAACCCAACAACAGTGGAAACTGACTATGTGTTGTCGCTGGTATCAGTACTCACTATACAGAACGTTTTGTGAACAATACGGCAGTAAATATATATTATTGCATGTGCAAAACTGTTTTTAGCGTACAAAGTCGTGGTTCAACATGACGCCAGTACCGAATCCATATCACATATTGTATGGCCAGGTATGAATTTATTTCATCTCACCATAATATATACCTGACTCGGGTTGATCTTTGTACAATTTTTTTTCACTAAGGTATATT
>NW_019775830.1:14807-115780 GCF_001039355.2 Lingula anatina
ATATTATTGCATGTGCAAAACTGTTTTTAGCGTACAAAGTCGTGGTTCAACATGACGCCAGTACCGAATCCATATCACATATTGTATGGCCAGGTATGAATTTATTTCATCTCACCATAATATATACCTGACTCGGGTTGATCTTTGTACAATTTTTTTTCACTAAGGTATATTAACTGTGGGTGCACATCTGCAAAATTATGCACATATGCCCCTTTCTGTGTTGATAAGGTCACGTGAAAATATCAGGAAAATTAGACCCTTCAGAATTTACAAAACGCACATTTTGCTGATGTTGGCAAAGACGTGCGCTGTTGACAAAAGATACTGGATTTAAAAAAAAAGGCTATACATGATGGAAATACAATATATGTGGAAGGCATGATCCGAATATGCGGTTTGCATTTGCGGTGACCTGGTACTTGGCTGATCAGAACCACGTTTTTATTGATGTTCTTAGTGTTTTAGATGTACCTCCAAAGAGCACTGCTGTATCCGTGGCTCCGCGAGTAGAAAGCCTAGGCAATTTGCGACAATAGGAATGCATGGAAAATATTCATGTTTATCTGTAGGCACGCAAAGCGATAAAATGAACATCATTCGAACCCTTAGCGTACATGTATGGTGACTAACACAGTTTTGTATTTTTTCCACTGGCGTCTCTTTAGGTGTTTTGGATTATCTAATAAAACAGCTTTAAATCTGTTCGCAACATATTTACTTGATTTTATATCAGCATTCATCGCAAAGTATAGACAAGTGTGAAAACTGTGAAAAGTGTCGCAAAACCATCAGCCAGCTTGTAACACATACACTGTTTTCTGGTTTTCTATCCTGTTGGCACGGGAGCTGTGCGGCGACTTGAACGTGTTTCTAGAGAGATATCTACACTAGTACGCAGTGCTGAGATCAAGCCGGTGTCACACCACGGTGCATTAAGTGTCGTGAGACAGGACATACATTCTGGCTTGATATCCGTCCTAATAAACCCGAAAGGACCCATTGGACGTGTAGTCCTTTAAGGATAATTTACCTGTCTTGGGATAAATTTCAAACGCTTTCCTGGACATTGTCGCACAGTTAAAGCTACCTCGTGTGGGCTTTTTATTCTCGATTTTTTCTGTGTTTGTTTATTTATTGAGGGTAACACTCTTTTAGATGACTCAAGTGGTATTTCTATGCACAATTTGCAATTTAAAAAGAAGTGAAAATGCAATGAATGTTCGCGCATATTTGGCAAAGTGATAAAACCGTTACTACTCCCCAGACTAGAAAATGTGCTAAAAATCCGCAAGAGGTGGGGAGAATTTCTCAGAGTGATCAGTAATAGCCGGGAGTGGCGTCGTAGAAAGAAATGCAGAGGCGAAGCACAAAATATTGAGAAATTAGCACTTGTGTGCAAGGGAGTGATTCCATAAAACAAAAATTAGAATTATGTCAGCTTTTTTCGTTTCTTCGCCGCGCTCTCGCCTGTCTGCCAATTCTTTACATCTCGCCCTCCTCTACATCCCACGAAATATCGCTCGACTATACGCTCACTTACGCCAATATACGATATCTCTGATTATTCCCACTGGGATAAATAAGACAGTAAAAATAAAATACATAAAGTGATCATGAACATCTGAACCCTAACAAAATCTATTCCCTATGAAATTGCAATGGTCCCGGCGAGATGTGGCTGCAGTTCTTTTATACCCTGGATGGGCAGAGGCGGCTGAGTTTCCATTTAGTTCAATTTTACAAAGGTGGAGATGGCATACACTTAGTCATCCCACGAACCCATTAAATGAGGGGCTTTTAATCGTCCCTGTGGAGCCACCATTCAACGCTTTTAGAGAAATATTAATATGAGATTAAAGCTACTGTTCTGTTATGTATTTGTAGTCTTATTTTCACTACAATCCTCTAGGTGATCGGGCTTTAGTCATTACTCTTGGGTAATCATACACCGAGAAAAAAATTCCCAGGTCTCTTTTACTCTCAGATGGCTATGCTTTTAAAATGACTAATGCTTAGTTACAAAAGAGAGGTAGTGCATTTGCGGTTAAAATGCCCTTATACTTTACATAAGCATGTTCAGTGCCTATGGCATTAATATGTTTTCGATTTTTAAGCAAGAACATCCAGACATTTAAGCATATTCAGCAAGACATGTTCATGTTTTTTTTTTTCAATACGGCGAAAGCGAGGAAAGAATAATTTACTGGTGAAATGAAATTTACCAAAGAAAATACAATTTTAAAGTAATGACTGGTACATATTTTTTCAGGAACAAAAGAAGCAACCTGCTTTTGCCTGTCCTACTTTTTATGTGATCTTCATCAACAGAATTATCCACAGATAGGATAGCTACAAAAATGTAATTGAAAAAAAACACGCTCCATTCCTTAGACTGGTCTAATAGGCCCCAAGAAGCCACGGTGCTTTTACAGGTAGATCAATGGGGGCACCGCTTATTTTTGTGTCAACAATTTGAGCTTAAACTTATTTAAAGTAAATAGTATTTTCATTGGTGTACATTGTATAGTTTGCGGGTGTTTCTGCAACCAAGAGTGTATTATCATTGACTTACATATTGCTGCTGTTTATCTAACTGAAGTAGGAAAGAAAATGACAAATAATGATAATAATAATGATAATAATCATCCTCATTTTAAAAAAATTAATTAAAACAAACAATGTAAAAATTAGAATGTTACTTGAGCACTCACTTAAAAAATCATTAACAAAAGCCCTATTCATAGTTTTTATTAGAGACGTTCCCTTGGGTTCCCTTCTGACAGTAGCTGGAGAGTCTTTCCTACGCAGTAAGATAGTCAATAAATACCATTCCCCTCGGTACAGCGATTTAAAAAGAATTGTCACCTTACATGGTGTGAAAAGTAAATGGCCCAAAGAGCGTAATTGGTGGGGGTGGGGGTGGGGGTGTTCGTAAAAATCAACAAATATCCAGTCGTGTGCTTAAAAGAGAGTGAGCATTAGAGTCAAGGCTATTTTTTTTAAAATGCGATAGTTGAGACAGCACAGTGCGGTTGTCCTATCCGTGCGATAAATGGAACATCCAACAAAATAGCATTTTACCTTGAAATAACAGTTTATTTCGGTATGAATATCATTATATTACGCTGACACTACAAAGAACACTATAAGAGGGGATAGATGACCAAAGAAAGCCGGTAATAATTCCATATTCAATTAAATCTTTTACATAGGCCTATACAATCGTTTCACAATGGTTGCCCTTCAGTTTCTGATGGCAAGATGACATTGGTCTGACGTTATCCCGACTCCGTCTCATTTCACAATTTCGCATAAACTTTTAATGAAAATCGGTAGACGGGCGCAGCTCATCTATTTGGAACTTTGACGTGGTAATCTTTATTGTTTTGACTAAGAACAGTAGGCGTAAAATGCTGTCATGATATGGTGAATCAAAGGTTGGCAAATGCTCATGCAGGGAGATCGAGATCATTTAAAGAGTAAACAAATTCATAAAGAATAGGGGTAAAACTGTCAGTCCGCTGGCCTCGTGTATCGAGAATACCAGGCTCTAAATTTAAGTTTTTCCTTATGTAACATCAAAAATGTAAATGAATTCTTTTTAAAATACAGTTTTTACTTGAAATAATCTACTAAACTTCTAGCCTTAAACTTAGTGAGCAGTGACACAAGCTATAACAGTGACACAAGTAGTTCCAAATTAATTTCCCTATTAATCACAGTTGAAAATAGCCAGAATTAAAAAAAAACACAGTCTCGGAATGCCTTCATTTACTTTGTATTCTTGATATTATTTTCAACTGCGCATATATTCAACTTACCAAGTTGCATTGTATGAGTACTACACAAAACTCCCCACATTTACTTTAGCCATATTTTACCTACGTGCTATTCAACAATATGTATCCAATTGCCAAGTTAACGAGCACAAAATAACCTTAATGATTTTCTACGGTATATCTATCAATTGAAACCATCCTAGTTTAAGACTGTTGGCACTGAGACTAGAAAATGAGGTAAGAAAACAACCAGAACTACTCAGTATATATGTCGATAGATTCTGTTAGTTTTTATTCGTTGCCGCACTCGTCGCCTTAATTGTTTCTTATCCTACTCTCCTCCAAACCTCGCTTGATTTTACGCTAATTTGCGAAACTTGGGCTACCTTGGATTATTCCAATTCATATAATTTTTCTGACTAACAATATTTAGTCCATATTTAGACAGTTTCTACATCCACATAATCCAACCTCACATGCTGAAGGCAGCAATTAAGACCATCAATACGAAACAATAGATGGCGCTGTGCGGAGAAGCTCCGCCGTTTTTGTCCCCCTTGGTGGCCGTGTCTGGTGACCCCGTGGTGGCGGCGGCGGTAGTAGTGGGGGCCACATCCACCAGCGACATGGTGGACTTCGCCGAGTTACAGCCATCACTGTCGCACATGCACTGCTGGCCGGACAAAGCTGGGGTCACAGACTGATTCATATTTTGCGCCATCTGGGCCAGCAAGTCGCGGATAGTCTGCTGTTCGTTGTTGGGGCCCTGAGGGGGTCCCATCCTTGTGTCCATGGTGAGAGGGGAGCAACCCGTGGCCCCGGCTGTACCGCACATGCGCATCACCATTGTCAGAACCATTCCGTAGCTGATCGAGTTCTGTTACATTAGATATCAAAAGAAAAATGCCTGATCATATAAATATTGATGCCAAACTTTTTAAAAAGAGAAATTGAAAATGCGAATATAGAGGACAATCCACTTATATAACACCTTAGTTTGAACGGGCTTTTCATTGTCTCTAGATAGCGCAATGGTGATAAAAGCGATCATAGTCCATTTGAGTGAGAATCGAAACAGTATTTCTCATAATTCAAAAAAGAAAAAAAACCTTTTACCCTTTAGAAATGACACACTTTATTAGTCAAACTTACCCCTTCTCCAATGGGGACAGACGCCGATATATCTACTTGCAAGTCTGCCGTCAAGCAGGGATTATCCCCGCAGGGCATTGTTTCAGTACTGGTACCGTCATGACAAGCCGTGTCGTTCATTCCTGGCACAGACGAAGGAAGCAGCTTATCGAAGTCCATGCCCTCTATTTTTGGAAGACCGCTGTACCGCATGTTGATGAACTGACAAAACCTGCATTCTCTGGCACTTCCTGGAAGAAGGAATCACTGTGTAACATTGGTTACGTCTTATGCCATCGCAGACAACTCTTTTCTTGCAATTGACGTCATTTTACCACCACAAATATAATTTCAAGCAGGAATATATTTTGCCTATACTAAACACTTATTGAATGTCGACGACTTATCATATTCTTAGATTTTGCAACCATTACGGATTGGTGAATTCGAATGAACTACACCGGACAATTCTGGTTTTGAAACACAAATACAAAGCTTATGTCCCTGCATGTTTAACCTTTGAATGTCATGCGAAATCAAGGCTCTTTCTTTCAAATGAAATGCTTTCTAGGTAGAGCCTCGGGTTGCAGAGTAGCAATTCCAGTACTGTCTGCAGACACGAAAATGCTAATCTTTGTGAATTTTGGGCAGGGTGTCATACTCAAAAAAACACAGAACGTTAGTACAACGTTAGCATAAGGTTTATATAAAACGCTATGGTAATGTTATAGAACGTATTGTGCTTGCTTGCCGTTTTTGTAGTCAGGGTGCTTAGATATGACAAGCAAAGATCCTGTTGGCTTGGGCTTATTCACCGTCACGCCCTTGGCTTGTCAAGGCAACATTTACGGTATGATCAATTGTTTCAATTAAGATTTACTATAGAATGCCAGTAACCTATATTTACTGTTATCAGATGAGTAACTCACATCTTGTGGTCTGCGATTAAGATTAAGATATTTACAAGTATATGCATGATGTATAATAATGATATTGAAAGTTATAAAATAGTAATACACGGTATTTCGTTGATTGTTATCATGGTCTGTGGGAGCCTATGAGTTCTTTTATTACTAGGCTCATCAGAAAAGGCCGAAATCAACATGGCGTATATCTCTTCTTCTTTAAGCCTAGGGGCAAATTGGCGCACAGGCCCTATGTGCCATGGGAGATTGTGCACCACATTTAATGAGGGATTCTTAACTAGCCTTGATTTCACATGACATCCAAAGGTTAAACACGCAGAGACAGAACCTTTTTATTTGTGTTTCTGAACTAGAATTTCCCGCTGTCGTTTGCTCACCAATCCATAATGGTTGCAATATGATAAGTCGTCAAGATTTAATTAGTGATTACGACAGGAAAATAAATTCCTGCTTGAAATCATATTTGTCGTATCAGAGCGTATAAGTTTGCGAATTTTCCGTGCACTTAAAAATTCCTGTTCCTTTTATAAATAACATAAGTGCACCCACTACGTAGGAAATAAACCTCATTTTAGACTGGGTTCCCATACACAGATCGATCCATCTAGATCGATCTAACTCCCTGGGGAGCCTCGCTAAATTGTTATCAACTAACTGGCTTAAATGTCTGTCACGCCTACCAAATCCGCTTTACTAGGCCTGATAGACATTTAAGCCGGCCAAGTTAACAGCAATTTAGTGAGACTCCCCAGGGAGATAGATCGATCCAAATATCTATGGGAATAGTCCCTTAGACTTGGTTCCCATCCTTAGATCGATCATACAGGATCAGCCCATCTCCACGGGGTTTCTCGCTAAATTGCTTTCAGCTTATGTGGCTCAGATGTCTGGCACTCCTGCTAAAGCTGCTAAACGATTGTTAATTACCCCTTATCAGCTACAGTAGGCGTGACAGACATCTAAGCCGCTTAAGTTAATTGCAATAAAGCGAATCCCTTTGGAGATAGTTCCATCCAAAGTTAGTACGATAGTCTCTGGGAATGGTCTCTTGGAGACGTTTACATAATTCCAAGACCGAAATAATTGCATTTTAATGCGATGTGGAAATACCAAGGAAATATAGCCACTTACTAGCCTTACGTCACACAGAGAAATAGTGGTTGGCATGTAAATTAAATGAAAATCAATATAACTTAAGAACTCTACAGTGATATTTTAGGGTATTTTGGAAAGTGACGATAACGCAATAAAATATCTTAGCGGAAGGACATCCATCAGTCTGTCCGACTCAGGAAACGTAGTTACTGTGATACAGCCGCTTTCCCAAAGATAACATAGAGATAAGGAGGGTCTATCCTGACGCAGGAAGAGTTTTATATATATCAAAACACATTTTCTCGAAGCCATTCTTGAACTATTAAGTATGTTTGCTGCCTTGCGTCCATGTGCGTGGGCTCTATAACTATTACTACTAACCCAACGTCCATATTTCAAACGCAACTCATCCGCGTCACGTGATGCTGGTCATTTTAGAAGCTTTGACTGTCACTCAGTGATGCACTAGAAGAAGTTGACTCAGATTTGATATCAAAGGAAAGTGGGATATGAAAGGAATGCTCTAAAACACCTTGGTGGGGTAATACATTTCACAAACGGCGGCATGTGTTTTTACATCTCTTAGGTCATTTCTCAGAGGTGTAACCGGCAAGTGCTGGACAGGACACGTAAAGCATCAATTTCAGTGACAGGTTATTTAAGATTCCATGTCTCACGAGAGGACTGCCTTAGCAACGCACGAAATGCTAGGCTGTGCATTTTTAATTATTTGTTTCTCAAATAAATTTTTTATTTTCACCTTAGTTCGGAAGAAAAGAGGGAAGATTTTTTTCAGTAATGCCTTTTTGTCACTTAATGTAGACGATATTCAAAACTTTGTCTCTAACACATTAGCCATCTAAAAAGGTAAAAGCAGTGACCCCTGTTCATTGAACTGTTTTAATTACATGGCGACATAAAACGATAAAGTCAGTTTAACGTTAATTCCTTTTTCTTCCCTTGCCATTCATTGCATTGTGTTTCACAATCTAATTTCTTTGTATCTTGGTCATTTTAATGTCCAAAGGGTATGTGAAATAAGTTAATACATGTAAAAAAATGCCTAACATTAGTTCTTGAGGTGGTCTTACAAGTTTTAAACGCGCTAGATGGGGTGTCAGAGAAAGAAACACTTAAAAAAGTCTCTGGGCTAAAGTCCTCTCTGCATATTTTCAGTCTTTCTACCATTTCGCTTTTTTAACTTACTTGGTTGTGTTTTTAAAATTATAAAAGCCCGTTATTTGATTGTGGCCAAATAGATATCGCTGTACCTGTTTAACGCTTCATCGCCCGAAGAAGATGGGCACGAATACGCGTTACTATGGTAACGTGCGGCGTCTTCCGTCTCCAAAAACAGAAGAAAAAACGTTTTACACCGCCCTCCTTTGCTCGATACAACTGCCCCTTGGTCCCTGTGTGCTGAAGTTAATGATAGTCTTTGTCCGGTGATTTTCAGCGTGATACGAAGGGGAGGCATCCCCGCACTTGTACGTACGTAGGTCTTATCTATAGGTGCAGAACTAAATCATTAAGTCTTCCATATCAGCAGAGCGGAACATAAGGAGTGTTCTGACCAGCACGGAGAGTACTACGGCTTCACAATTTAAATATTTTTTTAATTTTATACAATGCCTGTTATTGTTGTATGAAAATGTCAACTATAGTTATTGAGGTTGGAAGGATGACCAGCATTCGGGGCCAAATTTTAAGTGGTTGGGAGAACTGGTCCTATTTTCCTAATTTAGATCAAAAATTAAGTTTCATTACTTTTTGACAGGTAACACAAACACAAACAATAAATAAAGCAACGCAAATGTGTTACTCACTTTTTTTCAATCAAACTTACCATATTGTGTAGCGAAGGCCACAAGTGCTGCAAAACTGACCAAAGCTTTAGCGGTCATCTTCTTCTGAAATGTACTGGAGGGACTGGCCCATTCGCTGTCTGAAACTATATTAAGAAAGGTCACGGAGCCACATAGGGTGTTATTTAACTAATAAATATGTATGTTGTGTGGTACATTTGCGGTGGCCGGACCCCAACACCATGTAGTGATAAGCGGAAGGACGGAGAAGGCACGAATATAAGAAGAGAAATCATCCAAGATTTATAAGATGTGAAATGTGTCAGTCAAATACGAAAGAAAAATTAACGATTATCAAAAGAGGCATATCGTGGAACACTATGGCGTAAAATTAAAGGCATTGTAATTTTTCATTTAATTAATTTTGATATCCTTTCTTTTTAGACAATATCTTTGTACTTCCTAAACTTAATAGCCTTTTTACTTTTAAAAAGCCTCATTGGTTTTAGCACAAAGTTCACAAAACCCGTCATCCCTAGCCGGAGTACTTTGACTTACGCCTTAGTTCTTTTCCAAGACACTTCATAAAGCCAATTTTGGCGTTAGTTACATAAATCTACGTCACCCTCTTTTAGTGTAATATATAAAAAAAACAATTTGCTAGGATACACAGGCTTGTGGCCAGCAATTCCGAAGGGTGGGAGTTTATTTTCTGAAAAAGTGTCCCCGCTTAGTTGACTCAACTAGAGAAACGAGAACCTAGATTAGATTTTAGATATTGAGTAAACCTTTTTCGACCAAAAAGCCCCATTCTTTCGAACCTCACGAACCCTCCCTGCCTGAGGACCTGGCATAGTTAGATCCGCCGCGATTAGCAACTTACTCGAAGTCGTAATTAGCACCTATGACTGACACCACCGAAGTCATAACTACCCCTTACCAAGGCCCCAAATATGTCTCTGGCTAATTATGTGTTCCTTTTCTGTACCCAGGCAGTACAGAATCGAAATGTGTCACGAATTAGCCAGGTATATATCGATGAATATCTAGATAAAAATCAATCTGTGACCCTGGTAGAGGAGAACATTATAATTCTTGGGAGTTACGCCGTGAACACGAAACGTCTTGCGTGGAGGCCATAGTAACGTGAGGACTCTCTCTGTACCAGTGTATGATTTTTTTTTATAATGTACAAGTAAATAGACAGTCATAGTGATAGCAGATACTAGTACTGTTTGTGAGTTGGCATGCCGCACCATGCGAAAGTATACGTATATAAGGGCTCATTCCCAATGAAAATATCGTTCCAACTCTGAGGGGACTCTCGCTGAATGCAATCAGATTGACAGATTAACACGCCTCCTCTTGTTTCCCAAATACTCGCACAATCGCCACCTTTTCTTTTTTACTCAACGATTAGAGTTTTATTGTTTTAATATTAGACAGCGTGAGTTATTCTGGTCTAATAAATGTGTTCGAAGTGTGACTGTTGGTTTTGTTCTGGGGGCTTAGGCAGAGAGTAGGTACAGAATAGGTAGAGAATAGGTCCAGCTTAGGCAGAGAGTAGGTACAGAATAGGTAGAGAGTAGGCACAGAATAGGCAGAGAGTAGGTCCAGCTTAGGTAGAGAGTAGGTACAGAATAGGTAGAGAGTAGGCACAGAATAGGTAGAGAGTAGGTCCAGCTTAGGCAGAGAGTAGGTACAGAATAGGTAGAGAGTAGGTACAGAATAGGCAGAGAGTAGGTACAGAATAGGTAGAGAGTAGGCACAGAATAGGTAGAGAGTAGGTCCAGCTTAGGTAGAGAGTAGGTACAGAATAGGTAGAGAGTAGGTCCAGCTTAGGCAGAGAGTAGGTACAGAATAGGTAGAGAGTAGGTCCAGCTTAGGCAGAGAGTAGGCACAGAATAGGTAGAGAGTAGGTCCAGCTTAGGCAGAGAGTAGGCACAGAATAGGTAGAGAGTAGGTCCAGCTTAGCCAGAGGTAGATGTTGGTTAGGGACGCAGCTGACAAAGCCGAAATCAGCCGACTTTAAATTTCACTGGTCACCATGAACCTGTCCAGTCTTGAAACGATCTCAGCCCGGTCTTCCATTCCTAGGACTACCATTTGTGTCACACTGGGATGCTAAAAATTATAAACAGTTTTGACTTTTGACAAAATGACTGCACTGTATTATGGAGGAAACGCTTTAAATATATCTAGACCATCATCTTAACTTACGGAGACTGGGAATTACACGTTTGGCTGTCGATCTCTTAAAAGATGACTCTAACAAATGTTTAAAATCACCGCCGATCTGCCCTTAATTGTTTTGTGGGATTTGCAAATGGCATGTGGGTGGTAATCAACACGCAGCGTACCTGAGGATACAAAACTGTCTGCTTTGCTCTTCACGCAACCGTGAAAAAAACGCTCTCAGAGACTAAATCTGGGGTGCTTTCGATTAAAGCAAATACGTCGACATGACTTTTTAGAAAGACGTTTACTGAATCATCCCGCCGAGAGTATAGCATTTATCCTGTTGAGCGTAGTCTTCGCAAAAAAATACTTAACTTCGATGTATCTGTCAACAAAACTTTAAGATTACTGATGAAAATGTCTAGTAACTAATGTAACTTTTTAGTGGCAATTTCTGTCGACTCAATCATAAAATAGGTGAAAGACAACGACACAAAAAAAAAACATTTATTTAATAATCAAGATACATGTTAAAAAAACATAACAAATACCATAGTTTGAATACCAGTCTTAAGGCCGTATTAACTGAATAAAAATAATGCTAACACAAAAGACAAAGAAGACTAAAATCCTCCAAAATGCTAATACTGATGTAAACATTTGAAAAGAACAGAGCTATAGCTCAATGTGGCTTTCTACATGTAAACTACACCATAGCAATGGCTCTGACATTTGATCCAGGTTTTTGGCCTCTGACTTTTAGAGTGCATTCCCATAGATTAAGATCGATCCATCTAGATCGACCCAACTCCCTGGGGGTTCACGCTAAATTGATGTCAGCCGAGCGCGCACGGTAGTTAATTACCCCCTTACAGCTTTTAGTAGGCGGGACAGACGCTTAAGCCGGCTATGCTGACAGTAATCTAGTGAGACTCCCCACAGGGATAAATCGATCTAAAATCTGTGGGAATGGGATCTTAGTTTCAAGTTTGACCCATATCGTTTTAGCAATTGGCCTTTGATTGCGATTGGTGTGCAAAATCATCGGTGTGCCGCCGATGAAGAACATGCCTGTATAACGAGAGCCTCTCAGTAAAGACTATATCTGATCATAAGCCCAACCATCACCGGCACGTCAACGGCAACACATCTGTTACATTCCATCATTTGCAATTCCACACAGTTTGCTATGTTAGAGTTCGGGGTCATGCCCAAAATACAGTTACAAACAACCGAAACAGTGCCCCATACCTTGTACGCGATATTTTCAATGTTTTAAGTTTTGTTTACAACAAAATCTTATAAGGATTCCTTCTTTCAATATGGCTGACGATCATAGGATTGAATGCCGTAAAGCGGCAAGCGAGTAACCATAAAAACAGTTACCATAACAACCCATCGGTCAGCACTTCTTGACAACTAATAAGGACTTTTCGACAAACCACTTCGTTGGAAGATCTCAGTGTAAAAAATAATTTTGCTTAAAAGTATAACAATACAGGGTTGACCAGTTTAGTATACATGTAGGCCTATATGCATCAAGCATATTATGTTTCCACAAACCCTGGCTATCAGCCTCGACTATCTCAATCTCTGAAAGGCTATCGAACTTCATGGCCACGGGTTTTCTTTCTACGCGTACGATATTCAAGGTTTGTAATGAGCAAACTCCCTGCTTGTAACTTTTATATAAACTGCAAAGAACCTTTTCATCTGAATACTGCTCTAACTAATAGGACAAAAATGCACGTACATAAAGATTCAGTCCAAAATGACTGCGTATCACTTATCACTAAAATAATAGCTTCGTCTAAGACTACATTCCATCAAATATTTTTAATTGCAAAGAGATCAGCACTACTAAAGATGCAAAATCAAACTCCAAGAATACAGGTGTAAAGGGAACGCTAAGGATCGGCCGAGGTAAAATCCCCATTAATAATTCCATTAATTGGAAGGACTCGAAAGAGAGGAAGAAGCTTCCTATTTAATGAAATCTCACCCAACCAAAAAAATCAGAACGTTTCTTTCAATTATTTGTTACAAAGGTAGGCCCTACTTCATGTAGTAAGGCCTACACACTGGTATGTAGGCCTAATGTAAGCAACTAATCATGTACCTGCACTATGTAAGCCCCTACTGATAAATCCAATTTATGTTCACAGCTGTAATTAAACTCCGATTACAAAGCATGATCACTAATAATGGTTGTTAAAAATGAAGATCAATGAACCTGTCAGTGTGAATCTATATGGATTAGATCTCTGAAAAGCGGGTAACGCAATATGAAATTACTCTAAATTATGTATAGTTGAATTTCTCACTTAACAAATGTATTAATCTATTTACGTTAACATTCACATTGAAATGTTTGTTACTGTTGGGGGGGGGTTAAATAAAAAGATAGCAACATGTATCCCTACGAATTTATCAATAGGCCTACGGCTAACTTGTCTTTAATTTAAAAGAACAGCAAAGATGGCGATGCAAAAGAAACTGTAGATGGCGCTGAAGTGAAGGACTTGTCCGTCATTACTAGGTCCGTCCTTGGTGGGCTCTGGTGCTGCGCTGGTGGAAGCAGCGGCGACCAGAGACATAGTGGATGCTGCCGAATTGCAACTGTCACCGCTAGCGCAAGCGCATTGCTGTCCCGAGATCGTGGGGGTGATGGACATGTTCGCATTTTGCACCAGCTGGGATATCTGCTCTCTGAGCGTCTGCCGTTCGTTGTTTGGTGGCTGGGGCGGTCCAACTGGGGTGTCCATGGTGATAGGGGTGCACCCTGTACTTCCAGCCTGTCCGCACATGCGCATCACCATTGTCATGGTCATCGAATAACTGACTGTTTGCTGAAAAGGTCGAAGGGAAAGTAGACAAATTGAAAATTAATGTGAATAGGGTGTGTGGGCCTATTTGTATATAGCGTATTTTGTAGATATATGAATGACAGGGGTATGCCCATGCCATTGTACCAGAACATCGTCGGAAAAGCATGTGGATATGGCAATGAGGATGTGAGTGGTACTGAACATTTATATGTATATGTGTTCATGATCCGTAAACTATAGACGTCATTCAAATTTCTCATTATGTATTTGGATATTGGACATAGAATTTTATTCAACCAATAATTTGAAACTAAGCTTACATTGCCAAGTGCAAGAACATGTCTAAACTAAATCAAACTCACCAAGTACTGTGACAGCCACGGTCGAAAATGTTACACTTACAGCCAATAAAGCTTACAGAACGTCTAGACGTGAAGGTGACCACAAATATCCCTCCTCCCCTCGCTCCATCCTCTGTCTTTCCACCCCTCACCCTCTCTCTCCCTCCCTTTCTCTGTCATTAACGAGTTGATTCTCACAAAGCAGTCTTCAAATAAAGTATTAACCAGAAAAACAAATAAATTTATGACGGGAATAATTAAACAAGGCACAACAAATAGGCCCTATACTTACATCCTGGCTAATCGGCATGGAGGCAGAAATATCCACTTGCATGTCTGTCAGTGTGCAAGGGTTATCCCCGCAAGGCATCGTTTCAGTACTGGTGCCATCATAGCAAGCTGTATCGTTCATCCCTGGCACAGATGAAGGAAGGATGCTGTCCCAGTTCATGCCCTCAATTTGAGGCATACCGCTGTACCGCATGTGGAGGAACATGCAAAATCGACAGTCTCTGGCGCTTCCTGGAAAGAGAGGGATAGATTTGAACTACACGTGACGTGACGTGATAGAGACAAAAATCCCTGATCATTTTTCATGATATGAGCGCTTTAAGCACGGTGTAATGCATCGGCTGAAATACGGGCTAGACCTTTCCTAGATTCCGACCCACTTACGTCATGCTAACCCGAACCTGTGCGAGTCTTTGTTACCTGATGTCTCTGTTTCGTCACAGCAGTCACAACGGGACTACTTTCAGGCCTCTAGTTCAATTTCAGTCGATTGGGTGAAAGTGCGGCGACGAAAGTTAACGCAATTTGATAGGCATACAAGTATGACAAAGTGTCGGCTGCAATCTCCTTATTAATATTGATAAATGGTTACAATTTGTTTCACCTATAAATGCACTATAGTAACTTTATCATTGAGTGCAACTATGAATTTACTCAAAACTAACATGGTCCGTATGTTTGGCCTGAAATTTTAGACCACCATACGGGTTATTCTATTTTGTGAGACCTACCCGTGAGTGACTGGGGCAATCTGAACATGATTTTCTGGTCTTGGTGGAAAATGCTTCATATAATTTTTACACCACTCCGCTATTTACAGCTTGAACTTGATATAAAAAGTTCTCAATGAAAGGGATGGTTTCAAAATCGGTGTACAAAACAATTTGTTCATAACAAAAAATGCAAAAATAATCCAATCGTATCCACTATCAAACTAAGAAAGAGTCCCGCTTTTTTCCTAAAAAAATCAAATTTAAAATTGAAATAATTACAGTTAGGCATTTTTGACCGTCGCCAAAATACATGCAAAAATTTCCAGAACTATCGTAAAAATAATTCGTTCATGCTCATTTCCAAAGAGAAACTGTCTTAATAGAAAACAAATAAGAAAGGTTTAAGCAATATTTCGGACAGCGACGGCATAGACAGCGTGATCATTATAAATATAGACACAGACACTGTCTGCATATGCAAATTATGATATACAATGGAAATCTTATTCCGCCAAGACTCGTCATGATGACTGTCGGTGCAAAGGTGATTGACCTTCAGACCTATAATCGTAGTGTTTATTTTTGCATCCAGATGTCAGGGCGATAGCGAAGCTCTTATTTTCGTTGATTGGGTCAGATATTCCTGATCAAGCGATGAGTGAAGTCTGTTTTTAAACGGTAACAGGCGGCAGCACGCAACGTAGCCTTGATGAGGAAAATATTTGCTGCTGCTGCACTGTGTTAGCTTAATGCATCTAACCAAAAAAGAAGTCCTATATTGACGGGAATACGGCTAATTTGACCATGCCATTTTTGTAGGAACTGACTTGGTTGTTTACCAGTACTCAATCGCGCTCTTCTACCATTCCTATGATACTAACGCATGGTCACAAGAGAGTAGGTGTCAATTTGGCTGCTCCTAGTGGCTGACCAACTCACCGCATTAATAAGAAAAAAAGTTCCAGTCTTAATGTACAAATCATGGCATATTGGCAAGGAATGTGAAATTAGAGGGCCCAAAATTACTTTGGTACCGTATATTTAATAATAATAATAATAAGTTTATTGAGTACTAAATGATGTGAATACATTTGCAGGCTCTCTAGACTACAATATTTACACAATATATATATATTTGGGATTAATAATACTCCAAATATTTTACATGGAACAGCATGTTCATTTCTAAGCGAATTTTCCGGCCAGACAGACCTTATGGACTATGTATATGACAGCGATATGCCAAACCTGTACAAATTGCCGAATGCAAACAACAGAGTCCATAAGGCGTAGGCCCTATAGATATTATATTTATCACATCGCACATGAAGTCGATTTTACTGCCGATTTAATTTCCCCATGATTGCAAATGATGGATTGCCTGTGTATTTTTTAGATCATATGGTGCCGTTTGAAGGTGTCCGCAGCAGTAAGTTTGCTCAGACATCGTTGTTTACAGGCGTTTCGTACCGAAAGTAGGTCACGCCTGTCACTGCGTTCGGCGTGAAGCATGCTTTTAAAAATCAAAAGAAAAATATTTTTGTTTGTTTCTTAGAGAAATTAAAACAGGATGTGAAAAAGAAAGCCGTCCAGTCGACAAACTGTTCCCGGGCTTTCTNAGCTTGAACTTGATATAAAAAGTGCTCAATGAAAGGGATGGTTTCAAAATCGGTGTACAAAACAATTTGTTCATAACAAAAAATGCAAAAATAATCCAATTGTATCCACTATCAAACTTAGAAAGAGTCCCGCTTTTTTCCTAAAAAAAATCAAAATTTAAATTGAAATAATTACAGTTAAGCATTTTTGACCGTCGCCAAAATACATGCAAAAATTTCCAAAACTATCGTAAAAATAATTCGTTCATGCTCATTTCCAAAGAGTCTTAATAGAAAACAAATAAGAAAGGTTTAAGCAATATTTCGGACAGCGACGGCATAGACAGCGTGATCATTATAAATATAGACACAGACACTGTGTGCATATGCAAATTATGAAATACAATGGAAATCTTATTCCGCCAAGACTCGTCATGGTGACTGTCGGTGCAAAGGTGATTGACCTTCAGACCTATAATCGTAGTGTTTATTTTTGCATCCAGATGTCAGGGCGATAGCGAAGCTCTTATTTTCGTTGATTGGGTCAGATATTCCTTATCAAACGATGAGTGAAGTCTGTTTTTAAACGGTAACAGGCAGCAGCACGCAACGTAGCCTTGATGAGGAAAATATTTGCTGCTGCTGCACTGTGTTAGCTTAAAGCAATAATAACTCTTCGTTTCGGCCAAAAAATGAATTTTCTTGGAGTAAACAACAATTTTCCCATGCTTACCAATGATTAATGAATCCATTTTTACATTCAAAGTTAGTCCCTGTTTTTTTTCTAAAAAGTTTGGTTTTTTGTTAAAATCTCTTAAGAGATTTTAACAGAGTATAGACATCAATGGAGGTCACGTGGTCTAAAGACAAGTTCAAATATCAGAATAAAAGCTATAACTGCTGTTTTTTGTGGTAAAACAGAATATATTATATTTCTATGAGTTATTCACAAGGTTTTTATTGTGAAATATAGGTCTCATACAAAGAGTTATTATGCCTTTAATGCATCTAACCAAAAAAGAAATCCTATATTGACGGGAATACGGCTAATTTGACCATGCCATTTTTGTAGGAACTGACTTGGTTGTTTACCAGTACTCAATCGCGCTCTTCTACCATTCCTATGATACTAACGCATGGTCACAAGAGAGTAGGTGTCAATTTGGCTGCTCCTAGTGTCTGACCAACTCACCACATTAATAAGAAAAAAAGTTCCAGTCTAAATGTATAAATCATGGCATATTGGCAAGGAGTGTGAATTTAGAGGACCCAAAAGTAATTACTTTGGTACCGTGTATTTGAAATTAATAACACTCCAAATATTTTACATGGAACAGCATGTTCATTTCTAAGCGAATTTTCCGGCCAGACAGACCTTATGGACTATGTATATGACAGCGATATGCCAAACCTGTACAAATTGCCGAATGCAAACAACAGAGTCCATAAGGCGTAGGCCCTATAGATATTATTTTTATCACATCGCACATGAAGTCGATTTTACTGCCGATTTAATTTCCCCATGATTGCAAATGATGGATTGCCTGTGTATTTTTTAGATCATATGGTGCCGTTTGAAGGTGTCCGCAGCAGTAAGTTTGCTCAGACATCGTTGTTTACAGGCGTTTCGTACCGAAAGTAGGTCACGCCTGTCACTGCGTTCGGCGTGAAGCATGCTTTTAAAAATCAAAAGAAAAATATTTTTGTTTGTTTCTTAGAGAAATTAAAACAGGATGTGAAAAAGAAAGCCGTCCAGTCGACAAACTGTTCCCGGGCTTTCTCGGGAACAACATTTGTATCAGTACAATGAAATTATAGCGTAGAGGGTTGTACATATAATACAGCGAAACGACGGAATACAGAGCGTGGAGAGACAGCGTACGCCGTGAATCGAGAGCACTAAAATATATAATATCAATAGACATAAAATCCGCAAGAAAACGTCCGTGAGTTTTTAATCAGATTTCTGGCGCTACGCATGTGATCAATTTATTAGCAAGTCACTTGCGTTTGCGGGCGAGTAAGACTAAAATCCTAGTTCCCCGACAACAGAAATCACTTACGCAAGGTAAGTTACGCCATTTGGTATGCCGAACCCCGGCAGGTAATGGCGATTAAAAAGATTGTGTCTGTACATAAAAATCGTGCTATCAATGCAATTTGAACTATCTGACAAAGATAACGATAGCGTTTTAAACGTTTCTTTTTATTTGCCGTGTACTCTAGTATTCAAATAGCAAAAATGCCAGGCCAAGCCCGTTCTTTCGAATTCTCTACTGACGGATTAACAGCTATCTTCGTGGAATGATAAGCGTACTATGACGTACCCGTTTACCACAGGGCGTTTATAATCAAATAAATCATTACAAGCCTACACGAAAGGAATTTAGGTTGGGTCCAAGTGTCTTTTTATACTAATAATGTCCAAGCGTTTCTTTCGTGACATCATTCATCACTGTCCAAAGTTGTGCGTCGACTCCGCAGGTGCTATTCAGATGACCGGAGCGCGAGTTTTTAGGATGGTTTCACCACATAACGTGCCACGTTGGCTTTTTAGTTAAAATTTTGGTCCGAGATAATTCCGTGCGTCTATGTGAAAAATCATACCGGTTTTATAAAGAGAAAGAAAAGAACTAATGATTTTTGACAATAGTTATGTTATTTTAATCATGATAACATAAGAGTGGCCAGAAGCAATGGCCGACAACTGTGCAGAAACATCATGTGACAGAAGGGCTTGGCGTTCCATCGTCACCAAAACGCTTGGGCCAAGCCTGGCACCTGATAATTCGATTACGGATTAATCTTGAGTGAAAGAAAAAAATTTAGGATAGGTATAAAACCGGGCCCCAATACTGTGATACTCTCTATCACCGAGTGCGCTGAGTAATCTGTCACAAAATTATTGTAACGCACCCTATGCGATTTCGAGCAGACAACGGGAATGCGTTCCTCGCCAGACACCCTTTATATTTGTCAGTGTGTGTGTGTGTGTGGGGGGGGGGGGGGCGTTTGCACACTGCTTTTCATAAAACACCAAGGTGTAATTAAATCTGAGCGTGTAATCTTGCTAATGGATCACTTGCGTAGCGCCTCTGTGAAATACTCCGAACATTACAAGGGCAGATCGATCCACATTATAGGCCTATACACGTTTAACCATTTTTCTGTAATATTAATAACACCAGACAGTCAAATAGGATGTTTTCCCACAGCTCATCCCCACAGGAGCTCATCCTTTAATTCTGTATACTATTTTACAAGCCCTTGATATTAAAGGGTAACACTGTGCCACGTCTGGCCGTTTTGTGTTACGAACAACAAGATACACATTTCACGTGTTGGACCAGACATGGTTGATTCTTAATTCGGAACTACTGCCTACTCCTCCTAGACCATTGGATTGAGGAAGTTGAAACTAAGGGACCGTTCACATGAAATATCTATTTTCTAAAAATCTATTTGCGGTATCTTGTGATCACGGTCTGTGCCCTGAATACCCCACGGCGTAATTACTGGCAGCGTGAGCCAGTTACTTCCAAAGCTGTAATTAATTCTTGGGTTTAGTCGGAGGAGATTCTGACACCTTGGCGCAGGCGCAGCAGTATCTCTAAGCTGTTATGTGGAGTTCATCAGTTTAGTTGTGACGACTCAAGCATACAGACGCGTAATGGCTAGTGGTAGTGCTTGTTGTTGCACAAAATCGACAAACACATTTTTCAAAGCAACTGCGACCGCCATTTACTTTCTAACCTCCTGCTGCGCATGCGTCAAGGTATGAGAATCTCCTCCGCAATCGGCAGTCCTCGGCTGATTCCGCAAGCTACATACTAACCTCGGATGTGATAAGTGGAGGGACATGCACCAAATCCATGCATTTTGTCCGCCGGAAATGCCTTCTCACCCATTGGTTTCTCCGCTCATAAAGATAACCCTGATTTTTATGATGATTAACAGTTTGCCAAACAATGCACTAAGATTGACTTTGATTTAAAGGATAAACAGATACAGACGTTGAAAGGATTATGGTCTAAATTGGCGCGAGGTTGAAAGTAGTTCCTTCCCAACAACCAACAATCAATATGGATGCCATCGTATCACGTCCGAGATTATATTGTCGAGTGCGGAGACATCCGAGTAGTTCCGAGTGTCTCCTCCGAGCGCAGCCGAGAATTATAGATTACAGCTTTGGAAGTAACTGGCTCGCGCTGCCAGTAATTACGCCGCGGGGTATTCAGGGCACAGACCGTGATCACAAGATACCGCAAATAGAATTTTAGAAAATAGATTTTTCATGTGAACGCAGCCTAAGGGAAACGATAAACCTGTCATCAAGGGTGTGCATGGTAACTTTGGAATTTTAGTGTCCCTTTAGGTAAGGCTGTCCCTTGGGGTGTATTATCCAAATTTTTTACATTGTAACTTCCGCTATAAGTTATGCGGTAATTGTGGATTATTTTAATAATCAGAATCAATAGCACGGACCTTACTTCCAAATTTATTTCAAACTATCACAAACTTTGTAACTTCTGAAATAAAGAAAGGATTGCGTTGCAGCAGAGTGTGTTAAACATCAGTTATGTCAGGTAATTAAGATGTGCCAACTGTATTTAGTAAATAGATGATATCAGTTTTATTAAAATACTTGTTGAATGAAGTGTGCTATAGGTCGCAAGTCCTTGCTCTGTGAGCAATTTAAATTATATTTTTTCTGATCTTACTACTTTTATTTATTAATTTTTTCTGATCCTTTTACTTTATTTATATATCTTTTTATTTTATTTATTTATTTGTTTGTTTGTTTGTTTGTTATTTCTTTCTATTTATTTATTTTTTCTTTGTTTTATTTTATCTATTAGCGTGATGTTAGCACTTTCACTCCATCGGTCAAAGCTGGCACCCATTAACTCGTTTAATCCGTCCTTGATCAAAGTCAGGGAGTTAAAAAACTGGGTCACTGGTAATCTAGTGCAGATAATTTTTAAAGGTCACTTCCAGGGACTGACGGAGGCCGTCTTCTGGGTCTTCCGAAAGACGGTCAAAATTTATCAATTCAGCATTGATGGGCATTAAATTTTTTCTACCGCAAGACGGTCACAAATGGAGGATGGATCAACAAATATATCATTTGGAAGGCAGTCAGAAAATAACTCTGTATCCGCCCCTAACTTCATCATAATAATCTGTATTCACCGGCGCCCTTCCTCGTGAAGAGAAGTCACGAGGGGATTGTGAACTCTCAGACCATACAATTTGCATCGTTATCACAGCATGTTCTTGTGACTTTTTGACTTAGGCTTTGGAAAACAAATTGAGGCAAGGGGTTTGAAGGCCTTGTGTTAGAATACAAAATGTTTTTCGTGCGGTACTAATGTTGTCTGTTCCTAAATTCAAATTGAATTTCAGTCATTTTGGAAGAGTAATTTTTTACCAAAGCAAGTACGGATAGTCTGAATATTTCATCGGGTAGAATTAACCAGGAATGAAGTCCGTCGGTCCGAAACTATGACTGATGGAAACAGGACAGGCGACCAATGTCACAAAGGTCGGCGGAAAGTCCACATTTTTTTAATTGAATCAAAAGTATGTCTGAATCAGAGCCTTGGTATGCAAAGAACTTGCCACATTTATTTCACTGCACGTGGAAAAAAGTCATCGCAGTCGATTAATAATCAAATGCATGCCTTAGATACAGAAACTGGCATTTTCAAAGATGAATTGTTACAGATACAGTCTTTTTGTTCCAACTGTCCTTGCGAACGCGGGATTCTATTAATCTTATCTTATATTTTACCTTATTTTTCAAAGTTTGTAAAGATAGAATAGTTGTCTCCCCAGTAGGCCTACATTTTACCAATGGTGAATCCGGGCATCTATTTCTGTGTTAGTTTGATCAATGTTCGCATGAATTGCTTTTAATTTCATTATTATTCCGCCGTTGTGGAGAATCATAATTTAAAAGTTAATTGTGAATGAAGAAGGTTTAATGAGGAAGAAAAACGGGAGCAATGACCCAGATGAAATTTTTAATGCATGACTTGGGACGTAAAATGTTATGTTAAACAATCGCAGGCACAAAGAATCCATCACCGCCCCTTTTTTTAAATCTCAACTCCTGACCTTGGTTGAATATGATAAACAGAGAGAGAGAGAGAGAGAGAGAGAGAGAGAGAGAGAGAGAGAGAGAGAGAGAGAGAGAGCGACGCATTACGGCATTGATTGACTGAGAAAATTAATATCTGCACGACAGAACTTTAGATGTCATAGACATCTGAACATTTGGTGGATATATAGAACTGCCTTAAATTTCATCACATAAATTTTTCAGCTGGAACATGGTCCATCACGTAACTGCAGGCAGGTCATTTCTTATGCGGGCTACATTTCGGCCGGCACGAGGTCAGTGGGTTACATTCAATCTGCTGGGCAATTTACAGCTAGGCATTGTTTTTAAACATATTAATGCACAAAGAATTCTTTCACTGTGAGCAGCTGGAGCCACGACGCGGAGCAATATTTACGCATTCTTTGTGTTATTTAATACATATTAAAATATAAACGCATTTGCAAAGGACCCATAAAATTATTCCCTGATATCTATCATGACTCACTGCATTGTAACCCTGTTCTTTGATAACGTGTAAAATTATGCACATATTATGGCTACTTGAGCAAAAAAAATTAATAAGTAGTACAATGGGTTCAATGTACAACGAAGCTTGTCACGAGCACGGAAACTATAAATAAATAAATGATTATATATAATATTCAGGGGCGGATTTAGGCCGTCTTCTGGGTCTTCCAGAAGACGGTCAGATTTTCAAGTTTACATTGACGGGTATCCAATTTTTAATGTTGGAAGACGGTCAAAATTGGAGGATGAATCAACAAAGATAATTTGGAAGACTGTCAGTATATAGCTCTGGATCCGCCCCTGATATTGAACTGGATTTTTCTGCTCGTGACTTCAGAAAACGAAAGAAGTCACACAACTTCAATTGGCAACATCTGAATGATTGTTTATTTGGTTTCAATTGTTTTTTTTTCAACTCTCTGACTATTCAATATTTAAAAACCTAATTTTAAAGCGTTAACGTCCTGAGCAAAATGTTCATTCGCTTGGTAGTTAGAAGCGTCTTACCTAAAAACAGACCAAGAAAAGGGTACTCTATGTTTTCGCTGGTTGAGGGTTGTAGTCTGTTCAGTGATACTTCAAGAGTAACACTGAACAGACTACAACCAGCGAAAACAACTTCGTGTCTTAAACCCACATGTTCATGTTATGTATCAGGACCACAGATCGATTTTCAATAGATATTCAAAGACAGTCTCGCTGCAGGCCCGCAGCCAGGGGAGTTCAAAAGACCCCCCCCTCCTTTTTGCTGGGAAAAGGTCCCCTCTGGGTAAAATTTTATCTAGGTACACGAAGGTTGCATGGTAAAAGGTCCCCTTTTTCAGAAAAAAGACACCCCCCCCCTTTTGAAATTGCTGGCTACGGGCCTGCTCGGGCAAATTTTCTGTAAGCCTACCCTTTTCTCTACTGTCCAGAGAGAATTTATGTAAGGAAATTGACTTCATTCCTAAACCAAGCTCTGTTACATGGATAAGGTATCATAAAATGATGACACTTAGAAAGAAACCACTCTCTCTTATCTGGCTATGAGACTTTAAGGGGCCTCTATATCTCTCTCTTTCAGTACCATCGACTTAACCTAATTGAAGATAGCAGTTCATTATTCAGGAGCATAATGTCCGGCGCCTGACAGTGAACACTGTGACCAGAGAATAGTAGAGGAGACAATGAGACGGACAGAAAATTCAAACAGAGGTCTCTTATTTTCAGGCATGATGTCCATGAATAACAATTAATGGATATCACCCTTTGCGATTGAGGGTGACGCTAATAGTTTGTCATAAAAAATGCCACGTCTTTGAAAACAGCACAAAAATGACGCTCTCAGCATGGTGAATTTTTACTGTTGTCCAATGTAGGCTGAAATTTTACAGAACGTAGGAGAAACAAAAGTCGCTAATCTGTTATTATTGCCGACCACACTCCATCAAATCACGCGACACGACGCTAGATTTATCTCAGATGTGGCATGTGACCCCCCCCCCCCCCTTCAGCCCCCTTAGTCTGAACGCATCGGTCATCTAGAAAACGTCATTTCACTGTAAGACAGCGGACATTATATAGCCCCCATGGTTCGGCGTCATATCATCACATCTCCATTACTTTCAACCTCTTTCTCGTCAGTTTAAAAAAATGGTAGGCCTACATCTTTGCCAACTCCTCCATATTTTACACCGGTGGTACATGTATGCAGACTGTTGATTCCACTTTGCCCCTTTACCCAGTGATCTTATGCTACAGGTATTCACTCGCCCTCTCCTGTGATCTTAGCTAAAGGTATTCACTCTCTCTGTAGTCAACCCTGTGCACCTTTAAATTAGTGAGCTTAGAATTGTACGCATTATGTATCACAGGACTGCGTTGTGTAAGATGACTGTACTGAGAGACCCGTAGGCAAAATTGGTTTGTTGGAGTTGTACCACCTGTGGTATCAAAGAGATGGAGGGAAAAGTAGCTTAAGTCTTCTGAAGGACTGAGAGAACGGAAAAGACTACCACATAATTAAGATTCTCCCCAAATTATTTTATGAAACTTTCTGGCAACTGTCTCTGGCCAAAGGGCAACTGTCTCGCTTCCGCAGCCCAAGAGAGTGAACTTGATTGTTTATTATAAATACATCCATCAGTCTGTCCGCATATCTGTCATATCAGTGCGTATCTATAGAAAATGTATTTCGTATCTATAATAAATGTATTTTGTATCAATAATAAATATATTTTGGGTCCTAGGTTCTTCGTGAGTATTTAGCGAGCGTCAGATTTCATTCCGGCATCTCGATTTCCTCTCCCTGACACAGAGGCCGCATACTCAGTTTGGCTTATTAAAATTTCATACAGTAATAATTGCTTTTACAAGTAGACTTCCTCAGTTAACTATTACAAGAACACCACTGAGAAAGCGGACCTTCTCCTTGCTACATGTCTGTTTATCGATTAATAATTTCGATATTTTTCGTCTTTTGCCAAGTTTTGGTAGCTGCTGGAACATCAAAACAATAGATTCGCCTTGCGTTCTCTTAACTCTAAGTGAGAAGCCTGGGACCGGTAAAAGTTGTGAAAGAAGTTATAAAACGTCGAAAGGTTAAATACAGTGTATTTTCAAGTTTCAAGAAGAGTCTAAAGTGTGGCTTGCGCATTAGTCCTATAGTTATATTTAAAAGAATTGTAAGTTTGTTACTTGCAGGTTTTATCATCGTTCGTGGAGAAAGAGCGATATTACGACAACGAAAATCGTAGTAGCTCTGGAATATCAACAGGCTGGTTTTCGAACTCTACCTCTACTTTATTTAGTAATATTGATCACTCCTGTAATTTGAAGACCATAAGTTAATTGGTTTTCCACTTAATGTGCTATCTGAACTGGATATATGCTGAAAATGGCGAAAAAATTGCATATAGCTTTTGGAAAAAGTCCGATCTAGCTGATTTTCAATCTCGGCCTATATTTTATAAATACTTCTCAGTTCTGTTAGTACTCAACCGATGTCTATACATACAAATCACAACTTTTGTAGGTACATTACGAATATACCTGCAATAGCAAAAAGAGTACCAGTATCTTCACTGCAGAATAAACATTTCTTCTCTCAAAGCAACATTCAATGAATGCTAGGCATTTATATCACAGCTGTTTGTCATGAGATGCGAGAGCAGCGACCCAACTGCTTGGCGTAACACGCAGAAGAAAATTTCACGTCTAATATATATATATATATATATATATATATATATATATATATATATATATATATATATATATATGTCGATCATTTAGGTTTTTTTTTTCTTTTTATCTTTTAATTCGTTTTTAATTCCCTGTCACGTTGTAATCCATGCCGCTGATAAGCAGATGTAACAGCGATCTGGGCACAGGTAGCCTACATGTACGTGCGTATTATTCTATGTTATTCATAGATCGGACATGGGCAAGTATATTGTTAAGGTATATTGTTAAGGTATTGGTGGGAAAACAGGAAATTAAGGACAAAAATATATGCTATTTATCCTTTCCCTCCGTGCTTCACGATCCTGCGAGTTAAACATTCCAATCAACCTATCTGAGGCTATCCTGATCAACTTCGTTTTTTTTTTACTTGAAAAAACATTTTTGTGCCCCTGCACTAAGAAATAGGGTGCTGTCAAAGGAATAGCATTTATTTTTTTACTCACCATATTGTGTTGCAAAGACCGACAAAACTGCAAAACTAAGGATAACTTTGGCCTCCATCTTTTCCCGGTTCTTCACTCTTGGCTTCTGTACTTTCTTGTGCAGTTATCGACTCAACTGGCCATGCATATAAAACAAGGTCAGTGCTTCAAAACAGGTCTCCGTCAACTAATGAATATATATATTTTCTTGTCGTCCAGTGCATGCAACCCCATACATATTGAAGGTGACATGAATAAAGAATGCATTGCAATTTCGAGATCATTTCCAAGAAAAAAAAAATTGAAACATGTCACTGTGAATGAAAAACATCGAATTGCCATACTGATTTAATAAATAAATTTTGTGGTGCGATAAATGGCAAATAACGGGAAGAAAGAGGAGGGAGATGTGAGGGAAAAGGGGCTTCGGTGACAGTGTTTAGGAAGATGGGCCAATATTACTATTGACAAACATGTACCAGCACCTCATTGTCACCCTCTTTGATTTTGGCAACAGCATGTTTTTTGTCGAAAGCACTTTTGCTCTTTCCAGTGCTCTTAATGACTTAATTAATTGTGTCTTGGGTTAGTCAGTGACAAAGAGGTTGTTCGAGATTATTTGCAATATTTTAAAACTTCGTTTGCGTCATTAATGCATTGATGATTTACCCTAGTGCTTTTCGGACTCGGCAAAGCTTAACTGTTTTTCGTTATAATATTTTTCCAGGTTTAAAACAACGTTAGGATCCCATCCACTTCCACGGGATCCCTTGCTAACCCTTACTAACCCTTGCTTTCAGCCCAAGCGGCTTTTAAAACGTCTGGGCATACCCCTATCAGCCTCAGCAGGCGTGACAGACACCTAAGCCGCCCAAGTTAATTGCAATTAAGCGAGAATCACTTCGGAGATAGTTCGCTCCAAAGTTAGTACGTACGCTATGGTCGGGGAATGGTCTCTAAGAGATCGATCTAGGGATGGAAACCCAGTCTAAATCATTAGTTTGCTCAATCTCACCGACTGTTTAGGAGTCTGAAACACAGCCGAACATAAAATGGAGGAGAGGTGTATCTTATTATATAGCCTATATACTCTGACAAAAATCGCTCATTTTTATTATAAAGGTAACCTTATCTGTACAACAAGCGATTTTCGAAAGTCACATACAACCGGAGAAAGAAACATAAAAGAAACCGCGTGGCTCTAGCGTAAAATTGTTTTTAGCTAGTTGCATAATAACGTTTTAAAAACTGAAACGCTCTCTAAGATTTTAATTTATTACTTTAATAAGACCTGTTTTTGCCCCAGGCGTTCCTTTCACATACCAGTGCCGGCGAAATAGCCTGTGGTCAGCTAGTCTGATTACTCATTATAAATCTTCACAGAAAACCAGAGGGCAGTGATAAGGGCCCCGTCAGGGGAATTTTGTCTCATTCTAACTTTGTTATCGACTAGGTCAATAGCTAATTCCAGCGCCACAGACGGATTCATATAGAGCGGAGGGGGCAGGAAAGCCTTTCCAAAGACTACTTTTCTATAAAACATTCTGCTTTTAGAATGGCTGAGCCAAAGGTTAAAAATATACCGGCTTGTTTTTGAACGTCATAGCAAAGAATTTGTTGAATGCAAGTAAAAAGGGTATAGGATACCCATGCCCTCTCCCTGACAGCGGGTCATTTTATATTTCATAACTCCCAACTCAATATGAGTGATCGTGTACGTTGCTCATTAATTGTAGGGAAGTACTGGGTCAGGATGACCTTGTAAAAATTAAAAACATGTTGTAAATCAAGTTGCGGATTGTATCAAGTGCATGTTGATAAAATAATGCTATCTGAATGAACTGAATGCATTACAGCCTGGAGGTCTTCCTGTTCCTTACAAGCTTGCTACAAGTAATGAAGCTTAGGAATTTTGGTCTTGGTACGCTGATGCAAACAGTGCACAGTTTTTACTTAAATGCAGACAGAGAGGTAGATTGTTTTGACTGGAAAATCAATTTGCCCCTTGCATGTACATGTATACTTTGTTGCACAAGGCAACATACCACCGTCCGGCAACGTATTGGCAAACTACTCCTTCTTTAGGTTTGAAATAATAGATCATTGCCAGAAAATACAGATCATTAACTAACCCTTACTGATTTTTGACCCAGATAGCTCTATCTAGGTCAGTGGATCAAAGGAAAATTCAAAATGGTCTGAATGTACTGGCGGTTCCAGAATACCAATCTCCCCCTCTCCCCCCGCTCCGTCTGTCTGCCTTTGTAATACTGATACTTTATATCTGGATACAGAACAGAACATTTCAATATAGTCTCTTTTAATTTGATAAATATCTCCAGAGCAAATCGATGTCCAGTACATCTGTCGACCCTGCCTTGGCTTAACCCTGTGGCTGCATGTTTACAGCTACTGTATAATCGATGAATTTTGCGTTCACTCTATTCTCGAAATATTGCCTTAACTCATACCCTATTAAAAAAGCACGTTACCGGACCGACAGTTTAATGGTGCATACTTTGTAATTTCTAATATATATATATATACGAAAAAATAAACCTTCTGTAGTCTGAAAAAATGAAGAATACATGTACATCTATTCATATAGCTGATATGGAAATTTGCAAAAACACGGGGCACCTGGCACGTGAATTACATGTATACCTTACTATCCAATACATTGGATTCTAGTTTAATATTATATATTAGATTCCATATGATGCATTTTCTTTTGACAACATGCCACCTGTGTTATGCATTACATGCACGGCATCATCACCAGTATCATAGCGGAACCACACATATGCTGTTTTATTTGGAGAGGGTGGGGCGGGGGGGGAGGGGGGTGAAGGTGAAAGTGCCAGTCAGGCCCTATGCAAACTCCATTTTATAGGAACGCAAAAGGTGCACATGTATACGTCGGTTGGTACGTGTTCCTTTGTACCTAGGTCACTGTGACCTGTGCCCAACTTACGGTGACATACATATATAACAGTGTACACTGTATCAGATTTGGGGCCTCTCTAATAAGAGGCCATTCAGAATGAGAAGAGCTGAGTGCTAGCTAGGCCACAACCTAAATATGGCGGACCTACATGAAAGGAAGACCGCTTAAGCTTATGTAATGGTCTCTCCGCCTCTCACACGCTTCCCCACGCGCCGTTCCTGCAGGGGCACAGTAATTAAATCTCGGCTCAATTCAACAGGTCAAGGGACGACGCGTGGGGAGCCGTGTGATAGGCAGAGAGACCATTACAGGATTAAGCGGTCTTCCTTTCATGTAGCAGGTGTTGTGAATGTGTTAGACTTAGATGTACCAGGTATTGTGAATGCGTTAGATGTACCAGGTGTTGTGAATGCGTTAGATGTACCAGGTGTTGTGAATGTATTACATGTACCAGGTGTTGTAAATGTATTACATGTATCAGGCATTGTGAATGCGTTAGATGTACCAGTTGTTGTAAATGGGTTAAATGTATCAGGTGCTAATGAAGGCCACCGTTGAAGTTCTTTTACGGTCCGAAGGTTGGGTCTAGCCTTACACACACCAGGGCCACAGAGATTTTGTGTGACTAGATATTTCTCTGCCTAACTCTGTGTACATTGCTATGCAAGACATTTTTCAAAATAAATATTTATGTTATGAATAAAATTAACACATCATGACCCAGATGGCCTACATTTTAAAAGTTAAACTTACACTACTAATCAGTGATACCTGATTAAGTGAAAAAAAAAAAATCCCCAGCTATTTGAGGGCTCTTTTTACAATAAATAAGCACTGCCAAGGTCGTGGACACTTTTGTTGGTTTGTTAGTTAAAAGCCTTAAACTCAGAATGTTGAAAGCAGATTATTCTCAAAATTTTATCATAGGCCAAAAATGGGCCACTTTTAAATTGATTGGTAATAATGCACTTATAAATGAAGTACAGTGTAATTTATGGGAAATGAGACATCTTAGCAGAGTAATGGGTTTTCTGTGTGCTTTGATTGCTTTACATTTGTAAAAAAAATATTTTCAGGTTTTCACGTCACGCAAGTTTTATTCACTTTCAGTGCACAGAAGGCAATGCAAATACGTATGTGAAAAAATAACATTGTTTATTTAACTCGAATTAAAATAGTATATAAAACATGCAAAAAAAAAAGGATAAATAAAAATAGTTTATCCAACTAGAAGTAACAATGTTTTTGTGTCTTGTTGTCTGACTTCATTAAGCACTTGAAACTTGTTATCTTTTACAACTTGATCTAAGTATGTGTCATTAATACCAAATACACACTTTTCTTCCATCGCATCTCATTTTGATGAGTTTGTTACGGTAATGACTTGATCTTTTCAATGTAGAAAATGTATCAATACTTCAGAAATATAATTTCTGAATCATAAAAGTAATCTCTATAAAGCATCAACTTTTACTGTATAGAAACTATAAGGTAGCCTGCTTTTCACTTTAGTGGTTACCACTCAATAGGAAGGCTCTAATTGTAAGAATTTATGACTTCAAAAAAGACAGTATCTGTAAAATTCGTCATTTTCCTCACTAAAAAGATCGAATCATTACTACAGTACTTCTGGTAACCTGTTCCATACTGAATGACAAAGTGATTCATACTTGGAGAAATGTTGCAACAGCTTGGAAGAATGTCTTCCAAGAACCTATAAAATACAATGAAATAGTAAGAAAGTGTAAAACTGCATATTGCTTCCTGTTTTCTGGGTCATGACTTTTGAGGAAAAAAAAAAAAAAAAAAAAAAAAAAAAAACATAAGAAATTGCAGACTGGAGTCATTTCCCTTTCTTCCCTTTCGATGTTTTTGACTTGGGCTGTGCATATTTGGCCTCCAAACTGGCCAGAAAACCGCCCATCTGCTCCTCCCTGGACTGCTGGTTCTTCTTAATCAATGCTTGCAGAGAGTTGTTCTTATCCAGTCCCAGTTCACTGGCAAGTTCCTCTGCCTCCTGGGCCTCTGCCTGCGCCTGGGAGGGAAAATGAAACAATGAGGCAGTGTTTATATGGGAACACACATGCATGTACACACACACACACACACACGGAACTACACACACACACACGGAACTACACACATCAAACACAAGACAGTATTTAGCCACACACACCTACACATATGCAGGTACATACACACCAAATTCAAGACTGTGTTAACACACCCACACGCAAAATGACAACAAAGGGAAAGTTTTGATTCACCCAACTGGTTTAAACTAAGATAAAGGTTGATTTAAACTGACTCTTGTACCAACCCCGGGCAAACTTGGCCTTGTGATCAAGTCCAAATATTGTTACCTCTATTCCAAAATGTAACATCCAGTACCCCACCTGATTTCAATCCCACCTTTATCCCAAACAGACAACACTTTTTTAAAATGTTAATTGCTTTAATTGATTTATAAAATGAATTTGGAAGACCAGAAGACTGCGCCTACTTTAAACACTGAGCAGGTTAAGTTTGATTTTAAAGCTTATACAGTGCACATCTTCCACGAGTTTTAACACTGATAATCTTACCTGACAGCATGCAATCTTCTGGTCACTTTATGAAGACAACTAGTTACAATGAAGTTTAAAGGGATAATAACTCTTTGTAAGAGATCTAAATTTCACAATAAAAACATTGTGAATAACTCATAGAAATATAATATATTCTGTTTTACCACAAAAATGGCAATTATAGCTATTATTCTGATATCTGAGCTTCTCTTTAGACCATGTGACCTCCATTGATGGCTATACTCTGTTAAAATCTCTTAAGAGATTTTAACAAAAAACCAAACTTTTTAGAAAAAAACCAGGGACTAACTTTGAATGTAAAAATGGATTCATTAACCATTGGTAAGTATGGGAAAATTGTTGTTTACTCCAGGAAAATTCATTTTTGGGCCGAAACGAAGAGTTATTATCCCTTTAAAAGCTATTTTATCTTTCCTTTTCTTTGGCATGCCATTCCCATAATCTTTTTGAATACAAACTATTCAACAACTAGACTAAGTTTTCATCACATTAAACATCCAAACCTTTCTTTTTCTGGCATCCTTTTTGGCACGGCTCTCTTTTGCAAACTTTTTAAAACTTGGCAGTTCTTTCCTTTTTATTAGCTCTGTGAGAATGTTTCTAAAGCGTGGTTCATCCTCAACAGATGCACACAAAACACTGTCTATTATTTCATCCATGTCTCCTTCATAATCCACATAGGCTGCTTTCAGGTCATTTAATTCCTCTTCAGATTCTGTGATAATATTAAAATTAAAAGCTGTATATGGAGAGCAACTTGTGTAAAAATTTGAGTCACAAACTTTCAGAGATACAAACAACATTGTGTGGAAGTGGAAAAGATGTGAGTTAAGCTGAAGTTTGTATGACAGGTGTAGGGTTATTAACTTAATTATAAAATTTTCCCAAACTTTTTTTTATATAAATCACCACATGTCACATGGGAACTTTTAAAAACATAAAATAATCCAACTACAATATACTATCTAACATACTGTATATACTACAATGCACTAGTGCTGTACTTTAAGAACAAATCAAAATTCAACCAAACTTCTGAAACCTGTTTGTAACATGGTTGCTTTGTTTATATTTGATTTAAAACAGTGAGAGAACTTTACACGGATGTGATTTTGGATTGTAAGCAAAAAATAAGAAGGAATGGCTCATCACCAGGGTCAACTACTGTATATTTTTTTAACACTGCTTAGACCTACTTCAACTGGAAAAAGATCATGAAAAAGACACATTTACCTTTATAGTTCTCTTCAAATTGTTTGATGTCACTGACGGAAATCTTTGCAAAGAGGAGCCTCCAGTAGTCGTACCAGTCTCTGTCCTGAGAAATGTCATTCTCGTCATCAACTTCTCCTAGGGACCACAATTTATAATTTATATAATAATAATAATAATAATTACATCTTGACAAACTGTTAAAATCCAGAAAAAAATGGGCGCCCCTGTAGACTACTCCATTTTGGATGACTAGTACTTCTTCACAAAGCCTAAACAATGCCCTGTTCCCTATGACTGCTTTTAAAACTAATTTCCCCAAGTCCCTAGGACTAAGAAAATGAATTAAGCCATGACTCTGTTAGTTTTTTTCTTTTTTCTTCTTTGAGGTCTTATCCACCAATTACATTCAACTGCAGCAGCACTTTTGTCTTAATAAAGGACTCAAGTTTTAGCTTTATTTCACCTGTTTCATCATAAACAGCTCTCTTTTCCTTGTCAGACAGAATGGAGTAGACCTTCCCAAGAGCTTGGAACTTCTTTGTGGCTAGAGTTTTTTCTCTGGGTTTTACTCTGTCTGGATGAACTTGAAGGGACAATTTATGGTAACCTCTTTTCACTAAAACAAAACAAATATCAAAAATTTTAATAAAATTTGGCACATCCGACAGAAAAAGACCTTCGACTGCCCACAAGACTGTGTGGACATTTTCTTTTCGCTATGTGCATTCTGTAGCAAGCATACAGAAAATATATACCATAAACATTATAAAAGGTCTAATGTTATTACATGCATTAAACTAGAATTTGGAGTACTTGGGCAGTATGTTCCCATTCCCATCTTATGAAGTGACTTGAAAGTAAACAGTGTCTCTGTTATTCAAATGAGTTTTGTTACTGATTTTTTTGGTGTTCATTCCTGAAATTAACTCCCATAATTTTTTAATGGGATTAGTGGAAATGAGGGAGTAAATAACATTGCCAAAGTTACTCTGAATAGCAGAGACATTTATCAAAACCACCACGTAAGAGAAAAGACAAAACCAAAGACATGTAACCCACATTAAGTGAAAGTTGCTCATAACACTTCCACCATTATCCATATGAAAAAAATGATGAACATGAAGACTGAATGTATATCCTGAAATCTGGCATAATCCTGAAGACTTTCACCCATGGTGTTAGGTAGGCAGGGGAGGGGGTACGGCATAACAAGGCAAGGTTAAGGGTGGAAGGTGCATTGGAAACCATGGTAAGTTATAAGGCATTGCAAGTTGCAGCTAACCATTTCAGGTTACACCATTATTGAGTGTTATTTAGTCATGTTTTAAGATAGCAGCGTTAAATAGACTCTCTGCAGACAATGTACGTAGTTGTATTTGAATGATTACTCAAAGGGACCATTCCAACAGATATTTGGATCGATCTATCTCCCTGGGGAGTCTCACTAAATTGCTATCATTTTAAACAGCTTAAATGTCTGTTACGTCTTGTAAAATTGTAAGGGGTACTAGTAATTATCTTTACCTCCTAGCTGATTTGGTAGGTGTGATAGACATTTAAAGATACATACAAAGTCAATTTTTTGTCATAAAAACCAACCAAATGCCAGCATATAGTTTCAAGTAGTATAACTAAGAGAATTACCAAAAGGCATTGTTTAATTTTACCCGAAAGTGATGTTTGAACAGATTTTTCTGCTAGCATTTTATGCTGATTGTCAATGGGGCAGAAAAGTAGGTCAGGAAAGTAGGTTAAATTGACAACCAAAAATTTAAAGAAAGGAGCACTCTAAAGCTCTTTTATGGCAGATCAGATGATTTATTCAGTTGATCCCTTGGCATGTCGAATTTATTAGAGTCGTAGAAGAAACTAGTAGAAGTTGTTTACATGTGTTACTGGGAATCCGTGCTCCACCGATGCTCGGTTCGTATGTACCTTTAAGCAGGTTAGTTGATAGCAATTTAGTGAAACACCCCAGGGAATTAGACCGATCCAGATGGATCTATCTAGGCATGGAAACCAGTCAAAGACTGGGTTTCTATCCCTAGATCGATCTAACAGGATCGATCTAACAGGATCGGTCCATCTCGCTAAATTGCTTTCAGCTTAAGTGGCTCAGATGTCTGGGACGCCTACTAAAGCTGCTAAACGATAGTTAATTACCCCTATCAGCTTCAGTAGGCGTGACAGACATCTAAGCCGCTTAAAGTAATTGCAATTAAGCGAGAATCCCCTTGGAGATAGTTCGACCAAAAGTTAGTACGATAATATCTGGGAATGGTCTTAAAGTCTCAAGATAAAAATGTGTAAATCCTGGGAATTTTTCCCCTTCACATAAACCACGATTCCGTTGATAATATGAATACCTTCACTTGCAGACGATGCCTTTGTCAACCCAAGAACCTCATACAGATCGGAGGAGCCAAAAAGCTCCTGACACTCGTCCAGCAAGCCCATTAGCATAAAAAACAAAATTATCTCAGCTGACGATGCTTTCTTGATGATGGCGCGCTAACTGATGCATCATGGGGTATTATTTTGGTGACATATAAAATTGTGAATGCCAAGGTGATGTGATCACGAAACTTGGATCGAGATCAGGATAATAATTGCTGGGTGCCTATGTTTTGATCAAAACTATGTAACATAAGGCACAGTGAATAAGTAGAATATTAGCTATATTTTTCATTGAAACTTTTCCCGCTGCGTGCACGGTATTCACAATTTGCTATCATTTTTTTTGCATAACTTCAACAGGGGGCGCGAAATGGAACAGCGATCGCGCACACGATTTGCATATTCTATCAAGATGTTTTCTTATGGCGCTCTCAATACAACATGACTGAGAAAAACCAGCTGGTTTCGCTCAATTTACATGACGACGACTGAGGGAGACCAGATACAACAAAAGGTGAGCTCATTATCTATGCTTAAGTAAAATTTTGGCAACTGTTTTGGCGATCAAGTATCCGAACGAAAGAATTTATATTTGTGGTTTCCATGTTGTTTTTGTTTGATGTGCTCGGACCTGACATGCGTCCCGATTTTCGTATTGTTTTAGCTTATAACAACAATCATATGGTTGACTTATGATCTGCAGGTTAATATAATACTATTTTCGTCAGTTGTCTCTCAAATTATTGTGAAATTAATGACGATCCTTAGAAAAATAGAAGAAAAACGAATGACATTTTGTTGCTATTTTTAGTAACCAGGTGATCGGTGCCTGGCGCATGGCAGAGATTTAAAGAGTGTAAACAGACAGAAAGAATCTTGTATACAATGATTAATCAGTAGCTTTTTATAGCAATTTCAACGTCAGAGAATTATCAGGAAAACCCTCAATGAGAAAGCATGTTGTAGTACCCCCAGACCCCCGTTGTATCTCTGCAAGTAACTGATTTATGATCAACAATAATCGAGCATTTAGGCAATATTGTGTAGAATCGGTGCGGCAACAGGTTGTATTATTTGACAATAACATGTACCTTTAATTGCAAAATAACACACATTAAATGTAAATTTTAGACAGTGTTTGATAGATTTGATAAGGATTTTGGAAATCAAATCACAACACGGGGCTTTACACTACAGTAACTTTTTTCAATACTGATCCGAGATAATCGGTAAATATTGCAAGGATGATTTGACACATGACATTTTACTTGCTCTTTGGGCCAGTGACCCCATAGATTCAATGACCCTAAGTTGGTTTTAAGTGGCCCAGGGACAGTGGGCCATCCTTAATGTCAAGCCCTGCAACCTTTGTGATTTTGCTGAACATTTATACACATATCTTAAGTTACAGATACAGTGAGTGTGGATTCCCAGCAACACATTTAAACAACTGCTAGATTTTTATGTGACTAAAATAACATCGACATGCCAGTCATAAACCAAATTAACCCATTCATCAAAAAAAAAAAAAAAAAAAAAAGCCTTCTTCTAATTTTTGGTCAGGTATTGACCTAGCTACTACAGTATTTTTGAATCCTACCAGTGTGTAGAATTCCCCTATCTGACTTAGTGTTGCATTTGCATTGCATAATCATCATTCCAGTGTATGGATGCAGCTGCATGCACAATAGCATACTAGTACCTTTTCAAATGAGTTGCCAAAAAATGCTAGAGTGTTATATAAAGCACAAAAAATTAGCAAATTTATATCCACTCAAATGTCTTTTTTTTTTTCTTTTTTTTTTTGCAATATGTCCTTTGGTATTTNCATTGCATAATCATCATTCCAGTGTATGGATGCAGCTGCATGCACAATAGCATACTAGTACCTTTTCAAATGAGTTGCCAAAAAATGCTAGAGTGTTATATAAAGCACAAAAAATTAGCAAATTTATATCCACTCAAATGTTTTTTTTTTTTTTTTTTGGAAATATGTCCTTTGGTATTTCTCTCAGTTGTACTACTTGAAACTATATGATAAGGATTGGTTGGGTTTTATGGAAAAATTGAACTCAAATACATCTTTAAAATTTGTTACATTCCTTCACTCCTTTGCATCATTGCCACTCCACACTGTTAGTACCCATGTTGTTGCTCCCCACTGGTTAAAATGGTACATGTAAAGGATATTTCTTAACTTTAAATATTTATCATAAATATTGGGACCTAAAAGTGACACATTTTTCAAATTGTTAATCAAATAATGATTAGGGGAGTAACCGTGCAAGGATCTACAGGGATGACCCTTTTACAATGATTTAGAGTCAACAATATATTATCTAAAATTGTAAAATTACAGAAACAGATTAAAAAGATATTATTAGTTAATAAGGTGCACTTTATGTTGTAATGTAGAACAGAACAGTCAATAGTCAATTGCAGGAAATGGTAAATTGCAGTTACTAGTACTGTGTCACTAGAAAAGTGTCAGGTGCTTGCAAGTTGCATATTTACATTGTGCACTGTTGTATTAAACTTTGACTGCTTATTGTTGACAGTGTGCAGTAGTGAACGTAAAATTTTGATGTACAGTGAAAATTTGAAAAGTTGGAAGATAGAATTGAGAGCTTGATTCATCCATTATAGTGTTGCAGGAAGAAGACTGGGCTCTCTCACATTCTACCATTCATTTGGTGGGTGTTAAAAGCTCTAATTAGTCGGAACAAACATTTGAAAATTAACTACATGAATTTGGTAAAAAAAAAAAATTCATAAATTTTCTAGCATGCACCTAATTATCAGGGTCCTGTGCTATTAAATCTAGATCAGATTTTAATACCTGACTTACTGTTTCAAAATCATTTAATTCTGAAGTCGATATCTTTCAAAACCAAGTTATGAGACTTAAGTTTTAAAGCTTTTTACAGAAATAGACATATATCTACATTAATTATTCAAAAGTAATAAAGATAAATTGATGCTGGCATGAGCTCATCTCAAGTCATACATTAACAAATAAGTTGGTAAACATATAAAAAATTTAGCTCAAGTGTGCCTACACTTTTACTCTTTAACTGCTATTATATTTTTAGTACAACCTTCGTGTGACACCCTTCTCACCCAGATCGTTTGGTAGTGATGAAAAAGCGGGAGGCTTTAAAGATAATCTAACACCCAGAAACAGGATGCTACAAGAGGTTTGTTCCACATGATAAATAACTGCTAGTAGTATCTTGTGATTATCAGATTGTTTGAGTTGTAAATGTTATGGGAATTTGATAGTTTTATCTTCAGGAATAGGACTGTACTAATTACATTCAAGCACATGCACAGGTACTTAGTTTGTGCCGATGAATAGAAATAACAGGAACCAGTTGAATATTTAGGGTGTGAATTATACTTGATCCCCTTAAACAAAGAAAGAGAATTGTATGATATTGCTAAAAGCAGGGTCACAGTAAGTTCCATTAAGGGAAGAAAAACACTAAGGGTTGCTTCTCAGTCATTAAATTAATTACCTAGGCTAATACCTGGTTACAGCATTTCGTAAAAAAAATCCCCATACTGTAGGGTAAGCCTGAAATAGACAGTTTTTGTTTTATCACCAGATCCTCTTATAATTCAGAGCTTCAGTAACATGACACTTGGTCAGGAGGATAGCAAGTTCTCATCAGATACAAGGAAGAATGTTGGCCTGGATTCTGTGACCAGTCTCTATTCCCCCTGGTCAACGTATGGCGGAGGGACAGAGGAAAATGCCCCTGGAGGGAGCTATGGTTGCAACGACTCACAGGTTTCAAGGACAGGGTGGACCCCTACACATTCACCCCGGTACCCTAATCACATGAACTTCAGCCTGGATCTGGACAAGAGTGGCTCCAGTGATAAGTTTGCCATCAGTCATTCCAGTGAGAGATTTCCACTGGATGACTTGGTCTCCAAGATATTGGATGATGAACATCACCTGTTTGGAATGCCTCCATCGCTTCAAGAATCTAACAGCCAGGATTCACATTCTCAGTCCAGTTCTGATGTGTTCTCCATGGATGGGTGAGTTGTTAAAAGTTTTGTTTAAATTCCGCATGATTGAAGTGACTGTCATGTATGTCTCATAATTATTATTAATGATCACAGTTTTTTGCTATACTTTATTTTTATCAGAAATGTTAAGTCAAATTCCCCTTGAATAGCCAGTGTTTATATAAGAAAACAATTTTATTTGTATTTCCTATTGAAAATTCTTTTGCATAATTTTGTGTATTCTATCAATTCTCTAGGTCCCCTGGTTTTACTGGGAACAGTGTTTGGTCTACAGGGTTTGAATCAGTTAATCAAGGGGACAGAAGTTCCTTATCTTACGGAAGTTTGGAACAAACCACGGAGAGCCTTCCCATGTGGGAGCGCAGTATAAGTGTAGACAGTGGAATCTCACCAGACAAGACTAGACAGCTGAGTGGTAGTGATGTGATGGGTAAGAAAAACATATTATTTATTGAATATTATGACATTTACTTTGTCATAACAGAGTTAATTCATGTACACAGGTTTCTGAGAAAAGTAAAGTAATAAAAGGGCAATCCTTGATTGTTTTTGTGGGGTCTTCTGTGCTAAGAATTTGCCTTCTATTCTTTTGAGAAATCATTGTCGAGTTGCCAAAAACTCATTGGCAGTATGTGATTATTTTTCAGTTATTTTCTTTTGAAATTGTCTCTAAGTAAATCACATTATTATTTATTTTGTATATTTGTTAAGTGCATAAAATTGTCTAATTTCTCATATGTGAATGAAGAGAAAGAAGTCTAAGTGTTGAATAATAAAGTAACAATGAAATACACATGCATATTTATATGTCTTCTCACATTTTACAAAGGTGATCAGCACAGTGGGTTTGGTAGACAAGACATGAAAGGAGAATATATAGGTAGCCACTTGAGAGAGCAGATCAAACAGAATCAAGGGGGAAGGAAGCTCACTGGCAGGCAGAATTTCTTTGCTGGAGGCACCAACCAACAGCAGCAGTTTGACCACCTCCAGTCACGCTCCCATTCATCAGGTCTTCGCAGTGATGCATCCTTCAGCTTTAACAAGTATAATAACCATCTGCATGAGACTCTTAATAATCAACATTCCGTAAATGCCCCCCAGTTTAACCCTCAACAAGATAAACTCTTTCGTCCCATTAGAAATCAGTCTGAAATGAATCCTGGCAAAGTGATGCCCCAAGGGGATGTCCACCCTAGCCAGTCTTACAGTGTGGGTAAATCCATCTCCCAGCAAGGTGATATCCAGTACAACCACCACGGTGGAGTGGGGAAGGCAGGGCACAGTGAGCCAAGTCATATGCAACCCTTGCGTGTGGCTACTGGCTCACAGGGCTACTCGACTCCCAACTCCCAAGGATATTCCCCTGCCTCGGCGTGGCAGAGTCCAGGGGCCCAACGCTCTACTCCAACATCCAGTGGAAGTTTTGCCAGTTTGGAAAATCAGGCATTTATGGCCAACAAGCACGGTTTTCCCTTCCGGCATAACAGAGGGCAGAAAATCTCTGGACAGCCTATGGCACCCAGCTCAGGACTGGACAGGAATGCATTTGCACACCTCATGCACCAGCAGCACCACTTACAACAACAGCAGCAGTTTCAGCAGCAGCGGCCCAGCAGTGTGACGCCCTTTGATCGTGAAATGCTGCATCACGTCAGAGATTACAAGCAGGGATCACCAGCAGAACTTGGATCGCCTTTGCCACATGGGATGTCACCAGTGGAACAAGATCGCAACTCGCCGTATTTTCGGGATTACCAGCGGAGTGGGTTTCAAAACTTGCCTCCCCAGTATAGAGAAGATTACCTTCCTCCAGAATTTGCAGCTGCAGTTCAAGCTGCCGCGGCTGCAGGCTCTGGTCTCCCTCCTCATCTCCAAGGTGTCATGCCTAAGTTCCCGCCAAACATTGCACCAGTCCCCTTGCCACCGTTTCCTCCGGAGGGCTACGACTTCTATCCTTTTGATCCCTACTTGCACGGTCGCTTTCCTCCTATGGTAGGACCTGGGGGAGAACCTCTTTTCTGTGAACTGCCACCACATTTTCCATTTGGATTTCCTTTTATGGGACTCAAGCCACAAAGGTAAGGATTAGTCTTTCTGCATTTCCATTACACTTTGTTGCTGTTTGTCAAAGAACTGGTGGTCTAAAAGTTCTGTGTATTTCTATGGAAATAAAGCATGTTTGTTATTAATTACATTTCAAGGCTTCACAATAATTGTCTTTTGGAAATTGGGAAATAAATTAATAACTTTGCCTTTATTGTGTTTTTCCTTCTGTTGTAGGAGGACAGGGCCGTCAAATGAGCTTCATATTCGTCTGGAAGACTGCTGTGACCAGTACAAGTACTTGGAAAAGGAGAGGAAGAAGGTATGCAATATTTATTGTCCTATCACTTATCATAAAGTGCATATTTAATTATGAAAACAATGCAAATTTGAATTTTCAATATAAGGAGAATGATGCTTTTTGTGACAATTTATCAAATTGTAAATATGACAGCCCACATGGAACAATCTTGTTTAATAAATAATAAGAAAAACGTTTTATTTTCTGTTTCCATTCCAGACTGAGGCAGATCTTGCCAGGTGCTTCCCTGGGAAGAAAGTGTCCAGTGCCAACAACACAGTGATCCCCAGGTTACCCTCCAACCCCTCCAGGGTGGACAGACTGGTGGTGGACTCCCTCAGAGAGCAGGCCAGGGTAAAATGTCCACTTCTACAGGGTCTCAGTATTTGGCATCTGACTTAAAACATTTATTTTTATCTTTTTGTGCTTGTGAATTATAATGGTTTGATTTTGAGGTGAGTGGTGGCTGGGCAGATATAAATGAAAATGCATGGAAACCCTCAATGCTGCAGATTGTAAAGGACAGTTACTGGTATTTGTGTTGGACTTTTATTAGACTGTTTATTGAGAAATGATTTTGATATAATAGTGCGTTTAATAAAAAAGTAATTATTTAGGGCAAGAGTAGTGGAATATTTTACAAATATGTAAAACTTAATGGTAATAAATTTATGAATTTTTTAAGGCTGTGACTTTGATCACGAAGATGGAGAAGTTGCGGAATGATCCCTTACATCCCAATATCCATTCTGCCATGGAGAAGTGGATGGAAGGCATCCGCAAGGTTCAGGCCAGGCGTAAAGAAGAGATTGTCAATGCCACCAACCGCCAGAGAAATGGAGGACCTAGATACCAGGAGGATAAAGGTGATTAAGTGTGGAGGAGTCAAAAAAGTTTTGAAACCTTCAGATTGTTTTGTGCATACATTTTGTTGTCTTTTTGTCTGGAAGTAATGAACCATGTGTTCCTACAGAATCTGCTATTAAATATTTTGTGGAAATTTGTTTAGTGCTATGACTGACAGTTGTCTCTCATGGATTCACGGGAATTAAGATTGATGCTTTAATGGTTTTGTGATCAAGGTTCCTGTGCTATGACATTTTCTCTTAAATTTTAATCAAAGGTGTTTTCTTTTTTTAAACAATTTTCTTTAGTTATGACGAAGCAAGCATTCAGACTTTTTTCTTCTATTTCAAAAAAAAAGGCCTGATGCCTCTTTGTCAGCATAATTTCCTAAGGTAAGTAGATCTCCTCACCAAGTTGACAAAAACCTTTCATTATTTACAGATGTGTTGGCCCTGGCTGCAGCCATCCATGAGTTGACCACCCACACCCGCAGAGCCCGCACTGCCCTCTGGTGTGGCCTCCAGATGACCACCAAGGGTATCATAGTCCAGCAGATCACCCAGGTCAGCAGGCAGCTTAGCACGTCAGGGGGGTCCCTGGCCCCAGACCAACAGAACCCAGTGGGTAGCAGCAGCAGTCTGGTGAACATCCCTGGGGTGTCTACAGCTGATGTCTCCCAGGCTGACAGTCCCAGTGATATGGCAGTGCTGGCCAAGCAGATTGCTGTGCTGAGTACGTCTAAGGAGAATGTCTCCGCTGTGTCCAAGGCTCAGGCTACCACTAGTGAAGAAGGGAGTGGAGACGGTAACGATAACAACAATAACGATCACCCAAAGAGTACCAGAGGTCAACCAAAGTAACCTCTTATATTGAGTACTGTTATTTATCGCTTGATCTAAGTTTATTAGGGAAAACTAAGCATGCTTGCCTTTTTCACATGGTATTATCAACCTCAAAATCAGCCTTATTCTTTGACGCTCACTGGATTTGAAAAAGAGTTCCAAAGTTTGATGGCAAAGTTAATGCTTGTTGCATGCAGTATCTGTGACAAGAATTAGCATTGAGCTAAACTTTATGGAGTAATACTCAATTAAGTTTGATATAGATGGTTAATTATATGTTATAAAGTGTTAAGGACTTTTCTGAACCCTCTCTGTGCTCAAATGCTGTGTGTGATTGTAGTACATCGCATATTGTTCCAGTCACTAAATCTAGGGGGGATTGAATAGAATAACATGGCTTTTGAATGCTTCAGTATAATATGGGATTATGATAGAAACCAATAAGCATTTTGATATGTTTATTGTTGAAAGTATTATGACAAGTCTGATGCTAGTCTACTATGATTGTGATAGATTGCAGAGTACCAAACTCTAAAAGATGTATTTGGTATGTTGCACGGTGTTATATATTTGCTTTCTGTGCAGGTTAACCACTGTTATTACTCTGGAGTGGTTTCTTCAGTGACAGTTCTGCAATATGTTCCATTTTATAATATTTCAGATCCGGGTATTGAAGATGATCTCTGTTTCTCTATCACTGAAAAGTTGTAGGGATTTGTCAGTGGATGTAGGACTAAGAGTGTGTAATGGAATGTGTTGTGGCTTTGCTATTTATTAATTTACATTTACTCAGATTATGTTGCTATTATTGTAATGGTTATTTAATTACCCTGTATTGTCTGAAAGACATTTATGGTATACCAGCCTTTGCATTAAACAGTATATTTTCTTGATAACTGCTAAACATTGATCTACATTATGCCTGCATGGCATGGAAACTGGATATGCTTCAACACACTGATGATGGAACCAATGACGATTGAGTGACGACTACAGCTTTGGTAGATATTTTCCAATTCTTACACAAAAGCTGTTCTACAGTTTCATTTTCTTTATTTTGTTTAGACTGATAATTCACATGGTGTATGTGTCTCTTCTGAGGCAAAGGTAATTCTGTAATGCTTGGTGGATGCTCATGCTGACAGGGATGCAGCTGCTTGGAAACTTTGGTCTGGCACTTGCAGAAATATTTGGTTTCAGCATCAGTGGAAATAATGGAGTGTCATGACTTGCTGCTCAATTATGAAAAGATATTTTGTGCCTGAAGTTACCTTGCAGACTGCAAATCCTTATAGTAGATCAGGCAGATAGTAAACAACACATAGTGGCTGTGAGTGTCATTTATTCTCCAGCTTTTAAGGACTTTAGAACTATCTCTCCCAAGGCCAAATAACTGTATATGTAGCTAGTAATGTATAGGAGATAGATATCACTGTGAACTGTACTATAATGTATATAGAATTAGAGTTTGATGAAGTTTTGACAATGCTGGTTGAAATGTTAGTGTGCAATTTTTGACATTTTTTCTCAAAAGCAATTCTTTAATTCAGCTGTTGTGTTATATTGTTGGTTTACTTATGTTTTGATGCCGGCACAGGTGTGTAGGTGTTCAGATGATCACTTGTCTCTCTGTGTGAGCACTTGATACTGTATAGAAGAGACTGGAATATTTTAACAGATAGTTTAAAAAGGCATAGAATATGGTCTCTGAATAAGGAGTTGAGTGAACAAATATTGTCACAATATATTCTGCTTTATCTCAGGTAAACTGAAATCCACCTATTCTGTATATAGAAAGGAATAGTGTATTGAAGCATTGAAAGAGGGATGAATGTGTAGATATAAATATTGCATGTATTAATACATGCAAATGCAGAAGTAGGTTAGTCTGGCTTCTACCTGTCTAACAAGTTAGTTCAGTTATATATATATATTTTTTTGCAAGACTAAATTAGTATGTGAAACAATTACTTTAAATAACAAGAAGACCCAGTTACAAGGGTACACCCACTCACAGCACATTTTTCAGGGAGTGTATAGGACATGCATATGAACTCCAGGTATATGGCATCTAATCAATGGTGTATCTAATTAATTGACGAGTACTGGGAAACTGATGTGCACAAAACAACGAAGTATACCTTTTAGTGCTGTTGATGATTAGGACCTAGAGTTCGATTTTTCTAGATTCTTCATCTGTGAGTTTTGTACACGTTGTGTAGACAGGAGCAACATCAAGTGGTCTGAAGTCTGTGAAAAGTGTAAAAATAATTTGGTTAATAATGGTTGTAGAGTTAATTTAGATGCCAACATAATAGAGGCATCAAAAATTCTGCATAATATTTTAATGTGCATTATATTATTATATGCTTTCACTGCAGATAAGTGTTCAGTGGGAAAATCAAATATTCTGCTATTATTATTTCAGTATCTGTGTCACTAGTACATGCTAAACCAGTGATTTTAAAACATTGCCAAATAGCTTTTCTCTCCCTTTAAACAGTTCACGTAAAGCTATATTTTGAGATGATAGTTGCAATTTTTCAAATGCTTATTATTTCTATTATCTAAAGAATGATCCAATTTTTACAAGTTCTAAATAATGATAAGAATTAAAGCAGATTGTTAATTAAAGTATCAGATTATGGTTACAGAGTGCAGTGAGCAATTCCCAGTAGCTAAGGCGTCATTTCCATAGGAATATTGGATCTGTTATTACAATTGGAGATTACCCACATTCCATTTCACTGAACAAAAGAGATATGAGATATATTTCCAGACTTGTGATACTTGTAATTACCAGAGACTAGTGACAGTTTACTTCATATGTAGATTAAAAAAAAGACTCCAGTTGCCAAATCAAATACATATTATTATGTGATACTGTAGCTAAGCAACCTAGATAGTTATATGATGATGGGGCACTTGGTATGACACACTGGTTGACATTACATCACACTAATATAAGTCATAAACCTAACTGTTCACATGCATCTTTTAAGAAACTCCTACTCCCAAGAATACACATTATTCATGATGGAGAGCATTTGAAATCGAGGACTGACGCTGCATACAATGTCAGTGGTTCGTGTGTCTTTAGACTATCAGAGATCTACTGTTGTGTGTCATATTCCTACAGGTAAAATGCCATACACTGCATTAACCTTGGGAGATGCATTAAGTATGTTTCGATTCTTAGTAAAATATTTAATAGTGTTATGCAAAACCGGTTCCAGTGCTTAAAGGTTCAATGTGTCATTATCTATAATCAGACCTATAGGCTGGTATATTTATTTTTGTAATGTTAAAGGATACAGTTGATAGTTATCCAGGTATTGAATACACAGATAAAAAGTAAAATAAGTATGATTATTATATACATAAGAAATATCAGCTTTAAGGGATCTTCTAGATAGACTTGGATTATATTTAAAGATGTGTGTTAGTGGATATTTAGATAGTAAAGTTCTTGAGCTAGAAACTGAGTCTTACTGCAGTAAGTAACATGACGCTTGTGATGCCTACCTTGTCATATTCCATTTTTGTAATAATCAGAATTGGTCATTAGAACTACCATGCAACAGATTACTTACTGGTGGCATTTTTCTGCTTCTGGTATATGCTACATTTAGAGATGTTTTTCATTTTGTTTGAATTCTTGTTTTCATTATACTTAAAAATAGTCTCATGTAAATCCAGATGACGACATTTTAGTGGTCAAACTTGGTTGTCACCAAAGGTCTTTTTGACATTGAGCATTATATCTTTGTGATACAGATGAGCAATCTGGAAAATATACCTGTACAACTATTGCTAATTTATAATGCTTTATGGGAAACTGCCTTTTGTCACCAAGAGGAGCATAAAAAGTCCTGTTTTCTGGTAAAAAGGAGTGTGTTGACATTTGGTATTGGTCTGTAGAAAGACTAGGATATCTGACAGATTTATGCACACTACAGGTTTCCTGTTTTACTGAATACCATATAAGATATAGGGTATGAGGAGATATAGCTAAGGACTGTCGGGATGATGGATATATAGTTGTGAGAAAGATTTTAATCCTTTGGTAAAACACAGCAATGGCATATGTCTGCACTGAGATTTAATCCAAACGAATTGGAATAGTTTAATAGGGCTGATGGGAAGGGTCCAATTTGGTTCAGTATCTGTCCAGTTAAAATTTGTGCAGTGTCACAGGGATCTGCGGTTTGTTTGAATTATCACAATGGGTTGTGAGTGGTTGTTGGCTTTCTATGGCTTATATCCCTGTAGTGATATATGTATACATAAAAATATAAGGAAAGCACATGCGGCAGTCCTTATAGTAAATTTAATCAGGGTTTTGTGGAGATTCTACAGTTACTGGGACATGTATTATATTTAAGCAGAGTGTTTTGGTAGTCTCACATAGTATGTATAAATATTAGCATATAATGTCATGTATTTTTGCAAATCATGTTTCAAGTTTTGAAGAAGTTCATTAGTTATGTGTGTGTATGTAGTATATTATTAGGAGTGTTGAAATTGGCGAGAAAGGAAAAATACTGGTTTGTATGTATTCAGCACAAGCTTGGATTAGAAGTACGGTATTCTGCCAGGATACTTTTTTGACATTGGCCAATAACCTTACACATCTGACTTGAGAGAAATTTGGTACTAAATATATTTTTTGTTGATACTGGTATATATTACAGTATAAATTTAATTGAAAGTTTTCAGAGACATAAACTAAAACTACAATCTTTTAGAAAATTGGAATGAAATACAGTTTATCTTGTAAATTTATTTACAGTGGGCGATTTTCCGTTTCGCAGTTATTTGTATGGTGAAGTGTCTTTCATCATTCAGTCCTGTGCTGACCCATACAAACCAGAGGTCTACCTTGTCTTCTGACCATGTTCTCACTCTATGAGTTGGATTCTAATTATTGTATTCAAGGTTTAGAATTTTTGACAATTTTTCATGTTCTGTAGTTGTTTTTAATCAAGGTTTAAAGTTGTTCACAGCTGCTATTATTATTATAATTAATATTATAACTGCTGTTCAAGTAGCCTGGTCATATTGATATTTATCTTTTATATTTAGCCATTTGATGCAGTACAAAGTGTGATGAGTAGACAGCTACTAGAGAGCTGTGGGACTGGATTCTAGGTTGATATATAGTGCCATGCTGGGGACTTGTGGGAAGGAATTGTGTTGGATTCTGAAATTTTGGTTTTTGTCTTTAAAATTTGTCATTTTTTAAATCGGTAGCTCAGTAAATTTGAAATGCGTTGTAGTTTTTGGCAAACATTTGTTTGATTTTCACAGTAATTTATGCAATACTCATTCAAATTGTTTGTGATATGACAAGTTTGAGATTTTTTTTTTTTTTTTTTTTTTTTTTGTGAAAAGAAAGAAATAGAACTTTTTTGGACTGTTTTTATGTAAGAAATAAGCTACCATTTGCAAGTCCTTTTCATTGTTAACAAATTTTCTGTCCTTGTGGTAAAAACTTAAAGGCATAGGGGTGGATTGTACTGTGTAAAAACAGGTTTTGATCAATATGATTTTCACGATCTTATTCTTTCATTCTAAACGACACCTCAGTACAATTTTACAGGTCACTTTGGGACTAACAAAATTGATAATCATGCCTTGCCATTGTTAGCCTGTCTGATTTCACTTTTTACTTACAATTAAGAAAGTTAAAATGTTTTAAACATGCCATAGTTACCAATCACGAAACTGTATTTTATTCAAAGTATTCTCCCCTTATGCCTTAAAGCATTTTGCTACAAATGGAATATTTAGTATAGGATCCCAAACCCAAGCCTGTTATTTAAGTTGTTGAATTTTATTTCATTTAATAATCCAGTTGTTAACCTTTCTTGGTCCTGCACAGTAAAAGAGCTATGCAGTCTATTGATTATAGATAATGGTCATTCCACTCTACCTCTTCATCCATTGATCTTGTAGCATATTAAAATGAAAATATATTACAATATTTTATATCTCTGTGCCTCGAATAAAAAAGAAGACTGTGATAATGAAAACGTGAGGCAGTGGATTTTGTTTCAATACACTACAAGGAAAAAATCAACAGTTAGATGTGCCAAGGAATAGCCTTCCACATTTCAGCCAAAGTAGACAGTTGCATTTCATTTATGTTTTCAAATTTGTTTTTTAAGTTGACATTGACTGTAGTCCTGTAAATCCAAATGTTGGTGGCCAGATCTGAGAAGTTGTCAGTGCTAAGAGAGTGCAGGTCCTCCCAGCATGGTCCCATTGTAGGAAAACTGGTTCAGATTAGGGTTTGTTGGATTATGTGTATTAACTTATATTTAAGAAATTTTGTTGTGCATTTATTTTTTAGCCAGCGATATGTAATGATAAATGGATAGTCAGTGTCGAAGGTGTTTATAGCTACAGTGGGGGATTGTTTTTGGTGATATTTGGATAGAAAAACATGATGGAGTTTATGCTGAGGATACTTAGGGTCAACCAAACAGATATTGTATAAAGACAAATCATGCTGTTGATAATTGGACTGTGCCTCATCCAAGCAGAAGCCTTTCATCAACTCAGCTACAAGCCCCTCTGGAAGGAAAGTAGCTCGGTTGAGGGAGGGCTTGTCCAATGAATTTTACTTCACATATCCACTTCTGAAGGTTAAAAAAAATGTTTACTAGAAACTGACACTGTATGGTTTTAAAATATGTATTTGGGTTCAGTTTGAACACCCACCCCCACTGGTAGCAGGGATGCTAACACTGAAAGAGCTATGTAAGTCATTGGTGTAATTTCCCTATGCAAACCATGCTGCTATGTTATCATATGGCTACAGGAGGTTTGAATATTAGTTTATGGTTATTAGGTGTTTCTCCAAGCTGGTGAGTGTAGATCTATATTTGTATTTATTATTACCAAGGTTTAACACTTTGTTGGTGATTTAAACTTAGTTCATAGTTGGAGTGTAGTATTATTTCTTCAAGTGTCGGTTTGATAGATTTAGTGATAGATTTATTTGCCAAGTGGATTTATTAGAATTATACCAATTATTTATCTTCACTGTATCATTTTGATAGTGGTGACTTATCATGCCTTCAATTCAATTTGACATGTGGATTTGTATTTTTTGCATTTGATTTGACTCTGAATCTGTGAGCCTGTAATGGGAGTATATAGTGTAGTATCGTCGGTGGATTTAACAATTGACAGTGTTCTGTCTGTGGATGTAGTGGATATTCGAGTTGGCCAAATTTTCTGGGCACTATTTAATAAATTATTGAATTTTGTGCAAAATTGATCTTGTGTTCTTGTTCTATTTTCTTTATCATATTATGACTTACTGATATGTGAAACTAGGACTTTTCAATTTAGCCTAGTTTTTTTTAATTTTCAAACTGACAAAAAAGAAAAAAAAATTACGTCAAAATGAATTAAGTTTTTTTTTTTTTGTCTACTACCATCTTTAGAAAAAATGGTTTGAAAATGATAAATAATTACCAAGTTACTCCATTTATGCAACCTGCCAATGCAATTTACTAGTAATGAACTTATATATACAGACTGCCTGTGCTGTCCAATGCAACTATATCTGAATGTGACTACAACTGCCACTATTTTATTTTTTAATCACTAGTAACTTTACATTTACTACGTGGCTTTGTTTGAGTAAAAAAAAGTCCCTTTAAAAACCCAGCAGGTTATTTTAATGAAAATTATTGACATACCTCCATCACCTGGTAGTTTCATCAAATGTGTTAACACAAACACAGTTTGCAATAGTACTGAAACCTATTTTAGGTCTGAAATTGACTGGAAACTTGTTCTTGTTTTCTGAAATAGCAAATTCGTACAAAAAGTCATAAGGTAGAGTAAAATAACTCTGTGTGCTATATCAATTTTAACACCTATTCGGTTGAATATGGGAATGAAAAAATTGAACTGAATGTACCAAAACTTCTGAACCCACCCAACATTTTGTCTCCAGATATATATATATATATATATATATATATATATATATATATATATATATATATATAATAGAAGAATGCATTTTCGTGACGCTAAGACTTTATTTTAGGTCCCAAAACCCATTGTAACTTTCAACTTTCGTGGAATTTTCACTCGCTAACTCGGATACTACTCGAATTCAAAAACCAACCTGATTGGATTTTCTTAAAGTTCTCATGATTTTTTATTTTTCCTCGTTTCTCGCAAATTGATATTTTCTACGATTGGATTTGAAGCGTTCCTTTTCAAAATCACAATTTCTCAAAGTTTTGACAACTTGTTTGCCTGTCAATTTGACAGCTTTGCTGCCTTGGTTGTAACTACTGTTTCAATGATTTTTGCCGACTGGTGTCCGTATGTTTGCCAGCGTTGATGCGTTAAATTAAGTTTATCATCGCATTTTTCTGTAAAGATTAAATGGATTAAAAAGTGATTGAAAAGCATTTTTGGTAAGTTTTATTTTTTTTCTTCTGCAAGTATCAAAATATCAGCCACCACCACTTGGTCATATCAATATTTTGAGCTGCAACATGATCGTTTTTTTTTTCTATTCATTGAATGAAATTGCTCAAAAGCATGCAGTTATGCAGCCAAGTGTCTGCAGTCAACAGTCATAATAAAAAGAGGTCACCATAAAACCACAAAGTGAAAACCAGTCCAAAATGATTATAAATATTGAACTCCCAAGAGGGCCAGTCAACTGGAGAGCAAAACAAAAATCCTGATAGGTTGTGCTATTATTGCCACTTTTTTCTCATGACAGCATCATTATTTTTTTTCAAATCATTATTTACTGACCCATTTTCTCTGAATGCAATGGTTCACTTTCATGAAATGTTGTAGGTGAAATCAGCACATTGATGTCATGTTCAACGTTGTGTTTCTGGAATTTTTGAAATTTAGGTCATACACAAACTCTTTTATCTCTGGCCTCCTCTCTAAAATGCCCCATAAATGCCTTCTTTGGTAAGGAGTTACTCTGTTCCTGATTACAGATATATTGTATATTATTATATTGAAGCTAAAATCTGTCACCCCTCATGAGGAAAAAATCACGTTCATGGGTCAGATCCTATGGTTTATACGTGTAACAGTCTTGAATACTACTCGGTACATGTTACCACCGTGAGAGGCTCATTGTGGCTTTGTAGTCAGACTCTAGATTGAAAAGGGGATTGGCCGTGATTTCTAGCTTATTTCAGTCTTATTCACATCTGTTGTGTTGAGTTCCCGTTCCATGTAGCTGTGTCGTCATCTTCGTCCCCTGGGTTGTTAAATTTATGCACGTTCCCCTCTGTAGTGCTTATTGGGGTCCTCCGTTTGTAAGCCCTAAAATATGAAACAAGATGACATATACTAGAATGTTTCAGAATCATTCAAGTTAACAGTGCTGCATTTTGGGCTGTAATTTTTGTACTTAACACCAAAATCTAAAAGCTTTCAATTAAAAACTCTCCTCTCTCAGCGTATCATAATGCAGCTAAAACTATGTAAAATTGAAAAAAATTGATTTTAGAGACATCGACATTTTGATTCAAATTTACCCTTCTATGTAAAATATGATTTCATTAGAGTTTATACAGCTCAAATAGAAAAAAAATCACACCATAACTCGTAACTTGTTAAAATAATAATAACAATACTAATAACCATGTAACATAAATATTTTTTCTTTACGTAAACTATAAGAATTACATTTTTGCAAAATGAACATTTCATTTGTCAATGAACTATTTGCTACACTTATTTAACACGACACTTTTTTTAGAACAACTACACTACATCATAACATACGTTTTTGGTCTGTTTAATCGTGTTGACGATGAAGTCAACGGACTTGGATCTGTCTGTTGTGTGGACTGTTGTTGCCGTGGAGACTGCGCCTCCTGGGGAGAGTTGTATGCCCCCTTGGGCTGACTGGGTGACCCAAACAGCATGGAGCATAAAATACCCCACAGCCATAAGAAAGGTGCCAGTATCAGAGCTATCAAGCCAGAGTCCCCACCACTGGGCTTCACTGAGGATGAAGCCTTGCCCTGAAAGAAAAATGTGCTTATATTATGATGATCTAATCTTTACGAGTTGTAGTGCATGGCAATGACCTAACAGTGCATTACAATATATTATAGTGACAAAAGCTAAGATATAATGAAAACTTTCAGTGTACATAAATTATATCACAAGTAATACAGTAAAAAATGTGCTTTTAGCATTTTTGGTATCCATACCACAATTGAATGTTAAGTTGGAGTAAAAGAGTTTATGATGAAGGTATTAGTTTCATATTTAGCAAACAGAAACCATAATTTGGGCACAAACAATGTCACAGTTTACATATCATTTACCACAACCTCAGCTACTCACAGGTTTCACCAAGATAACAGCAGAGGGGGCAAGCTGTAGGTCTAGAAAAGATGTCTGCATGTCACTGTCCACAAACGTCCTGTGAGGGTAGGTCATTTGGAGTTGGAATGGACCAAAGGAACTGCCCAGCTTCTGCAAAACAAAGAGGAAGACACTTGATGTCAGCGACTGAAACATTTTGATTTTTTGTGTATACAACACTGGGTCTAAAATTGAACAAGAATATCAAGTATATCTACTATGCAATCCTGGAATAAATAAATAATAAATAAATAAATAATGCTTAACATGTTAAAAAACCTCAAATTACAGTTCCTCCATTTAATAAACAACTAATAAACTGCTTATCAAGGACTGAGAATTAAGCATTATACAAAAAGAAAAATCAAAACTGCCCATACATAATTTAATGAAGCAATTTTGTCACTGGTAGATAAGTTTACCTGACACACAAAATCCTTGGCTGCTTGTAAAGGCTGGTGGGAGGGGAACTGCTCCGTCAGCGCAGACCCGTCTGGTAACCTGAACTGGATACGAGCTGTTTCTCTAGAACAAACAAGGAGACAAATTCAGAAAATGAGATGAGAATTAAAGGATCTGTTCAGCTTCCAAAATAAAATGTTAGATTCAAAATGCTGAACAGTAAATTAATTAAAAGTAATTTTGGAGACAAATGGTTCTGATGATACATTTAATAGCATATTACAGATCTACATGTTGTAAATGCCTTAGAAGGCTAATCAAACTGTTTTTGGTCACAAGACAGCTGTACAGAGTAGACCGTGAGGTACAAACCTTTTGACTGCTTCTGCCGCCTCGAGCGACCTCCTCTGTTCTTCCTCCTTCGCTTCTCTGGCCTCATTCTTAGCCTTCTCTTTTTCCTGCTTTTCCTTTTCGTACCTGGCTTTTCTTTCTAATCTGGAATTATGAAAACATGTATTTTAACGAATTTCATATCTCTTGATGGGGCAGAATCTTTCCACACCATAGAATCTTATCTACCATTGATGGATACTCTCACTCTCTCACCATACTTTCTTTTCTGTATAACCTAAGCAAGACTTGTAGTGCTGGATACTTGCTTGTTTCCAGTTATCCATACCTGTCCTTTTCTATCTGCTCTTTCACCCTTTTTCTTGCCAGCTTCTCTTCTTCTTTGTCTTTCTTCATCTGATCACGTAACTCCTTGGCTTCTGCTTCAGCTTTCATTTCACGGAACCTTGCCATGTCACGACCCAGATTCCTCCTCTCCACTTCCTTCCTCTTCTCTTCCTGCAAAACAAAAACCATCTTTACCTGTACATTTTTCAAGTTTAGATGTGGAAAATAGCATCAGACACTACAATTATTACTTGTCTATGCCCCCCCCCCCCCAACCATTAATTACGATTTATCTACACCTGCTCGGTGCAATAATGTCCTAATCCATTTGGATATTTTCTAATTTTATTTAATTATTTTAATTGTCTACCTCCTCCTTTTGTTTGGCTTTCTTTATCCTGTTCATTTCTATGAGTTGCTTGGCTCTGGAAGTAAACAATTATAATAATTCAAATGACTGAAATAAAGAGCCATGACATATCTAAGAGAAAAACAATAAGTATCTGCTTTAAACTTCATCATGCACCAGATTTTGCTAGCCCTTTCTAAATTTTGTTGTCCAGATTTATTTCAAACCATACCTTTGCACCATGATATCAAACAAGCACGTACTACAATGATCATGATTGTTTTACCAAGACTCCTTGTCAATTATTGCTAAACCTTATTACCAGCAAAGCTTTTATACAATGACATACATCAAATTTAAGTGCTGGGCATCACTAAATTAAATTAGAGGTCACTAAACAACCTTCACATTCTTCTGAGGAAGTGTCACGTTCAACTGGCTTCATATGCACAAAGGCTACGGCAGGTTACAGTAGCTTTTTCCCAAAATTTAGATCTTAAACAGAATTTGATTTACCTTTCTACTCTAGCTTCTAAATCTGAAGCTGATTCTCCAGGCCTCTGAACTGGGCTGGAGTCCTCCTCAAGTTGTTTGTCTTCACTGCTGGCTGGGACCTGATACATCAGAGAGGATTACATGGTCCATAAATTAATTTAATGCAGTGCAATGCACTGTAAAGTAATGTGGTTGCAATGAGATTATATTGGCGTATAACTCTTAATACACCTGATTTTTTTCAACTTTCTTTCTAATCCCGAAGTTCTGAGTAGTGTTGATCTAAACATAAGTTTTTTCTATAGTAAAAAGTGACAGTTCATTTGCAACTTCATTGTTTAAGTCAATTCCACTACTACACTAAGACAAAAATTATACTTGTTTGCAATAATTTTTTTTTTCAAATCTGGGAATCAGAATAATGACATCTCTCATTCAATAAATAAATAGCAATAAGTGACAAGTAATGAAAATAAACGACAACAAAAACTATACAGTACTTGTGCTGAGGCCCCTGCTACTGCTGTTACTGTTGCTGCTGTTACTGTTGCTGCTGTTTCTGTGGAGGGTTGAGAAAGCTGCTGCTGTTGTTGTTGTTGTTGTTGCTGTGGGTGGAGTAACTGGTGCATCTAAGTTAACAGATAGGATGCATTTTAACACTCGAAACAATCCTTTAAAATTCATATAAAGCATTCTAATATATATATAATTTTTTTCTGTCTACATCCTATTAATGTGAAGAATGTTAATGTTAAGTACCAGTAATTCTTTCACTAGGCAATGTTAAAATGAAGCCAACAATTCATTCTCATCATGAGAAATTCTGTAAGACACTGGTCACTTATGCCTTTGGACCAAAAGATGATGTAATACAGGACACTTCATTTAACCTTGCCAGTAAACAGAACCATATTCACTTTATTGCAACTGGATATCTCAATATAATATTCAGAAAGAGAAACTCAAATGTTTTTGAATAGTTTTTCCTTCTGCAATAAGTAATATAAAATTACAAAAGAAATACACACCTGTACAACATTTTTTATCTTTGCTGCAAATTGTGCTGGTTCTATGTGACCCCCAGTGATCTCAATGGGTACACCATTGTTGCCAATGAAGAAAGCAGATGGAATGCATACCACTGGGTCTTTGTGTTGGTTAAGGGAATCACTAAAGATGATATTTCTGACAGTTAGTATACAATGTGTGAAGTAACTAAAATTGCAACACTGTATATCAAACATCTGAATCAGATTAGAAAATAATTTTACATAGAAAGAGTATCAATTTTGCCAGTGTATTTTTTTCCTGAATATTGTTATCTGACACAATAAAATCATTTCTCACTCTGGCTTAAAAATGAAGGAAGGAAGCTATCTTTGTCAAAAGAAAAATCCTGGGTAAGGAAAAGGATACAAAGCTGGGAAAACTGCTGGCACTCTTCGCTGGAAAGGAAATAAGTAAATTAATACATTTTGATATTATGAAACAACAAAATATACAAAATAATTGCAAAGGCATGCCTTTTTGTATTCTCAAGAGGCAACCCCTCATTCTCAGTCAGATTTTTGTTTCATTCGTATCTGCTTTAAAAAAAACATGCACTGGTAAAAAACATCTCTCATACAGAGACTAATTTCTTTATCATCATGGCAAAATGTACAAAATGAACATTATTTTCCATACAGAAACAGCACCTTACAAATTTTATTTCTAGTATCACTTTTACTTGTTGATAATTAGAATTTACTTCCTTTCCCTTCCTTGGACATATTTAGTGACCTCTTGTACCTGTTAGCTTGGAGTTTAATTCCAACACAATGACCCTCCTCACACTCCCTGCTGACTGCACTATCCTCCCACGTTTCATCCATTTTCTTAGAGACTTCATCATAACCTACCACGAACATAAAGCCTATGATTATCTTCTAACAGTGTATGTAATCCAATCAAATAGACAAAACTTACAGAAGCAAGCTTTGTTGCCACCAAAGACGTAAAAAGTCTTTGGGGTTATAACTGCATGCAATGTATAAAGCCAATGGGATTGTAAAAAACGGCGGAAATCCCTTCTACCTTCCTTGTTTTTAGCTGAGTTTGCAATTAATTAGGGGTCCTTTAAAACATAGAAATGGATAGAAATGGACTGAAATGGGCCGAAATGGACCGAAATGGACGCATGGCAAACCTCTATGAGATCGCACTTGGGTTTTGCATAGTAAAAATAAACTTACTTTTATACCAGAAAGAAGTTTTATTGAATTTTTCTGGTGATACACCCTTCGAGGTAGTAATCGGGTCAAGGTCGCCATTTTCAAGGTGGATTCCACAACGAGGCTCTATTTTAAAACACAGTTGCTTGTATCATGCACGTGTTTAAAAGTCCAATTAGATAATTTAAACTGCAAACCTTTGACTTAAGTAACCAGAACCAAAGAAAGCTACAATAATGTGTGCAACATGATAATATATATNTATGTAAAACCCAAGTGCGATCTCATAGAGGTTTGCCATGCGTCCATTTCGGTCCATTTCGGTCCATTTCGGCCCATTTCAGTCCATTTCTATCCATTTCTATCCATTTCTATGTTTTAAAGGACCGATTAATTAGCATTATCAAAATGCGAAACTCGACTTACCTGATACGTATACAATGAATACCGAGAGGCTGGTTTTGGCTTTTAGGATGGCCTCTGGAATTCCACCCGTGAACCACTTCATCTTTTGTTAAGGTATTTGCAGCTTTCTGATATTTTTCTGTTTTCAGGGATGAGAAATGTGTCTTACGAGAAAAAAATCCTGGTAATTTCTCATTTGATGAGTATACGAGAATATATGAGATAAAACGAGACTTTTTAACTTCGGGTCTTCGAAAACAAAAGATCTCCGGGCCCCCTAACCCAGTGACCCTGACCCTATTACTGGCAACACGCAGGCAAGATCTGCTGGTGAAACGAACATGAACTTAGTCCGTGCTGGGAAAGTTTTTGGGTTGGTAAGTTCACTATTATTAGGCTTTGCAACCCATTTTAACGTTGTAAGTGGATCGAACTAGAATATGATGTTGCCTGGTAAAGATACATCTGTATTCTGCAACTGCTAAAGTAACCATAGGCTTCATGTGTTTTTATGCAAACATGAGTCGCAGAGCCCAGGCAAGAAGGCCGAGAAGTCTTGCATCAGATTGTGATTTACATACTTATATAAGTTTTGTTTTGCGTGACAAGTGCCCATGATACTGGATGAAAACAGTACTTTGTACAGGATCCACTTCTGTACAATAGCTGTCCACTAAGACACAAACAATAAACACTATTTAGTGTATAGACGTTGCATAATTAAACTTAAAACAAAAACAAACTTTGACCTATCAAACAAGGAAGTTTTATTTATTCTGAGGAAAACAGTGCCATATTTCAAGTAAGATGATGTTATCAATTGGTTCCTTTGTGGCACAATTATACCCTTGCAGTCTGTTGCAGTAGCAGATACTGTTATTTACATTCGTTTGTTATCCATAGTAACCAAATAATCCTGTTATTTAGTCAAGTAATAAGCCTAATCATTTATGTCTATTTGAAGAGGTGAATTAAGGGCTTACACTGGTTTTAATGAAAGAAATATATGAAGAATATACTGCAAATTCCATCACAAGAGGGACAATTTTCTGTACAGACTCTATATATCTGTATATATTGTGATCACTGTCTGACTGAGCTGTGCTAAAAACGGGTTTTGGAAGAAGATGACAACAACAGCATTTAGTTTTCTCAAGATTTTCACTTATAGATTTATTTCTATTTGCTTTTTAGATAAATAAGAGTAATTAAGGTATTTTGATGTACTTTAATACAAATAATTTTGGCTGAATGAGAACAAAAATGATCGTAGCTGTTAGTATTAATTGAGCATTTGAATCTGTAAGTAACACATCCCTTATTTTGGAGCCTAGCATATTATTATTATATTAATTCTTAAAGTCATAATAACTCTTCGTTTTGGCCAAAAATTGGATTTTCCTGGAAAAAACGGCAATTTTCCCGTACTTACCAATGGTCAACGACCCCATTCCTGCATTCAAAGTTAATCCAGGGTTTTTTTCCTAAACGTACGGTTTTTTGTTAAAATCTCTTAACAGACAACAACAACACTATATAAGATTCATGAGATATATTCGTCTTTTTGTTAAAAATGCATTTATATCCACAATGTGTGCCATTCTGGGCTTTACGTTATCCGACGCACTGTACAAAAACTCGCAACTTACGTCTGCGTCCGCATTAATGTGTTTGGCGCCATGTTATTTTGGTCTCGAATGAACGCGAGAATCTGCGTGACACCATTACGTCATTAGCAACGAATGCCTTGATGACTGGGAAAAATGGCATTGAAAGCCCCATTGACAAGCACAGATTTTAGTTTTACTCCAATAACGGCCGTTTTAGTGGTAAAATACGATAGAATATATTTCCATGCGTTGTTTAAAATGTATTTCATGCGGAATTTTGAATCTCAAAGGAAGAGTTATTATTGCTTTAACATAAGTCAACATTAAGTGAAGGTGAAGGTCAGAATATGGTCATGGTAAATGAGAGGGTTAATTTCAATGATTTTAATTACAGTAGCACACATATACATAAATACAAACTTTTTTCAGTCTCTCCAGCGTAATGTGGGTGTGACCTTCAAGAGGTCACTGACCTTGACCTCCTCCAGAAAGGCATGGACAGGTAAAGATAAGAACATAATTAAGTTCAGCATGCATTGTCAAAATTCACCAACCTTAGACAAAATGTATTTTGCGAATCCTGTTTGTAGGGTTTGAATTGTTTTTATCTTCAATTTGCATAAGCATTTTTCAAGATTAACATGTCATTTTGGTTTGAAGAAAAAAATTCCAGTCCTTGCTTTTTAAAAAAAATATTATTTTCGACTTTTGTAATTGTAATTAATATAAAGATATGAAAAATCGATCAAATTAGAACATAACCCATGTATTGTCAGGTCAGGAGACACTGGACCAAGATGACCCAGAGATGATGGCCATTGTTAAGAAGGAAAAGCACAGACAAGTCACTGGTTTGGAACTCATTGCCTCAGAGGTTGGTCAAGATCAGAGTTCTACTGGGCACCATTCAAGTGCCATGTGGAAACACTATTATTTTAAAGTGTTCTCACTTTAAGACTCCTAATAACAACTTATTTCTTGTAAGAAGGCCTACTACTTTTTTCTTGTACTTATATTATCACTCTTTGCATATAAAAATAAAACTCAAAATATTGTCTTCAAATCTTTTAGTCTCAATCCATGCATACCTGATTACCATTGAATGTATCTGATGATTTTTCTTCTGTTATTTCCAGAACTTCACCAGTAAGGCTGTCATGGAATGTCTGGGTTCTTGTCTCACTAACAAATATGCTGAGGGATACCCTGGGGCCAGGTGATTACAGTAGACATATACATTTTGATACATATTGATAAAGTGATGGGGAAAAATACCAAGTATTGAAACCCATGGATCTTGAAAAGCTCAAGAGATGTTATTCAATTTTTTTCTTCTCCCAAGTGCCAACAGAAAAATTAGATACTTGCAAGAAGACCATAGAAGACTTGGATTTTAACTTTTTTCAAGTGCATCAGAAGAAAATAGAAAAGAAACAAAAGAAAAAAAAAGGAAGAGGGTCAAGAAATTGTTTAATTCTGCAGTTAATATCAATTTCTGTTATTTTATAGGTACTATGGTGGCAATGAGTTTATTGATGAGGTTGAAACTCTGTGCCAGAATAGAGCATTGGAGGCATTTCGTCTGGACCCAGAGAAGTGGGGCGTGAATGTCCAGCCGTATTCTGGCAGTCCAGCCAACTTTGCCACATACACAGGTCTGCTGCAGCCACACGACAGGATCATGGGACTAGATCTGCCTGATGGTGGACAGTGCGTTGACTTGTGATATCTTTGATATGAAAGTTTTTCAGAAAGAATTCCATAATTCAAATATTACATAACCGAAATAAGTTAGTAAAATACAAAGTCTTTTAAAAGAGAGAAAGTGTTGATGTTTTTCAATGTACGACTTTTCGACTCTTCGTTAAGGAACCAAGATCACATTATTTACTCCAAATTTAGTCTCCTTTAGAAACAGTTAGCTTTTTTCCCTTCACTACACACAGTACACACAGGAGACATTGACAAATCTTTTAAACAGTGTTTTGCATTTTTATGATATTGTTTGAATTATAGTATGCCTTTGTTTGTATGTTACATAACTGTGATTCTTTTTGATTCTCTTGGATAACTCAATTGAATAGTTTTACTATGATGCATATATTATGCTTATTTCTTCCTGATCAAAGTTTTCTTATCTTGTTTCCAGTCTTACCCATGGTTTCATGTCAGACAAGAAGAGAATATCTGCCACCTCCATTTATTTCGAGTCCTTGGGATATAAGCTTAATGTAAGTAGTAGGCTTTGCTATTTTATATATATAATATGGCTTCATTCTTTTTCTAGATTTACTAAGTTGTAATTAAAACAACAATGCATCTTCTTAAAGGTTTCTTGCACATATTTATTTATTTATTTATTTAATGTATATGTAATTTTGTACATTTATCTTTAATAGCCTGAGACTGGGTACATAGACTACGACAAGTTGGCTGAACTGGCAAGACTGTTCCGTCCACGTCTGATCATTGCTGGCACCAGTGCATATTCCAGACTCCTGGACTACAAGAGGTTTAGGGAGGTAGGTTCTCGCTGAAGTGTACAGTATTCACAGACTGATTTCTGATGATGACATTCATGAAATCACTTCCCCAATTGAGCATATGTTTAAGACTGTCATTGTCCAATGAACATTTTCACACACTCTTTTTTTTTTTTTTTTTTTTTTTGCTAAACAGAGAAAGAAATGATTTTCAGTTTTAACATGAAAGAATGAAATATCTCAAAAGTTATAAATTAAAAGTCGAGGTATTTTTCTTAAAGAAAAGAAGTTACACTGTGTATCGTAGTTGTAATGGATGGTTAAAAATTCTAAATGAATCCCGAGTTTTGTTTTTCACTCATTATGTAGAGAAACATTTTTCCTTGTAGATCTGTGACGAGAGCAAGGCTATTCTGTTGGCTGATATGGCCCACATCTCAGGGCTGGTGGCAGCTGGAGTGATTCCCAGTCCATTTGAGTATGCAGATGTTGTCACGACAACAACACACAAATCCCTGAGAGGACCAAGGTGGGATGTTTGGGAATTGAATTAGTGATTATTTAGATGAAATAATGAAAAAATTTAAAACAGAAGAAGGGTGAATGTATGACAATAAAGTACAGCTAGGTATAAAACAGAATATGAGGTTTTCAGAAGAAATGCAAAGTATTGCACAGTTTTTATTGAGGTCAAAATGCTGATTTTATTAAAATTAAAAAGTGGAAATAAATATATAGCTTAATGGCTACAATTTTCCCTATATTGAGATCAGAAATAATATTTTTGTGAAATATGTCAGAACGGGTCAAACTGTGTCTCAAACATTGTTACAGTTACTGTTTTTCCAGTATCATTTAGGTAGTGAATGGTTTTGAATTACTTGTTTGAAGTTCTTGTTTTAGCAGCTGTGTGATATGACAGCAACATTATTGAGTAGCAAAATAGACTAACAGGTACTTTTAGGTCCCATTTTTTATTTCTCTCTTCTTACTCTACTTCTTCTTACCAAAGGGCAGGTATGGTGTTCTTCCGCAGAGGAGTGAAAGAAGTGAACAAAAAAACTGGAAAGGAGATCATGTATGATTACGAGTCCAGGATCAACTTTGCTGTGTTTCCCAGTCTTCAGGGAGGCCCCCATGAAAACAACATAGGGGGTATTGCAGTGGCTCTGAAACAGGTAAGTCTACAGGTAACCCTCCACTCCCCACCCACCAACCCATTAATTGAATAGAATTTGAAACTTCAGAATATTTTTGCAAAGTTGGTCTTAATTATTGAAGCAATCACAAGTCAAACATGAAAATTAAAGAAACCATAGTTAAATACTTTTGTTACAATTTTGCAGGCCAGATATTTTGTCACTAGCATGTCTAATTGATGTATTTGTTTCCCGCAGGCTATGAGCCCTGAGTTCAAGGAGTACCAGCTTCAGGTGCTGAAGAATGCTAATGCCATGTCACATGCTCTGCTGGAGAGGGGGTACTCCATTGTGTCAGGTGTGTGTGTGTGAGAGTTTTCATGTGTGTGTGTGTGTGTGTGTGAGAGAGAGAGAGAGAGAGAGAGAGAGAGAGAGAGAGAGAGTTTTCACGTGTTTGTGCATGCATGCCTTTGCATGCATGCCTTTGCATGCATGTACCAGCATTTATATAGTTAAGGATTTCAACTTGTTACATGCAGATTGCTACAGTTAAGGATTTTAATGTATTAGATTTGTTGTACAGTTAATGATTTCAATGAAATTGGTACAGTTTAGGATTGATATACATAGATTGGTATACTGAAGGGTTTCGTTGTGCCTATTTGGTAGTTTAGGATTCCATTGTGTTACACTACATGTTATACTTAATCAATAATTAAAGCTAACACCAGATAGTACCCATCAGAAATCACCCCAATCTGTATTTGAAATGATGTCCTATATATTGTTCTGTATCCAGGAGGAACTGACAACCACCTGTGTCTGCTGGACCTGAGACCCAAGGGGACAGATGGCGCCAGGATAGAGAGGGTGTGTGAGCTGTGTAATATTACAGCCAATAAGAACACCTGTCCAGGGGATAAGAGTGCAATGACCCCTGGTGGCCTAAGACTGGGTTAGTAGGTCACAAAACTAGATCACAAAATATTACATGTACCTCATGACTGGGTCACAGAATTTGACTTTCTGCAATGAATTAGAATTTGCTTCTTCTGTCAAATCTTTCATGATTCCAAGGTGTTGAATTTTTGGAAAGTGTTTTGATGGTGAGAATAAAGTAATTTGGAACAAAATTTTATAAAAAACTATATTTCAGTCCTCACAAGAAATATATATTTATTTTTTGGCTGAATAAAATATTATTATTATTATTATTATTATTATTATTATTATTATTATTATTATTATTATTATTATTATTATTATTATGTGTACAGGAGCACCTGCCTTGACCTCCAGAGGCATGAAGGAAAAGGAATTTGTCCAAGTGGTGGAATTTATCGACAGAGCAACACAGATTGGATTAGAAGCACAAAGTCAGACACGTAAGACAACTGTTACTTGTTTTGTCATGTAAAATGTAAATGCCATAGATCCCAAGAATGAATGGTTAGCCTAAATATTGCATGTATATATGTATATAGTGATTATTTATTCTCAGTGGACCGAAGACCTCTTGAATTGGTCTTCAGTTGATTTATTCTGAAAAAGGCTGGAAGTGTTCTTCAATTGCTTCCTTTTTCGGTAGTCCCACAACTAATTGAATGTCATAGAAAATTGAAGAAAAGGAATTTATAATAGGAAGTTATTTGTAAGATAATTTGCATCCTAATTGACATCTAGGACATGGAGATGAATGTTAGATATAGCAGTCTAGAAAAATTAAAAAGTATTATTTGAAATAGAAATATTTTGACATAAAGTTCGGTTAATTTATCCATTGCCAGGTCTTCTGAAGGACTACAAGGCATTCCTCCTGGAGGATGATGCCATTCAAGGGAAAATTAAAAGCCTCAAGAAGGAAGTGGAAGAGTTTGCTGGACAGTTCCCTATGCCAGGATTTAGTGAAAGATAGATTTGTAATTGAAGGTCATGAAGTGTTTAATTCAGGTTATGCAATACATGTATGAGTGTGATTAAAGGTATTCTATCTGGGGTTTACCTGCCAATTTGATTAAAATTTTCCTGAAAAGGAAGCATATTTTCTTCTCTAAACACTTGGATTCAATATTTTATCTAGTTCTAGAATGATAAATTAGTTGAAAATGAGTGGCTAGTCACTAACACTGCCAGGCTTTCCAGTACATTTCAGATTGAATTATCAACATCAGGTATTTTAATTTGGAGGGTTTTTTTCTTCGAGCTCTGAATTTTCAAAGATGGGTTTTTTTTTAAAATATGGGGACAGAAAATTTGACTTCCAGACATTTTATAAACACAGATTGTATACCTTTAATCTTTCAGTGCAAAAATGGCATGGCAGCTTAAATTTATTGTAAAAAACTATTAGCAGTCAGAATATTTGATCAGAGTAAAGCTGGATTTTATATCAAAATATTTCTTTATCATTGCCACATAAAATACAGCAAGCTTATACATTTTTCTCATGTCAGTTTTTATATATCATGACAGACAGAATTGTCTAAATGTAGAGTATTAGATAATTCATTTATTCATTGCATAATGGTTTGTAAACATTAAGAGATTTCTTGTTAACACGGTATTGATAGGTGTACAGGCATGATGTAATATTTTCATCATTAAAAGCCTAATTGATAAAAGTGCAGGTGCCCTGACAGAATCCACCCCATCCCACACATTCCTGTATAATGGCAGTGACCAGTTGAGGTAAAACAAGGATTGGAGACAGCAAATGAACTCAGGGCCCCCATGTTACCAAATGCATGCTAAGAATTTAAGCAATCTATGTATGTTTCTGTAGTTTCCACACTTGTTGGAAAGGAGGAGGTGTCTTTCTTTTTTTAGATGAAGAAAGGCTTTTTGGTGACACAAGTTTTTACAAAAAAGTTAAATACATGTATAGTTTGCCTATCCCGAGTATTAAGATTAACCCAAAGTCAACTAAATGACTCAGTAATCCAAATTGTGTCAAAAGTGGGTCAGAGACCAGGCATGCTGCCATATACAGCAGTGGTAAATTCTCCCTTGTAAAAGATGAAATAACAAAACTATGGTTTATTGAACAAAATGTGTTCACTTAGTAATTAATACTTATTCAGGGTCTTTTTTCAAAGTGCCAATGAAATCATGTTTGGAAAATAAAAAGTAAAATTTATCATGAAAATAATCGATGCACAAGTTAAAAAAATTTAAAGTTATTTTGTGCACTAAGCTAAGTAAGTTGTCTCATATATATGCTTGCATTTATTTAACATGTTACAGAAGAAAACATTATGTATGCAATTATATCTTTTTTTGAGGCAAGATGACTGCAGTAAGGCGTTAGAATTATTCGATGTCATCAGTTTTGGCATTTACATATCTGTCCATTTGACAGCTTTGATGCCTAGTTTCCTTTAAATTTACCACAGCAACTGTAAAAGGCAACATTTTCCAAACATTCTGTTTTGCTTTTTGCAAAGAAGGCCAGAAGGTTGGGTGAGATATTCACCCTTATGTGTTAAATTCCTGAGCTGAAGTACCCAGATAAGTGCAATATTTTGCAAAATTTAAAAAAAAATCCTTTTTACTGCTCATAAGGGGCATATATTTGCTTATCATTGCTCTTAGATTGATCTAAAAATTGAATGAAAAGTGTAGTCATTTTCAGGTGGTGTTAGGATAATGCATTTAAGTTTGCTTTTAGTAGATTGTGTAACTAGAAGTTATATTACACAGGACGTCATATTACAAGTATTAGGCCAGATATTAATGTTGAAATAAAAAGAGTGCAGTCTTCCAGAAATGTTTTTGATTTAATCTCAGTTTGATGGCCAGTTTATTCTCCTGAAAAACGAAAAACAGGTGGTTGGACAAGACACAATTTATATTTTGTAAAACTACTTTGTGATGTACCCCTTAAAAGAAATAATAAAAGACAAATTTTTTGTCATGTTTTATTCATCCTTAAATAATAATGTCAATGGACAACTATACAAAGAGCACCAAAACTAAAATCTTCCAAATTTTTATCCCAATAATCTTAACCTATTTGGAATGTTTAGTTAAATGATTTGTATTGCCAATAGTTCTCTGTAAGGAAAAAAAGAAAGAAATGAAGTTTAACAAAGATGGACACAAGCCTATTGTAACAAATATAAAGGACTAGCCAAATAGGATCTACAAAATCCACTTCTAAATATCTGAATTTTTCCCAGCATGCACATAAAAATATCTCTCCGAGACCTTTTCAATTGGCGTCAAATTCTGGACTCTTTTGAAAAAAGCATATTTAATAACAAAACTTAATGGTTAATTTATCCAGCAGTTCGGAGAGCTTAGAACCATTCTCTGGGTGGGTACCACCAGCTCAGTTTGTACACCATGGTACTGAGTTCATAACGGATTATTTTTACATTTGAAGTGTAGCATCAGCAGAGAGTTACTAGGTCAACCAAACTATTGAAATATCAAAGGGTATTATCAGTTAAAAAGTAAGCTTTGAAAATCTGTTGACACAATTATTTGATCCAGTCCGCAAAGCAAGCACTGACTCTGCACCAAATGCCTGTAAAACTCTAGCCAACTCAGAGAAATTGGGTGTAATGGTTCAGTTACTGGACACCATTTCTGCTCTCAGGCAGTAGATTACCAGAACTTGATGTACCAGACATTAAGAAGGTCCCAAGTTTTTTGGCACTGGTAACTCTGAGCAACAGAGTTTAAATACACAGTTTAAAATTACCTTTCGCTTAAAGAAACTGACAGATTTGAAATAAAAAAATGAATGCTTAAGTAATACTGAATAAAAAATGTGAATTTTGAGAAAAGAATAAATTTCAAGAAAAATGGAAAATCCTGAAATTTTAACGCTTTGGTGTACAGAGTAAAAATGAACGTGATTAGTGACCTAAAAGATAAATTACTGTCACAGCCCTCATACTGGTGCTTAAATAACAACAGAAAGACTGTGTATTAAAAAAAAAGCTTTATCTGATTTCCTTTAAAGCCCCAAGACGAAGAACAACTAAGGTACAACCTATCATCAAGATTTGGCAACTTTCTTCTCTTTGCCATACTTAGAGTCCAAAAAGAGACCAATGAAAACCAAGACAGTTCCTATCCATTGCCGTCCTACCATAGGGTTACCGAAAATAAGTACGGAGCCTAGAATGGTGAAGAACTTTCGCGTTGTCGTGATAATAGAACAGGTCAGAGGTCCAAATGATGTCACCGTGATAAAGATGAAGTTCTGAAAGAAAAAAGGGTGAATTATATATTTCACACAATTGGAATTCATGTCTTATAATTATTTAGTTCAGTACATGATGGAAATGAAGCACTCTATTTCACAGGTCTTCCCTGGATTGTCAACAGAGATCAATATAGTCTGAAGCAGATTTTTTTCAGTCTGTTTAAGTGAAAAAAATATTGTTTGTGTGTGTGTGAGAGAGATAGAGAGAGAGAGAGACGGAGAGAGACTAGTATTATACACATTATACCTGGCCCAATGCACTGGCTACAGAAAAGGTGAACATTTTCATGAGGACAGAGGGGTGTCTCTGGGCAAAACCAATAAATGTTGTTGCCTCTCCAGTCAGAAGCCAACCTGTAAAGTATTAACATTTCAGTTTCAGTAAATTAATTGATTTTAGTTTCTCAGCGCAGAATACTGAAAGAAGGCCAAATACGTAAAGCAAGTGATACGAATATAATAATAATAATAATAATAATAATAATAATAATAATGACTAGAGGATCAGAGAGGCGATACCGCCTCCGAATATTGTACCACCAGCTGGAGCAAGCGCATTCGTATAGACCCCCACATNCAATATATTTCACACAACTGGAATTCATGTCTTATGATTATTCAGTTCAGTACATGATGGAAATGAAGCACCCTATTTCACAGGTCTTCCCTGGATTGTCAACAGAGATCAATATAGTCTGAAGCAGATTTTTTTCAGTCTGTTTAAGTGAAAAAAATATTGTTTGTGTGTGTGTGTGTGTGTGTGTGAGAGAGAGAGAGAGAGAGAGAGAGAGAGACTAGTATTATACATAATATACCTGGCCCAATGCACTGGCTACAGAAAAGGTGAACATTTTCATGAGGACAGAGGGATGTCTCTGGGCAAAACCAATAAATGTTGTTGCCTCTCCAGTCAACAGCCAACCTGTTAAGTATTAAAATTTCAGTTTCAGTAAATTAATTGATTTTAGTTTCTCAGCACAGAATACTGAAAGAAGGCCAAATACGTAAAGCAAGTGATATGAATGTAATAATAATAATAATCATAATAATAATAACTGTAAAATCCAATATAATAATATAATACAAATTTTGCCCTCACCTAGAGTGAGCCAGAGCACAGACCATATGTTGACATTGAACATCATGGCGTGGGATTTACAGCTGTATTCTGATCTCATTTTGTCCTGCGTTCCTCCAGTGAGGCCGTCCAAGGTCAGGGAGACCAGCTAAAGAAAAGAAAAGAAAAATATTACAAGAAGTGTGAGGTCAGTAGTAAGTGCCTTAAACATTTCAGCTCATTGGAAAATCATAAAAGAAAATCTTAATGTCCTTACCAGTAGGATCTCTCCCATTCCTAAGCTATGTTCCTCCTGGCCGCTTTTTGGCTTCTTGTCCTTGTACATGAACAAGGCCACCCCAGTCACTATCATCAACACAAACAGGTACTTCAACAAAGGGTATCGTTTCCTAGCAACCAGAACACCCAAAATCATCACAGGAATAGGTTTCACTGACTTGCCCAGAACCTTCAGGGTAAAAGAAAAGTTCATAAAAGTATAAATCTATGAATTTTTATTCAAAAGTAGGCATCTCTCTAGAATCTTTGCTATGAAATTTCCTAAAAATAATCCAGGAAAGAGTTTTGATGGCTTTCTTTAAAACTCAAATTAGACCCATTTCACATCTTGCAGTACACTTTCCTGTTTTGCACCATGTTGACTGTCATCGTTTTCCTTCCCTTTCACGATTCGACTTTCAACTGTTTGGACCAATCAAAATTGCTTCAGTTAACTGGTGGTGTCTAGCCCAGGAAACTCTGTTTAGACATTTCTTCAACATAACACCCAAGCTGTTACACGACGTACACGTACATGTAAGTTATTGATGATAATCTATCATAATGGCATGAAACAGAAAAGTATACCACGCGATGTGAAAGGGGCGTTGGTCTCACTATACCTGGGTGGGATATGGAATGTGTTGGAGTGAATGGTTGCTGGCCAGCATAGCGCCAAGGTAGGACAGGGAGCATATGGCGTACAGGCTGCTGGGAGTTTTATCAAGACCCGGAGATGTCACAGATATTGCTGCAAAATATTAAGAATCATATTGAGAGGGAGAAGAGAGAAAAAAAGAGAGAGAGACTGACTTCTCAATGATTTACATAAAGTCGAACTGGCACAGACAATAAACAAATCTAAAACAAAACAAAATTTTTAATGAAATAACATTTTCACAAATTCATTTCTGTTGGACATTTATCAATCAAAAAGTGTTTTCATGATATCAAGGTAAGACACCTTCACAATGCCAAAGACTACCATGTAACTACTCAGAGAGAGTTAGGGAACATAGCCTATGTCCACTAGCTCCACAGGGACTCTTGCTGAATGCAGTCAGAATAACAAACTAACACTCCTCCACTTGTTTCCAAATACTTGTACAATCACCAGCTTCTCTGTAATCTACTCAAATCCAGGAGGCATGTTAGCCTGTTAATTTGACTGCATTCAGCGAGAGTCCCCATGGATTTATTGTACATCTGCTATTGTGACCCAACTCACCCTGAACAACCCGTAAGACCTTATTCTTCTGTTCTATGATGTACACTCACCAATCTGTGCAAACAAAGCATTGATAATGCACTGCATAAACACCAAAGACAGAGTAAAGGTGAACTTCTCCTGGTTTTCTCCCTCTCCATATTTCCCCTTTGTTCTGAAATATGAGAAATCATTGGAAAACATTAGAGGCGAACTCTGAATCAGTCATATATTAAAACTTAAAATAGCTTCCATGCAGGCAATGCCTGTACTTTTTCATCATCTTCTTTTTTTGTGAAATAAGGCATGCAATGTGCACAAATCCTTTCCTAAATTGTATAACAAATAAAAAAATCAACATTTTCCTTAAACTTGAAATAATTTTCCTATAGGTATATATCTATCATTTGACTAGTAATAATAATGCTAGTCTATATCTATTAAAATTCTTTGACAGATTATTAATAAACAGTATTAAGTGTAACACCTTTCAAAGTTCTAAATTTCTTGCTCAGTTAAATTCATCTTTTTCTTGTAAGTTTACATGGATGGTTTTAAAATGGTATTAAAAAGTATTTAAAATTGATTTTTTTTCTATATTAAGGACTAAATCTCAGTGTGTTTAAAGAAAGAAAATTCTTCCATCTTATGGTTGAAATGGAATAGTGAACACAAACTTAAACCCGGTCCCCATAATATAAAATAATTTGTGTCTGTCTACAGTTAGTTCTACTTGAAAATAACATGAAATATATAATTTAATAGAGTAAATAACAGTAATACACAACTGAAAAATGTAATGATACAGATGGTATATATGCACCTCCAGTTAAGCATCACATATGGACCACATCATATAGAAATACTATACAATTACAGGATATACAGATAGACATTCAATTATACATCATACAGGGCCTATATACTTGACAATGCCAAATTCAATTTGCTGGTTTTGTACTATAATTTGTTTGGACAGTATATTAAGTTCACCAGATCAGATATAATTGACAGAGGATGAAATTATTATTTCCAGTCAACTGCACCCAATGTAAATATGTAATAAGATTAAATGACACAATTTTCTATTGTGGGTTTGCATTGAACAAATCATGGATTTATATATTTCACGCACATGTACTCTAATGCATCTGATGCAACCATTTTATTGCAAGCAGGAACGGGTATATTTATGACAAAATTATGATTTCACAATTCTGCATCTTGAATATCATACAGAGATATATATAACACTGGTTTATATCACATAAGTCACTCATTTATAATCACTTAAGTGTAACTGATTGTATGTACACCTGGATAATATTGTCTGAATTCGATCTTTGTGTAAGCCTAATTTTAAACTGTCTTTGAAGATCTAGTTAAGAAGATATAGTATATAGTTTGCTCATAGTCATTTTGGAAACTTGTACTAAAATAAATATATAAACTATTCATAATGCAGCTGTAAATTAACAGAAGAGACCAATAATTTAATTCAACATATAAATACAGTTGTATCACGGACTGTATATTTCTATTTTTCAAATTTTTCAATTTATTAGTTAAAAGTTACTATTCATGAAACTGATTCTTATAATAATATATGTCCAACATATATGGTTAAAAAAAGTGACAAAACTGACTACTTTTATTAATGAAACTTACTGCCACACACAGTATATATTATATACACGGTACACCTTTTTAAAAATGAACATGATTACTCTCATGTACAGTACATCACTGCTTGTCAAAATTTCCAATTCTGTTTGTGATTATAATGTACTTAACCTACATAATGCAGATCACTCAGATTGTAACAGCTGGTAAAAAATTGCATTTCTCATTAAAAGAAACCAGCATCATGCATATTTTTGAAAAGAATCATAAATAAAATACAGTACAACACGACTTACACTGATTCCTGAATAATTCCGTAGTAAAAGTAACACACGAAAATACCTCCAGCACAAATTGCTAACTTGAAGCGATTATTTTGCATTTTTTGAGTGTGGTCCGAATCTTGCAAGTCGCCGTCTCCCCTCTCTAGGCTCTCTGAGGCCGGTGTCATGAACTTACTACAGGAAGTGTGTACCTGTAAGTGGCCAATATCAGTAAAATTAGGCTGCATGTGAGACGTTGTACAATATGATTGGCTGATACGGCCTTTACCGCTAGATGGCAGTGTTTTGTGACACAGAAGTAGGTCAAGAAATGTACACATGTCATTGTGTTAGTTGCGACAATGAATTGCGTTGGTTGTGCATCTATAAAATCCACCAATCAACCTCGAAATTTTTACCGTCTCCGACGAACAGGAAGTTCTTGGGGAAGCGGCAGTTTTGTGAAAGTATTTGTTAGTGTAGTTTTCATTGAGATTAAGTTAGCATATCTAGTGTGCATTATGGTCAAACTTACAGAGAGTTTAGTGTTGGGGAGATCCAGGGCGTCAGACTTGGAGAGCGTCAGGAAACTGAACTGTTGGTCGGTATATGGGGTTTTTTAAGTTGGTTTCCAAGTTAAACAATGTTTTTAACACGACAGAAATGATAATATCCTGAAAAAAGTTGAAGTTCATACACTAACAAACACAAAATCGTTTATGATTATCATACATGTCTCAGTGTTTATTCAGTAGCCACTGATATTATTAGAAAAAAATTAATTAACTCACCTTTCTGTATATTGTTGATAGTTAAATGCAGAACATGATGAAATAAGTCTTCCGATACAATAAAAATTCTCCAAGACAAGTGTGCACTTAGAAAAATTAGGATCGAGTAATACAGTGCATGATATTACTATAACTGTGGCATCATTATATATAACCTCGATCTTTGTTTTATAAAGGGGGAGTGACCTAGATGATGTCAGCATTCTTAAACACATGCCTAATGTAGAAGTGGTCAGTCTCAGGTGAGGACAAATGATCTTAAAAAGAAAAAAAAAAACATTAGGTAGCAGTCTGAACCTTGAAGGTATTTCATGTGCATTAACTGTTCATGATTACAAAAGACTATCTTAAAATTTTCACGAAGGTTCTCTTAATCACCTAAGTTTCACAAAAACATTAAAAAATATATATTTATCAGCAATTTTCCCAAAATCACTCATGTATACATTACCAAACTCCTGGAAGAAAATAGTTTTTCATTTTAGAGCCATACAAAAAATTCACCAGTTTCCACCTCCATTATACGAGTGATGCAACAATAAGAAACTTAATTTTGATAAGCATAATTAAATTAAGAAAGTGCTGCTCATTATCATTATTTAAAAATGTATAGAACCAGTTAAAAGTGTTAAAGAAAACTATTGTTTACATGGCTTTGTAATGTGTAATTACCAATATAATGTTTCTTTTTTTTTTCAGTGTAAACAAAATCACCAGTTTAGCCAACTTCGCTCATTGTTCCAAGCTCCAAGAGCTGTACATCCGTAAAAATATGATCACTAACCTGGCAGACATCTGTTATCTGAAGCACCTGCCAAACCTGAGGACCCTCTGGCTCAGTGACAACCCCTGTGCAGTGGGAGATAGATACAGGCTCACTGTGCTGAAAACATTGCCTAATTTACATAAATTGGATAATATTGGTAAATGGTGGAAATTTTAGACATTTTTTTATTTTATTATTATTACTTTTTATTTTTATTTTTTGGGTGTGTGTGTGGGGGGATCATGATCAACGGGTCAAGCATCATTTTTCATTTTGAAATACACTCATGTTATTTCAGTCATGGTAGTATAGAAGTATTGCATTGATTTGTTATATGCACATGCAAACACCCAAACACATGAGTACACTAATAAACACATGGATGCATATACGTGTGCACACATATGCACACACACACACACACACACACACACACATGCACACAAACACACACACACACATNGGGGGAGTGACCTAGATGATGTCAGCATTCTTAAACACATGCCTAATGTAGAAGTGGTCAGTCTCAGGTGAGGACAAATGATCTTAAAAAGAAAAAAAAAAAACATTAGGTAGCAGTCTGAACCTTGAAGGTATTTCATGTGCATTAACTGTTCATGATTACAAAAGACTATCTTAAAATTTTCACGAAGGTTCTCTTAATCACCTAAGTTTCACAAAAACATTAAAAAATATATATTTATCAGCAATTTTCCCAAAATCACTCATGTATACATTACCAAACTCCTGGAAGAAAATAGTTTTTCATTTTAGAGCCATACAAAAAATTCACCAGTTTCCACCTCCATTATACGAGTGATGCAACAATAAGAAACTTAATTTTGATAAGCATAATTAAATTAAGAAAGTGCTGCTCATTATCATTATTTAAAAATGTATAGAACCAGTTAAAAGTGTTAAAGAAAACTATTGTTTACATGGCTTTGTAATGTGTAATTACCAATATAATGTTTCTTTTTTTTTTTCAGTGTAAACAAAATCACCAGTTTAGCCGACTTCGCTCATTGTTCCAAGCTCCAAGAGCTGTACATCCGTAAAAATATGATCACTAACCTGGCAGACATCTGTTATCTGAAGCACCTGCCAAACCTGAGGACCCTCTGGCTCAGTGACAACCCCTGTGCAGTGGGAGATAGATACAGGCTCACTGTGCTGAAAACATTGCCTAATTTACATAAATTGGATAATATTGGTAAATGGTGGAAATTTTAGAAATTTTTTTATTTTATTATTATTACTTTTTATTTTTATTTTTTGGGTGTGTGTGGAGGAGGGGATCATGATCAACGAGTCAAGCATCATTTTTCATTTTGAAATACACTTGTGTTATTTCAGTCATGGTAGTATAGAAGTATTGCCTTGATTTGTTATATGCACATGCAAACACCCAAACACATGAGTACACTAATAAACACATGGATGCATACACACACACACACACACACACACACACTCAGGCACACGTGCACTCTTCGTCCTACCTCACTGGCATTTGGACATTATATCTTACCATTTTCTTTTCTATTTCATCAACAACGCAGCTGTGCAAGTAGAAGAACTAAACGATGCAATAGAGCAGGGATTAGACCTTCACCTGCCCGAGTCGTCAAGGTCCCCATCCAAGTCCTCCTCTCAGAGACCCCAATCTGCTAAGAAAGACAAAGACAGGTCACCGGTGGAGGATCCTGATAAACTGACACTGGAACAGACAAAGTAATGATCAGTTATATTAACGGAGATAAATTGATTGAAAGAGCTTTAAATGAGTGAAAGTATATAGGCTATCTAAAACTATGGTCTGTATAACATATTTACCCAACTCAAAAAACTCAACTCAAAAGAAATTTCTTTGGAAAAATGGAACTTGTTCACAGAAATGATTTTAGTTATATTAATGTGACTGTTTATATCTGGTCTCATACTTGAATCCTTTGCCAAAATACCTGTAAATTATTGTCACTGGATTTGTTTCAGTAAAATCAGGGAAGAGCTTGGACTGAAGCCGGTTTCCACAGAAAAGTATTCTCCAGTGAAACATCACAGGCCTGGGGGCAGCAAGGCCAGGGTAAGATTTTATATTCATGTTATTTCAATGAGAAACTGTGTCAAATGTTTCTGCTGTTTTTCAAGTTAACTGTAGAATTGAAGAAGTTAATTTTATCGATTTATCTACTGTTTTCTACAGATATGTTAAGTTTTGTGGAATCTTAAGAACCCATCTCAAAATCAAGGTTGGGGCTTTCCTTTACCAATCAGTGGGAACAAGACCCTCGCAGGGGACTCTCTTGTACATGATAGCCTCCTCATCTATCCTTAGCTAGAAGTCAACTAATAAATATTTCCCAGTCTGTATATTGCTCATGGTTTGTGTTCTGTTCCAGCAAGCCAACCTCCTCCAGGCAGCCCTGTGTTTGGTGAAGGAGCTGGACGTGGACAGTTTAGAAGCTGTGGGGAACGCTGTCAAGGACAGACTAGAGGCTCTCTGATATCAGGCCTCACTTTGTTATAAACATGAAACATTGTACAACTGAGAAAAATATGGACCTGAGTCTAGATGTAAAAAAAAAGAAAACTTCAGAGAGTTCACATAATAGTGATAATCTTGATAACACTGTGAACATTTGTGGGTGTTGCCTAGAGCTTGGTTACAGTGCAATTACCCTTGAATGTTGCTGTAACGACTGTTGGAGTATTAAAGGCAAAATGTGTAGGGGTGTGTCTTAAAGCTCTCACCTGAGTTTAGCAGTCTGTGGTTACTGGAGCCATGAGGTACTCAACAGATCTTGTTCTTAACATATCACATGACTGTGTCTCCAAGATTACTGTTCCCTGCACAGTACAGGGTGTACCAAAACTTATGGAACGGTCTGTGAAAATTATTGTGGGTACCCAATTTTCGGGTTTAACCAAAGTGAACATTTGTGTGTATATTAGGACCAAGATATTTAATTATCTCATCTTATATTTATTTATTGTAAGTAGTGTGAATTGCAGCAATCTTTGAAACAGAATGTTACTCTTCTGATCCCTGTGTCCTCTATGTGGATATTGTACTTCTTTTAAATTTCATACTTAGATGTTCACATATATACTTGATGTACAGTGAGAACTGGTAAATAGTTATTAAAAACCGTCCATATGAAAAACACTACATAGATTGAACTAACATAAAAATATATTTATTTATTGGCACTGCTTTTCCATGTGTTCATTTTCATTTCATGGGACATTTTTCCAGTATTCATTCATTCAGGGACCTTAATATGCAACGACGTGGGTGATCGTAATATTTTCCCAATCTTATTTATTTTTTCAATTATTCCCCCAAATGTCTCGGTCTGAAGTAAACGGACTCGTCCCCCCCTCCCCCTTCAGAGCCTTTAAACCCCAACATCCAGCTTGAATCATGTCGCAGACGTCAGGGAGACATAAAAGGAACAGTGTTCCCCTAGACTACGTCGTCGATATCGTTTCCGACTCCCAACCCTGCCCCGCATGGTCGCACAATAGAGCCCGCATGATATTTACAGGGTAGGAGAATTGGCAAATAATCCTTATCGGACAACCAAATTAGTCGGTCCAACAAACACGTACGCTCTGCTCCTTCTTAATTGCCTCACATCAGTTTTCCTTTTTCACTAATGCAAAGAAATTGCTATCAACACAAGCAGACAATAACGGGTTATGCTGTATCAAGGAGTTATAAATATTCTGTTTTACCACATAAAACGGCAGTTATAGCTATTATTCTGATATCTGAGCTTGTCTTTAGACCACATGACCGCCACTGATGGCTATACTCTGTTATAATCTCTCAAGAGATTATAACAACAACAACAAAAAAAACTTTTTAGAAAAAAACAGGGACTAACTTTGAATGTAAAAATGTATTCATTAACCATTGGTTAGTTTGGGAAAAATGTTGTTTACTCCAGGAAAATTCTTTTTTGGCCAAAACGAAGAGTTACAAACGTTCACTTGATTCATTATAATTATTATTAAAAGAAAAAAAAAACCCACATGGATGGCAATGGTATTGCCATGTTTACCGCGACAGGCCGTATGAACAACCCGGAGGGACCCGCAGAGTAAGTAAGGTTAGATTCCGGCGGCACTGTATTCATACAATAGTTTGGAGACAAAGTAAAGAATTGTCACGAAGCCGATTACACAGATCTGTTTTTTTAGTTTATCGGGGTTCATTATCAAGAGAATATAATGGGATGTAAAAGTGAAAATGACCTTGCTTCACATGGTCTGTTGAAAAGGGATGCATAGTGCACTAGCACTTGCATTAACATAAACCACAATTACAAAAAAAAAGGTTACCCGGTTATTGGGTTGAATAAAATATTGAGAAAATGGTAATGATCCGAGATATCTCAAGATCTCCCATATGACGTAATATTACACCATTATGACTAAAGAGTAAACTCCCACCTCAAGCGGATTCTCGCACGTCTTCTTGTCTGGTATGCCAGACAACATAATTTACTTGAACGTGCACTCAGGTACTNTTTAACATAAACCACAATTACAAAAAAAAAAGGTTACCCGGTTATTGGGTTGAATAAAATATTGAGAAAATGGTAATGATCCGAGATATCTCAAGATCTCCCATATGACGTAATATTACACCATTATGACTAAAGAGTAAACTCCCACCTCAAGCGGATTCTCGCACGTCTTCTTGTCTGGTATGCCAGACAACATAATTTACTTGAACGTGCACTCAGGTACTATGATTTCAGCGAATAAATACGTATCACACGGATAGAAATCGCTTGCAACAAGTGCCTCGGGATTACTATAAAATCCTCGTTTTATGACTTTTATGGGCCAACCCTGAGCTTCATAGAACTCTAGGATCTGATCTTTCTGCTATAAAGGAGTGTTTCCAGTGTCTTAGCGGCTTCTGTAATACAGGGTGTATGACTCCAATTGTGTTGACAACTCTATTTGTCGCGCCCGCATGAGAAACGTCGTCACCAAATCACGTGAATCAGAATAGTTGGCTATGTTTTACTATCTTTTCCTCAATGGTCAAGCAACACTGCGGTAGAGAAACTGTTTATTGTGAAGTTCCCGTTTAGTCATGTCAGTTCCTACGGAGCTTTTAACTCGAGCCGCCGGTGATGTATGTATTTATTTATTTTTTTTCGTTGTGTATTGTTTGTCAAGGCCTCTGGTCAATGCAAATCAAATGTGGATATCTCAGTCACGGGCATACAAGTACAAACCATACACAATCGAACACAAGCACGCGTTTTTGTTTGACCTCTAACCATAACATATTACTCTATTATGTCAGGTGGGCCGCACTTTGGTTAATGTGTATGCCTACAAAGATGCAGCAAAACGCCAACTTGATCCAGACGCCTACATGTTCATTGAAGCCGTGCAGACTGCGGGGCAGACGCATGGCGAGAATATCGAGGCCTTCAAGCGATTTCGTCTCCGACCAAGATTTCTACGAGATGTCAGTGTTATCGATACCAGTACTCGTATATTGGGACATTCGATAAAAATCCCAATAGGTGAGTCCATTGGATTAAAAATTAGAATTAATTTAACACCTTTAACAACTTTTACACCTCAAATCAATCGACAAGTTTGGGCTCCAATCCCGTACCGTCATTTTGGTATTGATATTTTCGTCATGGGATTATGAGCCCCTTATTATAATGCATCATTGAACAAAAGCTTTAGTACGACAGGGTCTGGGAATGGTTCCATTGTTTGCTCCTCTCTTGCCAGGCTGACCAACAGTACCCCAATCGCTTTAAACACAGTACATCATGTAAAAAAAAGAAAACAGTTTGGCCTATAGTGATATAGCATAGTGATCACCTTTTTTTGCGTGTGCGCTCGCGCGCGCGCGAGCGCGTGTGTTTGATTCAAATCATTTCACTCAAACAATGACCCTTCTAGTTTTACTCTGGTTTCTTGACCTTTTGGTGTTTTCGATGTTTTATTGTTAATAAGTACAGTAACTATCGATGGGAGAGCGATGGTGTCTATGCAAACGGGGCTTAAGTTAGTTGCCCATCTTCAGAAAATGCTGACACGTAGAACGTAAATCAACATTTGAGTCAGAGAGGACATTTGCCGGCCAAAAAAAGGGACTTACCATTTGACCTCTCAACCACCCATGCCCATGAACCTGACGAGTTCCATCATTAATCATGACGAACCACTCAAAATTGTCTATAAGGTTACCCTCGAGATCACTTCAAGCCATTTCCATAATCTCGAGTGTAATATCTGTTTTTAATTTTGTTTTAAAAATTCTAAAATGGTATATATTGAAGGCCTTTAACCACACTAAATGTTCAAAGCATAGCATATTGGCAAGGAATATGAGGTTAACGGACCCAAAAGTAATTACTTTGTACATTTGGAGATTATAACACTACCAATATTTTACACGCGCAAAAAGAAATAGCATGGCGATTTTTAAATCTTTTTTTTTTCTTTTTTTTGCTAGACCTTATAGACAAACAGAACATGGTAGAGGAAGAGCACGGCTTGGGGTGGGGTGGGGTGGGGCAGTTTCTCGGAGTGAATTAATTGACTTTGAATGATCAATGATACGTAACATCAGCAGTACTATTGCCGATGCTATTGCTGTTTTTATGGACTACTGCACGTACGTAGGCCCTGTAGACCAAACTTTTGGTATGAAAGTAATTGTCTACTACAAAAGCAATCAGAGCACAGAGCTCCGCAGGGACAAACGATTAACTTATTATTAAACATTAATCAATGAATGAATCATCACCAAAATTTGATCCATTTTGGATCTTCCCAATTGTGGCCTATCCTGAAAATTTTCATCAAAATCCACTCATAAATTTTTGAGTTAGGCTGGTGACGAACAAACAGAAAAAATGTACAAGTAAAAATGAAACTGAGACAAGATCTGCTAATTATTACCACGAGAGTTAACCCAGGCTGGCGCTACAGTTTGTACACCGACACATTCCCGGATTCTAACTTTAAAAATATTCCTGCAGGAGCTTTTAATGGAAACCGTTGAAGTGCTGGAGATATAGTTTCAAGCCATGCGCAATGCTAACAGAGAGCGTGAAATGTATAGTGAATCCAGAGAACTTTTTATCTCCTTTATATGACTTCATCTTTCTATACAAGGTACATGTACATGACAGCACAACCAGCATATTAACATTTTAGCATATTAACGGAGAAAATATGCAAAAAATAAGCACTTAGTCGTGCTTCGAGAGAATGTTCCCTGAGTGTCATATTCTAATTTCTGATTTACATTTCGATGAAGAACAAAATCTACCATTATCCAGTGCACATACAAAGATTCAGCTGTAGCGTTATACTAGATAGTAATAAGTGATAAAATTTTATATAAAATAATTGCAACCAATAGGTCGAATTTTTACAAATACGTAAATGCATATAAAAATTCAGATGTATATTCAGCCTATTACGTATATTACAATGCCATTGCGACTTAAAAGACCCGCTGGCATTCATTTAAAATTGTGCTACAAGAGCAACTAATGCAAATTCAGCCTTTTATGTTGGTGGCAATTGCGAGTCTGACTTTAAAAGGTCAGGACATTTGAAGCCGGCCACGAGTCAATTTTAACCTCAAGCAACCAGCTGTATATAGCTTGAGCAATTGTTCATCAGGCCCTCACCAACCCGCACCGGACCAGCATGGTGAGTTCCCGTTCAACACCAATAACACGCAAAGCGTGGTCAAGTCCGTGGTGACCATCAGTGGCGCCATCTGTGGCGTGACAGGCTGAGATGATGATGATGATGATGATGATGATGAATGTATTTGGGGAGACTGGGTAACAATGGGATGTTTCATTCCCATGGGCCTTTTTATCAATATAAAAAAATCCTACACAAGAAATGTTTATATTGCCAAATAGCACATACATGCATTACCAAATGTTTTCTAAAGGATTCTTTGACAATTATGGATGGTATGAAAAAATATGTTCCAAAACCCTCGGAAATTATTCGACCAAAAGGAGAGAGATTCAGTGCACGTCTTGCAAGACGTAGAATGTACATTTCGCATCAAGAGAGCCAGTTGGACGAATAAATTGGCTGAAGTTTAGATCTCTTCATAAATTAAATTATATGTTGTTTTACTTGGATAAGATTTGGGGATATTTTTGAAGCGTAAGGATTAAATTGCTGACAGATAAATAAAAAGAAGTCGGAAATATATATTGGTCCTACGACACTGTGACAAGAGCTGTTCGGGACACACCAAAGAACATGCACATACACGTCCTTCAGAATTAAAAAGAAACAAATTCAGCTTGATGGACATTTTATTTACAGTTCCCAAGACCAATCTGAGAAATACAGAGTTCAGCCCTAACCATGTTTTAGAGGCCCGGATTCATACCTTTTCGTGGGCAGTGAACAGAGACAAATGTATAATACCAACCATTTGTTCTAAGTCATGCCGATGTGACAGGAGTGGTGCATGTAGCCCGCTAGGAACCGTACTTCGTTCCGGGTTCCACATTACTTTGTACAGGTGACATTCGTCCCACATACTAACCTCAATCCTAATTCTAACCTGTACTACTAGTAATCACGTATGGGTCCCCTTCCATTTCTAGGACTACCAATCCTGTCACTCCGGTGTCACGTACAGGAACGGTTTGAATTACTAACACAAAAGATATATATATCTGTTAACTTTCGACTAGGTATTTCTCCAAGTGGTTTACATAAATGGCTCCATCCGGAAGGGACAATCGGCACAGCGTCTGCTGCCGCTGCCAAAAATACGGTCATGATTCTTGCTGGAGCTACGACCACGCCCTTAGAGGAACTTACCAAGGCTGTTCCTGACGCTCTTCTCTGGATGCAAATGTATATGGCGAAACCAAGAAGCGTCATGCTTAAATTCTTAAGGAGGGTAGAAGCAGCGGGTAAGGAAAAGATCGGGCGTTTTTCTATCTTTCTGTGGAAAGTAGCCAGTGAAAGGTGCATTTGTAAGGATAAGGGTGATAGATTGGTAAAAGAATGCTAGATCGGGTATTAGACATATTTCGATCTCTCTGATGTGATATCAGGTTAAAATCCGTTATTCTGTGTCCTTCCCATTCTCTGCTGTAACTCATTGTTTCTCATTCAACCGCCAACATATTTCAACGTGTCAACACGTTGCGCCTTGAAGATTCATGTCAATTCACCGTATAGATGTTAAGGTAAAAATAAGTATTATTTCTGATACATCTCTGAAGATCTACTTTACAGATGTCATATATATAATCCGAGCTTTCGGCCCCTAGGCCTTCTTCTTGGAAGAATATGCATCAGTAATAACACATTGCGCCGGTACTTTGTAGGTTTTTGGGCCATCGTTCTGTCATTAGACGAAGTGTCAGGAAGACGAATTCCGTGGTATAGCCGCGACGCGTACGATATCCCTGACTGGGTCACCTTCCCCAATTTCCCAAAGCCAGTGACAGATAGGAGAGCCACAACAGCTGACTTTTTAGAAAACGTTGATACAGTGACATGGGAGGATGTTGATTGGCTGAAAAAATTTACGAAACTACCGATCATTCTGAAGGGAATATCGACAGCAGAGGACGCAGAACTTGCGGTGCACCACGGTGCAGATGCTGTGTTTGTCTCCAATCACGGTGGCCGGTAGGTAGAAACGGGTTTAAACGTTTTTTTAATATCATTTTTCAGAAATATGCGCTTTTTATAAGGATATGACGTTCACACAAAATCAACATGACCTAATATAGTTTGAAGGCGCCGATACTTTCTGCAATGACCATCCTAAAAAATCACATAAATCAGAACGCATCAACTGTACAGGAGTTGCTTCTCCTATATTTTTCATCTTAATCTATTTTCTAATGGCGATTTCAATTTTAAGTGTACCTACTTAAACTTTCAGAACGATAGATGGCGTTCCTGCCACTATTGACGTGCTGCCAGAAGTTGTACGTGCCGTAAGGGGGCGCTGTGAGGTTTATGTGGACGGAGGGGTTCGGACTGGGAGGGACATTTTCACGGCACTTGCTTTAGGTAGGTACCCAAGAAGTTGAATTGTTATGTGACGTTGTAGTGAAGGGAAATATAACTGTGACACGCAAATGGTGCCCAATTTTTCATCATCCGTTTCCAAAAACTCCTGCATGTAGGGCCATATAACGTTCTTTGTTAGAATTTCTTGTATATTATTTGTGCCGTCACTTACAACTCCAAGCAGAAGTGATGAAACTGCTGGAAAAAAAGGTCTAAAACCTTACCAAACTGGTGTGTGAATCAATGCAAAGGGACTTTAATTGTGAGTTCTATACTGGAAGGTATAGTTTCTACAGGATGTAGATATTTGTAGAATTTGCAACACAGGGTGTATTGTGTCTTACCTGCGATGACTACTTACCATCCAAGGGCAAAAACCGAGGCAAGGCTTATATTGAATCCTGAAAAGACAAAGAGAGCACAAACCTCCACCAAGTATCTTGTAGGCCTACTGACAGAGTGTACCCACAGATTGTGGTAGTTGAGAACACATTCATTGTGAAAAGTCATACATACATACGGGACATTTATTTTTCATGAATGTAAATATGCACTTATGTAAAAAGTAATTCAGATTCTATCAGCACTAATGTGTAATCATTACAGCGCTGAGCCCAGCCCATAGCCCTCTTCGGGTATTAAATACACTTTGTCAGTACTTGGTACATGAGATAATAAAATGACACTTCAGTTTTTTTATATATCTGGAATTATAATAAACTGTGTGTATTTAAGTTTTTTGGTTGACAATCAGCTTTCGTATTGCTGGAGCCCTTCACTATCTTGCTCACAATGTCCAGCTACACTGGGGACTCGGCTTAACGAGCTGGAACCCGTTTCCCAAAAACAGCGCAGTCAAAACTGACTGTGTGTTGTACGATTCAACAACTGGTACCCAGGAAAAGACTGTGACATTTGTGAATATAAACTGAATCTCCATTTGCTATGGTAGATCTGGTATATTGCTTCAATTCCAGGGGCTCGCGCCGTCTTCATCGGTCGTCCTGCTCTCTACGGTCTTGCCATTAACGGTGCCAAGGGTGTCCAGGGCGTTCTGGACGTTTTAACCAAGGAACTTGAAAGTATCATGGCGCTAACAGGTGACTTCTCTTTTCCTGCCTATTCATAAACATTGCAACTCATTTTATGAATGATACTTGAGTTTTCCTTTTTCCATAGGATGGACAAGTGTAGTGTAAAAGATACTTGTGAACCGGTTCTTACCATATTGCCTACGGGAATTGTTAATTTGATATATTCTACGATCTAATAAACTTATTTCAGCGGGTAATATTTCCAGGTGTGACACGGATAGATGAAATAAACAGTTCTTATGTTGTCAAGCAGAGTCACTACGATAATGTGAGCAGACCGTCTGGAGGTAGCACCCTATCGGCGTGTTGTGCGTTGCAGTGATGTCCTGGATATTACTGACTTGAACTCCAAACTGAATGTTTGAAGAAAACTCATAAAGCAAACAATCGATGCTATTATTTTTTCCCAACTGGCAAGTGCACAACTAATATGCCATAACTGAAAATGAAAGGTGAAATATTAATTACTGTAGGGATGAATATTAGTTATTTCAAAAAGATCTATCTTATGCATTTAATGGAAATATATAGTCAGCTATTGAAATAAAACTTATTGGGGAATGCTGTTTTTGCTACACTCCGCCAGGGGTCTCTGTTAGATAAAATTCTCATGTGAGGTTTAAGAAGATCAGACGGGACCCCTTCCTCGCTAGACATACTACATGTATTTGTATTTCTCAGTGGAAACGATTTTAATCCAAATTTAAAACAACGTACAGAGAATCTTTGCGGGGGTAATGTTATAGCCATATATATTTCAGTGCCTAAAACGATGTCTGTTTGTTTGAAGCTTGATGCCGCCAATATTGCTATCTTAACCAGGGTAACCCTCCCCCCCCCCCCCCAAATAAATAAATAAATAAATAAATAAATAAATAAATAAATAAACAGAACTCATAAAAGTTTTGTTAAATCCTACATTCCTTTTTGGGGATTTCCGCGATACACATTCTGCTTGAAGTACCCCCCTCCACAGATAAAATTGGGGGGTGGGGGGTCAAAGGGGGGGGGGGGGGTAAATGCAGTGCCCACTCAACGTCCCAAATTCTTGCTGCTCAGTCTCTCCTGAAATCGCTATGTGGCAGTCCTGAAGAAACTTTGGACAACACCTTGTGCGCTGATAGTGATTGTGCACTGTCATGCGTGACCGCAGAGCCAGAATAGTGAAGGACGGATGGATGGTATATGAAGGTGAAGTTCAGTCTTAATAAGACAAAGAATGTTCATGATATAAGTTACATATTTCAAAGTATTCTTTGTCATATTGGAGTTTCATTATGAGAATTATATTTAAATTCCAAATTGTAAAATAAAAGTTATATTTTTTATATATTATCAAATACTGCAGTTTTTGAAAGTACATTATCACATGTACAAAGTACAAAATCCAGTTTAATAAGTAAAACCAAAAGTTGCCTTTCCTTCACACGTGGACAATCTAAAACACAATGTTAATCATTGTTATAAACAAATAGAGCACAGAACATTATCTATTTTCCATATCTAAGTGCACTCGGGAATGTGCTCTATTCATATAGTACAGCGTATACTGTACACAATGTTAATCATTGTTATAAACAAATAGAGCACAGAACATTATCTATTTTCCATATGTAAGTGCACTCGGGAATGTGCTCTATTCATATAGTACAGCGTATACTGTTCACAAGCATAAAGAGATGTAGTTAAGACGTTAAAGCATGGCAAGTTCCATTTCTTCAGTGGCGGGTGCCGATTAACTTGACTCGGATGCCTGCACCATATAGCACCTAACATTATGATTACTACACTTACGGCATTCGGGTGTGAGGAATTATATGAAAATCCACTGAACCCCTACTTGATGCATGCCCCCTTTTTTGTCTGCAATCATCGATTATCGGTGTTTTAAAAAACTCTGTACTAAAGACACTGCAGGATCCTTTTTCTGTTTGTACCGCCATCGCGTCGGGTCACCATGGCTGTTCCTTTAAATTTGATGACAATATTATTGGTAACTTGCACGGCGGGAAATGTACGTATTTTCTTTACAGAAATGTTTATGATTTAAAGCCCTCCAATGGTTATTTTCAAATGTCTTACCTGACGTTCCTTTTTTAGTTCTTGTACATTGGACCTGCATAACGTAAGGAGCGATCAATGGTACACTGTATGCGTATTTTTTAAGGTTTAATTACGTCCAAATAATAAAGAATGCCTTAGAAATACAGTTTCGTCAATACGACAGTCTTTTCTCCTGCTATAAGCACATGCGTTCAACCTCTTCATATTGCCCTCAGGTAACCTGTCGTCTGGTGAATGTCCGTGCCTACAAAGATGCCGCCGAACACCAAGTGGATCCAGACGCCTTCATCTTAATGGAAAGTGCGTACGCCGCTGGGCTGACCAACGACGATAATCTTAATGCCTACAAGCGGTTTCGTCTTCGGCCAAGGTTTTTGCGAGATACGAGTCACATCGACACGTGTACAAGTGCCCTAGGATATCCCATTGATATTCCTATAGGTGAACCAATGTTTGTTTTATAAAATGTGTACTGTCCGCTTTTGAAACTGTCTAACCTCAAGTAATATTTTCCATGTCTACCTGTGAATGTGTTAATTACATGTATATCTTTCCCAATTCAGAATGGTTACACTCTACCAGGGCCACAGATTGCTTTTCACTAGATGCTCACAGGTATATCTTTGAGTAATTCCTCAAACAATTTTCTACTCTCACCGAACACAAAAGAAAACATAATTTGTCAGAGACATATATGTAAATATCTAGCGGTAAATCAATCTGTGACCCTGATAGAGGGCAAGGAACTAGGCCTATTTCCCCATGAGGAAAACATATTCAATGCGACTGTATAAAGCCGAAGGTAATAGCAAAAGAAAGTACATAGGGAAGTGTCTTCGAGTTATGATGGATATTGGGTTTTCAAAATCTCGCGTTTGGTGTATGTTTTTTATCTACCCGTCATGTAGACGTGATTTATTTGACTTTCTGAATAATGTAAAGGCTAAAAATGTCCATCTGTTCCTCAATGATATATTGAGGAATATATCATTGAGGAACCGCATTTTGCGTCTGCAACGCATTTGCAACCAATAAAAAACTCATAAACGCATTTCGCAACCGCAGCGCATTTTACAACTAGTATTTTTTTTGTCAGTCACTAAAACTGTTAGAAGGGTAATTGAGATATTCGTGATTGAGTAAAGTTGCTAATGCCCCTTGGGATGGGTAATTGTATTTTTCATATCAAGAATTTTTGTCGGTGCTCATAAAAAGCCATGCACGAAATCAGATTCATTAGATCTTAGCCTTGTCTGATAAAATATGGATGGTCCGGGATTTCATTATATCAGCTAGTGTTAGGTTGGGGTGTAGATAAAATGCCATGTATTGCCATTTTTGTAACTTATGCATTTATTTGCTAGTTCTATGTTGATCAACAGATCGGGAATTCGATTGAAAAGAAAAAAAAAACTGCCATTTTCTTCGCCACATCTCAACAGTAGCGCTCTCACTGCCTGACTCTTGACTATTGATGATAAAGATCATAGTAACAACAAAAGGAATCTACCTTTATGCATTTTGCTATTTAAGAATATCGATGAAAAAAAAAATTGATGTTAACTAAAATATAAAACCATCCACCCCACCCACAGTCTTACTCTCAGTCGCAATAAAATTTTGGAAAAAAAAACTCGTGCACATCAAAGCACATGTAGTACAGTGACTAGTGTAGGACTACTTCACAAACAAGTCGGCAGCTGGGGCTTTATCTATTCATGTTATGGTTTTAAAAAGTGTCAGTCAAGCGTCAGTGAGTTAGATAAGTGCGTGAACCATGGTAAGGATGCGTTCTTAGAATAACAACATCATTATATTTTAAATTACTGCAAGGATTCGCCTGCTTTTGGGCAAAGAAGAGTGATAATGGATTTTTTTTAATTCGAGGTCGTGTATTTTCAATGAATATACGGTTTGGTAAATGGTGATTATCATTATTAATTTTTTTCCTCATTAAATCCTAAAGGCTGAACTAAAGATTAAAATTTTACTATTCGATACTTGTGCGTTGTTTATAGGCATTTCCCCGAGCGGTTTACATAAATGGTTTCATCCGGAAGGGACAATCGGCACAGCGTCTGCTGCCGCTGCCAAAAACACGGTCATGATTCTTGCTCAAGTCACGACTACGCCCCTAGAAGACGTAACCAAGGCTGTTCCTGACGCTCTTCTCTGGATGCAAATGTATATGACGAAACCAAGAAGCGTCATGCTTAAATTCGTAAGGAGGGTAGAAGAAGCTGGTAAGGACAAACTCAAGCGTTTTTATTTATTTATTCACGATAGTCCGACAAGTTCTTTATTTGTTAAAGAAAAAAAAACTTTAGGTATTTTACATGCCTTAACGCTTCACGCTTACAAAGGCATAATGTGTTATGCGTATTAAATGCAGATTGTCACAATGCGTTATTTTTTAAAGCAGTGAATAAATTAGATCTGAATTATATATAATCGGTTTCTTTTTTCAAAAAGTCATTGATTCTGAAAAGAAATGATATGCAGAACAAGTTGTTTTATTCTTCTTGGAGAGGACACTTCGCAGAAAAATATCATTACCTCAAACCCCATCAAATCAATACTTTGATTTTATAGGGGAAAAAACTTTTATTACTTTGAATATTTATTTATTTATTTATTTATTTATTTATTTTGTCATTGCGTTAAGTATTTGTAAAATTGTTAGTTAAAAGACGGTTAAAAAGAAACTGCTGCATTCTAGAGATTGACGTACGCCTCAATGAAATATACTCCCCTACCAAAAAAGTGTCACACCTAATGAATGTGTAAAATGATGCATAAAATCAAGTCATAATTATTCATCTGTTGGGGGTGGGGTGGGATTTTTTAACAAAATTTTACTGATTATGCAACCAATGAATAAGCTAAAAAAAAGTATAGAAAGTCGCAAACTCGCACTTTGCACAGCATCCTCTGAATTGGAGGACTCACCTGTGCGTGGAGTCAAAAGTTCTGTTAGACACTTCCTTTTAACTTCTCTCCAAATACGCATCTTTCCTTCCTATTTTCCCACAGGAACTTGTTAAAAATTACACAAATTCGTATTTTTCTAAGTGTCAGTGTCCATTGTAGGCTTCAAAGCCATCGTTCTGTCAGTAGACGAAGTGCGTAGGAGGCGAATTTCCTGGTCAAAGCGCAACGTTTACAACCTTCCGGACTGGGTCACCTTTCCCAATCTTCCATACCCTGTGACGGACAGGAGGGCTACGGTGGACGACGCATACGATAATGTTTTCACTTTGACATGGGATGATGTTGATTGGTTGAAAGATGTTTCACATATACCAATCATTCTGAAGGGAATTTTAACTGCGGAGGACGCAGAACTTGCGGTGCGCCATGGTGCGGATGCTGTGTTTGTTTCCAATCACGGCGGGCGGTGAGTGGGGATAGTCCGACAAGTTCTTTATTTGTTAAAGAAAAAAAACTTTAGGTATTTTACATGCCTTAACGCTTCACGCTTACAAAGGCATAATGTGTTATGCGTATTAAATGCAGATTGTCACAATGCGTTATTTTTTAAAGCAGTGAATAAATTAGATCTGAATTATATATAATCGGTTTCTTTTTTCAAAAAGTCATTGATTCTGAAAAGAAATGATATGCAGAACAAGTTGTTTTATTCTTCTTGGAGAGGACACTTCGCAGAAAAATATCATTACCTCAAACCCCATCAAATCAATACTTTGATTTTATAGGGGAAAAAACTTTTATTACTTTGAATTTTAGCACGCTAGACGGCGGTCCTGCCACTATTGACGCTCTGCCGGAGGTAGTGCGTGCCGTAAGGGGGCGCTGTGACGTTTATGTGGACGGAGGCGTCCGGACTGGGAGGGACGTTTTCACTGCACTTGCTTTAGGTAGGCATTGATTCACATGCAAGTGGCGGGGCTTTCTTACAACTAATGAATAAAGTTTCTTCAGAAAAACGCCGCTTATAGGAAATTTTTTTGAAAAAAATTTAAGAAATAAGAAAATAAGAAGTGTGCAACCATGAGACACCTCAAGATCGCCCAACTCGTTGTTGTAACTTTTTTTCAGTAACATTTGCATCTTTTTCTGGAGACATAAATTATCCGCTAGATGCATCATCCGTCCCTTTATTACGTTCTAGTCTATAATGGTCTCATATAAATTCCAGGAGCTCGTGCCGTCTTCATCGGTCGTCCTGTTCTCCATGGTCTCGCCACTAATGGCTCCCAGGGTGTTCAAGACGTACTTGACATATTGACTAACGAACTAGAAAGTACCATGGCGCTCACAGGTACAGTGCGCGAGTTTCTATAGGCAATGCAGTATTATCAATAACCGATTAATGAAACTGGTCAACGTGAAAACCCTGAGAAAAACGGTGAACTAGAACCTTATTTGAGGCACATGCTCATGAGCTTAATGGCAGAGTTACCGAATGCTTCATTTTCAAATACAGTCAATGTTTACAGAGGTCATCATAGAAAAGGAAAAGAAAGAAAGAATGAAAGAAATAATAAAAAAATTACGTTAAAATTGAAAACTCACTGTGAGGAAAGCTCAAGGGCTTTTTTTAAAATTCTTTTGTTAAATTTAGGTCAGACTGGAAACGCTAAAGGCACTATGTATTTTAAAAATTTCTTTCAGGAGTGACAAGAGTAGATGATATAAACAGTTCTTACGTCGTAAGGCAAAATTACTACAATTATCCGGTCGAATCATCGGGAGACAGTGACGTAACAGCAGAATGCACGTAGGACAAGTTCAGGAAAGGTTGCGCATCCAGTCTCGATACAAGACTTCATAACTTTTTTTATAAAATAAATAATTCAAAAGTTTGCGCTAACGACCGAAAAATCTATAGTGTTGCGTTACCTTGATTAAAATACCTTGTAAAAACTAACTGTTCTTCTTTTATTATTTCACTGTGCAAAAAATGTACCAAAATGCCTCGTGGAATATTCCGCTCTTAAATTTCCATTATTTTTACCCTTATGTATACGTGCACTGAACTAGATGAAGATATGAAAAATCCTAAATTTCCAAACAATTGGTTTTTGTTATGTTTTTATATAAAAAGGAAAGAAAGAAAAATACATAACAGAATTCGTTTCCAAAGTAAATGTACAAACTGACAGGGCCTTCACTTTACTCATGTTTATTAATACTGTATTATAGACAGGTTTCATCAATAAAGTAACGTGTCACGAGTCTAGCACTTTAAAGAGATAGCATCTGGTGTTTTTGAAAATATCGATTATTGTAAAAGAAATGTGTGCAAGTCATTTGTTTCAGTTTACATCAGTCAAAATGGTCTTGCTGGTTATAAAATTATACAATTTCTTTCAACACTGTACAGTAGGTTGGGGTCCAGTGTTCACTAAAACCGCTGTTTGTGTTTTCACTTCCCATGTATGCCTACACGTAGCCCCTCTGTTGCCGAAATGAAGGCATGTGTATGTTAAGTTACGGCATCAAAACCATAAGCTATCTATCCGGGAAATAACATATTTTGTTAAATCTGCTTTTCCGACATAACATAAAATTATGCTTCAGCTGCCAGCTGACAACTCTTGCCATATTTATAAGACTGGGTTTTTTTAAATGATAGATAATATATAGATAACATATTGCAGTCGTATTTGCTACCATTAGAATTTAAAAAAAACTTGAAAGATGTTATCCTCTTAATTTAAGAATAGTTTTATTGTCACAAATATTTTTACTTTGGAATCAGATGGCAGTGTTTCAATGCAATATTATTCACGGCAATAAATAGAAAACTTTGACAAATTCAACCTATCAGCGTTCTTTCGTTCTTTGTTTCAGCGCCCAGGGGAAGGCAGTTATGTTGTCAAAATGTCAGTCTTAATCAGGTAAAAACAAGCATCACCATCAACAATCTGATGGAGCAGTAATAGAGTTTGACAGCCATATATATCAGTGTCCATTATGTCAACAGAATGTACATGAAATAATCTGAATAATTCGTAACTGCAACTGAAAGGCTAACTCATTAGAATAACAGCGGCAGTGCTCTGGTATCTAAAACACTTTTTTGTATATTACCAAGATATGTCCCGCCTCGTGCGATTCAGTACCCGTTGACAATCTTCTTCGACTAGGCAGATGCATACGCCGGAGCCGCTGTAATTCTCACCCACAAGCTCAGGCTCTTTGCTGCAGTAGCCATTACAGAAATACCCCCAGCTGTGGTAATGGCAGTTAGCTCCGCACGTTTCGTCGTCGCAAGGATTCTCTTCTCGTCTCGACAGCGGAGACCCTGAAATCAAATTAAACAACATACACTGTAACACTGTACCAATTTTCGAAATTTTCTCGTCGAGGACCTCAGAATGAGGTTTTACAAACCTGTGCGTAAATGACAAAAAGTCAGTTAAGATATAACATAAAACTCTTTCAAATATGAGAGCTGAGACAAAACGTGCTGATCATCACTATCTTGACAATAGATCTAGACCCCTACTTACCATAAAGTGAAACGCACATCCCCACAGCAACCAATAACAACACAAACTTCATTGTACAACTTCTCAAGTCCTGGCTGGAACTTAAATGTGTAGGGACGGTTAAACACACACCTCTTGGTACTTAAATATGATCCCAACGCTTTGCAGTCTGTATGGTAGACTATACCTCGGAATGAACAATTAAAAACTGCGACGCCTAAGGTACCGGCCTACGGAAACAACTTTCACCGAGTCTGAATGATTAAAAAATAGGCCTACTGTTCAAAATAAAAACTTCGACATTCATCACACCCGTATATAGTATCATCATGAAAGAGATCTCTGTGCCTTTGATGTTTTTGTGCACGAAGTGATATTTATTTTCGGCGAATTGGCTTTTATGTAGGCCTATAATAATTCGAATGCAGGTAGGCTGTGTATAAATGAAAGAGCCAAGGATTCCTTTTTATTTCCCAGCCCATCCTCCGTTGCAGGTTTAGCTGAACAGTATTTATTGAATATTATAGTTACATATACTTTTGAATAGACACAGTTGACTTTTTCTTTGCCTATTCTACAGCTAGGTATAGGCTATAGGCTAGGCCTATATACAGTAGGCCTCTATGCTCATATTCCACCAAAAGTCACCGAACTTACACACAATGGGCAACACCATGTGCTCGTTAAGGGAGAGATTTATATATATGTGTAATGCAATGATCTCCTGTAGGCAATCAAGTTATCCCGTGCGATAGCTGGATAGTGGCTAAAAGAGGAGGGGGGGGCATCACAGTGAGAAATGCGTTAGTTGAGAAAACGTCTAGTCTGGTTTCGGGTTGTAATTGTGATTTGTTCCATGTTATATCTAAGTACTACATTTCAAAAGTCTAACACCAAAATATGTATAAAATTGTATATTGTAAATAAATATTCATCCACTAGAGAATTTGGAATCTATCCAGTGGAATCTATCGTGTAATTTTTGTGATCATTTTACTCCGTTCCTTCACTTCCGGTTTGTGGCCCGTCACATGTACATTATTGATCGAATGATCGATGGAGGGTTTGAACTGGCCTAGTTTTCTCGAATTTTTAAATGTATTATTGTGTGTTCTGCATGCTACTCATGCTCAGGATGTAATGGTATGTGGTGGATTTGTTAAAGCAGACGTAGAGATCAATTTTTCTCAAGTAGAGGTGAGTGTTGCCAAGTCTACACACGACTACGCTTTAACTTTCTCTCTCTCCCTCTCTCACTCTCTGTCATTGTGACAGACACACAAACATTAAATTGTACAGTCATTTCTTTTCTTAGATTCATTCACCTGTCTCTCTCTGTACACATAAGGGGGTATGCGGAGGGGTGGGTGGAGAGGAGTCAAGTGACGATTAATTATATAGCCATTACCATCTTCAGTGGATGGCTGCTTTTTTTCTGGTTTTCATTTGGCTTAGTTCAAAGGTACTTGTCAGTATGATTTTTTTTAACAATTGCACAGAAATAAAAAAAAAGGTTTGTGTAAGGAGAAAGAAACAAAAGCTAAAACTCTCCTCAAGGCTACGAGGTAAAAGAAAGAAAAGTAATCTGTACTGTGCACCAATATATATTTATGAATAAATTACATTTCCTATTTTTCCTTGGCAGGTAAAACTTTATACACCTCAGGGTAGCTTGAAGTATTCCACAGACTGTGCCCCAAACAATGGTTACTACTCCATCCCTCTCTACGATAAAGGGGATTTTATACTGAAGGTGGAGCCACCTGATGGCTGGAGTTTTGGTAAGTTAAGAGGCACTTCTGCATAGTTGTTGAATATTCTAGTTTTTACATTGTCACAGTTCATATTTACTGCCATTGAAAATATCCTAATTGTTGTATTTCAAGCATGATTAGTTCCAAAATTGGTGATACTCTGTTATTTAAAAGTCTGTCTGTTGAACAATGAAGAAACATTCAGTGATTTGGTTATTTGTTGGACAAGATCGACTTTCTAGAAAGTCACAGTCTGTGTGATTTCTTCAGTTTGTAACATTCATAAGTTATTTTATTATTTGTAATTTTTTCACCTGCTAGATCCAGCCCAAGTGGAATTACATATAGATGGAGCCACTGATCCCTGCAGTAAAGGAGCAGACATCAACTTTCAATTCCAAGGTTTTGGTATTGAGGGGCAGGTAATAACAGAGTGACATTAATTTCAAAAATCTAAATTTTTTATTTGCGGTTTTCAATCTTGGTCAGAAGGTTGCAATCCATTTCTATCCTCTTTTTTTAAAACCCCAAATCATGTCACTAATAGGATATCAGATACAGATATTATGTTGAATCACAATGATTGCAAGCTCTGTGTAAGAATATTTATTTTAAGCCTCTGAAATTACTGAAGGCTTATTCACTGGTGCCCACTGTGCTTTTTTTAAACTAGTTATTCACACAGAGAAATGCTGGTTAGGGGACAGCTTTAACAAAGGAGCTTAAAACTGAAAGTTGGTCTGAACTAGAGCAAATTTTAGATGTTTTACATCAAGAAAAAATGGCTACATATGCATACCAGTTGTTACTTTTTGTTATCACAGGACTAGGGCAGACTTGAATTTGAAATAGACTAAAATAGTTGTATAAAAGTTTGAAACCGAACTTGGTTGTAAAGGGTTGCAGCAGCTTAAAAGCTGTTATCAGACCATAAATAGATCAATAAATTTAAAAATAGTATATTTTCTCCTTTATATGATTCCATTTTAGGTCATTAGCAAAGGTACCACCCAGGGTCCAGCTGGGATCCAGGTCTTCTTGAAGAAAGAGGGCGCTGCCGAGGTCCTTCAGAGCCAGAAGACGGGGCCAGACGGTGGCTACAAGTTCACCAAGGTTCTGCCAGGGAATTATGTGGTGGAAGCCAGTCATCCTAAGTGGGAGTTTGAGAAGGTAATGGCTTGTGAATTTGCTTTAATTAGTTCATGGCAAGTGACAATTTATAGAATTTTAAGATTTATAGAATTATTTAAAATGTGTTTGCTTTTAGATGATGAAGAATAACATGTTCTAATGGACTAATGCTAGTTTTGAAAATGTGAAATTTCTGTTATTATTGAGGTGAACTTGTAGTTATGTGCAATTATTATATTGGTATAGATTATATAACACATAATATGTTATTCTATTTGTTAAAGAATATGCCTGCATCATGGACCCAAATTTTTAATACCTTTCCGTTCAAATTCGTCACCAAATTTTGTAATAATGATATTAGCAAACCAACATTTCAAACTATTACTGACCAGTGGGTATGTTCTGTGTCTATTTATCTCTGCAGGCCAAGGTGGAGGTGACCGTTGGAAATGCCAACACGAAGGTAGTCAACAACATAGTGATAGCAGGGTATGACGTCCATGTAAGTAAAAACTGGATGTGGCATGATCTGGGAATGTAGACATAGGCATCACCATTGTAATAACTATCACTTTTGAAACATTGTTGTTAATTATAAGGTGTTTTTACGTAGGTGACACCATAGATGAACTGTTAGTCTTTACAATGCATTACTGAACATTTTCACTTAACACATTTTTCTCTTGACAATGTCTAGACAGTGTAGGTAGGTGAAAAGTAGAAACAGAATGTTAATATCATGTGTTTTGTTTTTTCATTGTTTTTAACAGGGTCAGGTTTTGAGTGAAGGGGAACCAATAAAGGGAGTAAATTTTGTGCTCTTTTCCAAGACCATAAAACAAAAGGTAAACCATTTTATTTAAATGTCATTTTATGGTATGTTAGTTCTTAAAAATTTTTCAACTAAAAAAGATCATAAGTTTCTTTGGCATGTGGTTTTAAAATGTGAAGTCAAAAGGACATTACTTCATGGCAAACATACACACACATTTCCATGTTAGAATTTTAGTTGAAATCTCAAGCCATATCTGTGTAGTTGATATAATTTAACTGACAGTAGTTGTGTTATTTCAATATTTCTGTTTGAGATATCTGACATGTGTAGTTACAAAATTGGTGTTATCGAATTTCAGGATGTCAACAAGTGTGATAAGACGCCCATTAAAGGTGTTGGTGTGCCAGAGGGGAGCAAACAGCTGTGTTTTGTGGTCTCTCAGCTGGATGGAAAGTTTCTTTTCCCAAGCTTGCCCTCAGGCAGCTATTCCCTGGTAATTTTTTTTAACAGATGAACAGTAATAAAAAATGGATTTTATGTTTGACTTTTATTGTGGCAGCATGAAATGAACAGTAATTAAGAAATCCTGGTCTTGTGCTTCAGATTTTTTTCTGAGTGGTGCCTCAAAATGAACAGTAAATGTAGAGCAGCACATTTACCAATTGCTAAATTGCAATTTAGTACAAAGCTTCATATCCATGCTCCAAGTAATATATTATTGTAAATCAGTTCTATTGATCATTATTCTAAAGCAAATAGTTTTACAGGATTATAACATAATTTTATTGACTTCATTAGATATTGCAGTATAAGATTTACTAAGCCATTTTTCCCCTTCAGATCCCATACTACAAGGGAGAGAAGATCAAGTTTGATGTCCTCCCAGAGCTGATAGATGTCCAGGTGAACCACGGCACTGTCAACATCAAGGTAAGGCTGGATCTGTTCTTTGATTTGATTATCTGAGTCAGTTTTATTAAAAAATTCTATCCACAGCTGTTTAATTTTGTCAAAAAAATCATTATGTGATGATATAAATGAGGAATTGAAAATATTATAGATCCAGTCTGAAACTGACTCTTAGGTGAATGGTGATTATCAAGATTAAGTATTTAGTTATCATGATTAATTTATGATGTAGAAATGCATAATAGAGTTCCTTTATGCTGTTACTGTAGTCAATCTTACAAGCCTTCATTATGTGTCTAAAGGCAGACTAATGGTGGAAAGCTTTGATTGGATTCGGCCTTAATGTGTTTTTATTTTCAGGAACCGTTTCAAGTGGCAGGGTTCTCAGTCACTGGCAGGGTCCTTGAGGCAGCACAGGTGAGCCTGCCATTTAGAGCAGACCACTTAAAAATTTTGCTGTTCCATGCTTTTGTTGTCTGATACTATCACTGTGTTGCAAAGAATAGAAAGTTATTGGATATTTTAATTGTTGTTTTGATGAATTTCCCACCCTCTGATTAAAGAGGATTTTCTTCGCTGTTTTGATTTATACCATTTTTCTTACCTTAGACAGTTTAATAAGTGTTTTTTTAAAGGGATTACAAATTTATTGAATTTTGATTTGTTGTCTGATACTATCTGTGTGTTAATGCAAAGAATTGAAATTTTTTGGATAATTAAATTGTTTAATTGATGAAATTTCCCATCCATCATCCTCTGATAAAAAAAACAGAGGGTTCTCTTTTTCTTGTCAACAAAAGTTGAAAATTTTTATAACCCCAGGGGTCTGGTGTGGCCAATGCCCAGTTGTCTATAGATGGGAAGCGACTGGCAGTGACCAATGCAGAAGGTATCTACCAACTGGAGAACATGAAGACAGGCACTTACAAGATCAAGGTGGAGGCGAACAGGATTTATTTTGATGATGTGTCCATGAAGATCTCCCCAAACACGCCACAGTTGCCTGATATCATTGCATCAAAGTGAGTGGATTTTCAGAATATAGACAATTTTTTTTTTTTTTTTTTTTTTTTTTTTTTTTTTTTTTTTTTTTTTTTTTGGAAATGTGTTTTTTTTTTGCAATTTTTAACCTTTTGTGGACCACAAACCCCC
>NW_019775830.1:117402-140825 GCF_001039355.2 Lingula anatina
TTGTTACAGTAATACAGCCTCAGGCTTTGCAACAGGATATCCCCATTCTTTCAGTTCATGTATTAAATCCTTTGATATCAACTTAATTTCTTTCCCTTAATTCAACAATTAGAAATTGAAATTAAAAAATTATCTTATTCCATTCTGCTACTATTGTGATTCAGGTTCAGTCTGTGTGGGAGGGTAGTAATAGACAACTACCCTCCGGGGCTGACCCGGCCAGACCACAGGAAGGTCAGTATCAAGGGGGACAGCACGGTGATTGGACTGTCCACGGACAAGGAGGGCCAGTTTTGTACCAAGGTTCAGCCAGGTGCACACGTGGTCAAGGTAAGTGACCAAAAGTGTCAGGAATCTTTGGTATTTAGGCTGACATTAGGTGTAAGACTTAGTGTAGTGTTTAGTTTGCCAAGGGGTGAGCAAAATTGGCTGAAATTCAGGAAATTGTATGGCTTATTTATTGCTGTTTATGTATTTGGTGATAGAATATTTGCTGAAGTAGGAAACATGTCCACATCATTCATATGTATTTATTTGTATTCACATCTTTTTCATATAATATATGAAACAAAATTTATCAGTTTACGAAAGTGTTTTTGATTTTTCAGAAATATCTTTAATGTTTTAAATTTTTGTAAAAGATGGAAACTATGCTCATTTGCATTACTTGTACTCAAGAAAAACTACTCATTCTGCTGTTAGTATGAAGACTACTTATTTTTGTGTAATTTAGACCCTGGTGAGCAAGGAGGAGGAAGAGGCAGGTCTAAAACTGACCCCAGCAGAGAGGATAGTCAAAGTAGTGGACAGGCCAGTGGACGACGTCACCTTTACGCAGTTCAGGGCCAAAATATCTGGCACAGTCACTTGCTTAGGTGATTTTAATGATGGAGTTTTAGGGACGGTTATGATTTTCTAGAATGATGTAGATAAAAAAACAGTTTTGAAAATAAGTTTTAGGTCTAATTATTGGCCGTAATCTAGTGCTTAGTAGATTTAATTATCATGGTGTTAGAATGATAAAGATTGTTATATACATATAGAATGACCATTTTTTAAAGGATTTTTCATTAGTCATAATTGGAGATTTAGGATAAGATAAAATGCAGTAAATGTCATGTATCCCATTTTACTTATGGCTTATTCCTCAACATGATTATCATATTGTTTTTTGTATTTCAGAGAAATGTAAGAACATTCACATCTCCCTTATTCCCATTGCCAGAGAAGATGATGGAATGGCAGCCAAGGTTAGTAACCAATCAGGTACCAGATAGCACATGGACTGCGGGATTGTTATTATTTTATCTACTGTTACAGCATCTCTTATTGCAGGTTTTAACTAGTCATCATTTTAGATTAAATTGCCTAACACTTTCTAAATAGTCTTATTTGAAATAAAGGTACCAATGTTAAAAAATAGCCCACTTATTTATGCAACTCTTGACACGTTAAAAACTGTTCACAAGTTTGTTGCATCTTTCACATTTTTCCAGTATTTGCCCACTTCATATTGTCCCAGCAAGCAAATGGATACTTCTAGGATATTAAGCAAGGTCATATCTTTCCGTAATATGTTTAAGATCTGTTAATACTTCATTCAAACTCATATTTTTAGATAAAAGAGGGAAGTAAAGGAGGCACGTTTACATTAGAGAATGTCCTTCCTGGGAAATACAAAGGTAAGCATGATGGGGAATTGGTTTCAACTCTCAATTTGTGTTTGATTTCTGGGATAGATTTTATATGGCCTGACAGCCACAGCCACCAATTTCACATTCTCTTTGTAAATGTATGATTTTTTTGCAACAAATGCATCTTTGTATTCATGTTAATGGTTATGCACATCCACAGCAGTAAAATCTACTAAGTGGTACACAAACATACAAACACTAAATTGTTCCACAACCCAACCATTTCTGATCGCATATTGCATATACTATGTTTAACTTATGAAGACTAAATATATGACTTGATGGAAAAAATATTTTTTCAGCCAACCTTCTGAATGACATCTGGTGCTGGAAGTCCAAGGTGTTGGATGTTGAAGTAACAGATAAAGACGTCATAGGAGTCGACTTCCAACAGACTGGATACGTGATTTCTGTGACCTCATCTCATGACCTTAAACTGGTACGTGTATCGTTGCTATGTATAAAGATTTGTATGTGGATGCTGTTGGTAAAGTTATGTATGTGGTTGCTTTGTATAAAGATGTGACTATATTTGGTTCAGGTGGTAGATCGAAGTGATTGAATTAACTTTTCATTTTGAATTTTCAAATACTTCTTTCAAAAAAAAAAAAATAAAATAAAAAATAAAATGTGATCCTGATTTGTTGTTTTTATTCAATTCTTTTCCTCAGTCGTTTCTATTTTATGTGTAAAGGAAAATTCCTTTAAAGTCAACCAACCTTCTGTTGTCAAAATTCTCATACCCATGCTTGATACCAGTTAGCAATTTTTTTCCACAAATTTATCAAGTTGAACCCCTATATGTGTTTTGATTTTCCAGGCTTATACTAACCAAGACAAAAAGCTGGATTATCGTGGCACATTTGATGATGTGGTGAAAGGTCTGAACAAGTTTTGTTTGGAAAAACCAGGTCTATACAAACTGAAGCCAGAGTCGTGTCACCGCTTTGACAAGGAAGAATACAGCTTTGATACGTATGTAGCATTATTATTTAACAAAATAAGACAATTCATACAATTTGAATTAACACTTCAAATAGCACACACACACTCGCTGTTAAGTGTCCTTGTAATGGAATTTTTCAGCTTACTTAAAGTTAAGTTTGGTAGATCAGTAACTGAAAACTGGATGATTCATTGGTTATGATATGTTTACACTTTTGTATTTATTAAGTTGAGAAGAATAATTTGTGTAATAGTATTTTGTCTTGAGAATGTATTTTAATACACTTAAAAGTGACCAAAGAAATAAGCCCAGGGACCATCTTTCAAAATGTTAGTTTTACATTGTTGTAAACATGGACTGAAAGGTTGCTGATAGGTTGTGTATTTGTTTCTTCCAGGGGGAAGCCAATCCCACTCACACTGACTGCAACAAGCCATAGAATTGATGGGTCTATCAAAACAGATATACGCATAAGAGATATAATGCTGTCTATCAAGTAAGCAACATTTTTATTTATTAATTTTCATTTTACTGCTTTTTTTCTTCCACTTTTTTTCTACACTTGAAATTAACCATTTGGAATTGAAGTGAGAAACCCAATTGGTATATTCAAGGTTAGGTGACAAGTTTTCAGTGCATTTTTATGTTGAAGATGCCTTGAAACAAAAAATTTGACTGGACTTTATGAGCAAAGTCTACATTGTATATTTCATTAATAGTCTGGAGATTAAATTTGGTCTCATGCTTAGTGTTCCACATCCTCCCTGTTGGATTCACCTTAAATTGTGATTTTTAATCAGATGGGAGCCATATTCATATTTGGCTTAGTAAAATGCAAAATATTTTACTTCTTTGGGTATGATATTTATCATTGGATTAGATGAGATATTTTATTTGGATAAAATTATCCAGGCTAAATTTTTTAAATGAGTCTTAACCTGGTACTGTGCTTGTGATTGTTTCAGAACTGTTAATAAAGATGGTACAAAGGAAGAGACACGGGGACCATTAAGAGGAAGCAAGGATAATATTAAGATGGATGACCAGTTTATGGTGGGACCTATGTTTTATGACTGGGACCACTGGGCCAAGTAAGTAACTGTGTGTGTGTGTGTGTGTGTGTGTTTTGCCTGCATGTGTATGAATGCGCAGACTTTTTTGCACGTACATGGACCATCAATCCAGTAGGACACATACGTCCTGGCGCAAGAAAACGACGTTATATCACTCCGCATCGACAGTATGTGTCCTACTGAATCATGCTGTATACTTATGCCTTTCTGTATATGATACTGCCTTTTAATGGGTGTATGTGGGTAGTGACCCTAATAGTACTAATGTGTTTGTACACTGCTACATTATTGAGAAAAAGGTCATTTGTTGTTGTAAGTATTGTGTTCTATTTACTTAATCTGGATATTCCAGGACAGGGGATACAGTGGTGTTCCAGCCGTCGTCCAAACATATCTTGTTTTACCCACAGAAAGCAGACATTGTGGTACAGGGAGGTGGGTAGACAGAGATTGTGCTTCCTTCGCGGAAACAAGCTTGAATTAAAACAGTTTGAAATGATTATTCAGACATGTTCTGAATCGTTTAACTGTATCTGATGGCAATGAATTTTCTGGTTATCTAGTAAAAAGAACTGTCACTTACTTCAGCATAATGATATTGAGCATTTAACTATTCAGTCACTCAGTACTTGATGTTTTGCTTAAAAAATTACAAATTTTTACAGAAATTTAGAATTTGACTCTTCAGACAGCTGTTTACCTTCCTTGTTATTAAACCCTTTGCATTCAAAGGAATACTTTTTGTATTTGTTATACAGATTCCTGCCCTATATCTGTGAAGTTTGATGGCAAGGAAGGCGTATTTATCGAGGGGTTGGTGAGAGAGAAGTCAGGAGGACAGGATGGTTTAGGAGGAGTCATGATCACTATTACGCCCAAGAACAACAAGAATGTTAAAGTCTCCATCTTGACTTTTAATGATGGGTCTTTTGAGTGAGTTAATGCTGATACTCTTTTTTTTTTTCATAACTGGAAATCAATAAAGTCTAAAACAAAACCTGTCTCTTTTCATTTGAGTCACTAGTCTGGCTTCAGAGTTCTGGATAAGCTGTTATAGTAGTTACTTTATCTGGTTATTGTACAAGCCAGTAAACATGATAATTTTTACAGAAATCCAATTTTGACAACAAAAAAGCTAAACTCGTTTTGTTGATATTATAGGCTCTGAATATTTTTCATTGCTGCTGCTATATATTGTTGCAGACATGGTCCCTTTCATGGTAACACAGAGTATGTGGTAGAACCCAGCATGGAAGGTTATATATTTGAGGAGGTCCACGAGATGCTGCCGTATCACTGGTTTGCCATTAAGCTAGGCAAGGTCACAGTAAAGGTAACACTTCCCCAGGGGCCTGCTTTGATTCTTTTCACAGCCAGAACAATATAATGTGCTTTTTCAGGTGAAATCTCTGTCATGTTATTATTATTATAAGTAAAAATTATTTTATCAAGTTGAAAATCCTGATAGGCAATTCTCTTGTTAAATAGTTCAAATATGAATGACTTTTTAACTTTGTTACTTCTAAAAAATTGACATATTAAGTTCTTGACATATTTCTCTCCAGGTTGTCGGAGAGAAGGACGAGCCCCTCAATGGCGTCCTCCTGTCGTTAAGTGGAGGTGACTTCCGCAGTAACAATCTCACTGTGGAGAATGGCACCATGGTCTTCAGTAACCTGGTGAGTTTTCTTAGTAATTGATATGCCCCAAAGTCAGCTAGGTAGTGGTGATATTTACAAGTGGGCAGAATAGTGGATTTCACTAAAACACTTTCCTGTTGAGTGGTGTATCGGGCTTGTACTGTGGTTGAATTTGAGAGAAAAAAAAGATCCAGGTAGAGAGCAACTTGCATTCATGTCAGTTTATGTGGTCCGTTGGAGTACAGCTTCTGGTTCCTCTGTTTCCAATGATTGCCCTGGAATTAGTACCGCTGTCATAGCATCTATATTGGTGACTTGTATTTCTTAAGTGGACTGTGAATTAACAACCTATCTATCTAAGGGCTCTTATATTGTATAACATGAGAGACCAGTCTGAGATGTGGATTGTGAGAATGAGGCATTTACCAGGTTTAATGACTTCTTAGTTGAAATGATCACAGTTTACTCTGAAGGAAATAAAATAAAAAAGAGGATTCTTAGATGATATGTTTATTTTTTATTTCAGCACCCAGGTCAGTTTTTTCTCCGTCCAATTATGAAGGAATATAAATTTGAGCCGGCGTCCCAAATGATAGAAGTAAGAGAAGGAAGTGATGTTAAGATCAACATTAAGGGCTTCAGAGTAGCATTTAGGTAGGTTGTAACTTGTAGGAGTAAGCGCTTGTTTATGTTTCTGGCCGTCTCTGTCTGTCTGTCAGATTCCATGTCCTAAACATTGCTCCGAGTATAAAATTTCAGAATGTATATCTTTACATATGCCATATGATTGATATGACAAGATTTAATCTGAGAGTCCATTGGTTTCTTAATTTTAAAAGCCCCCACTGCAGATAAGAGCATAGACGTGATTGTGTCAAGCTACTGTTTTGTTGTATATAAAGCGTTCCCTAACTGGAAATGAAGAAACCAAGGTAAATATTACACGTGATTTATTTATTGTAAATTTTAGTTGCTATGGGTCTGTGACGTCGCTGAATGGAGAACCTGAACTGTCCATCTTGGTGGAGGCCGTGAGTCTGGACGACTGTGCCAGCCACCAAGAAGAGTCCAAGACTGAGGCAGATGGAAGCTACAGGATACGGGGACTGCAGGTGATTATTTTTTGGTTTATTTTCATTTATGTTTGGTTTACCAAGGATTTTGATTTGTGGAGTCCCAAGTTCATTTTATTATTAAGACCTTGTGTTTCAATTAGGATAAAAATCTTTTTAAAAAATGACTCAATTAAAATTGTGTAGTTAGTAAATGACAGTTGTGCATGTTTTTCTTTCCTTTTTTTTCTGTGTATGCACATGCTAATAACATCACTTGACAGACAAGTAAAACTGAATAAAGTGGGAGAGGGGGGAGGGTAGACATACTATTTTATATAAAAATATTTTTTTACTTTTATTTTATATTATTTTGTCTAAAAAGAAATCTGTCTGTAATTTATGTCACTTTAAATGATAATCAATTAATTATTAATTGCTAATGATAATTGATAAAAAATCTAAGTATGACTATTTCAGCCTAAATGTAGCTACAAGCTCCAGCTAAGAGATGACCCTGCTAACCAGCACATCTCCAGAGCAGAGCCTAGGGATAAAATAATAAAGGTAAAACTATAATAATAATAATAATAATAATTGTATTGGTCAGATGTATTGTGCTGGGCTGTCATACCTTACACACTGTGGTATTTATTTTATTTATTTAATATATTTTGTTAAACTTAATTCTGTAAGGATAAAAACATGGTTAACTTCATATCTTAAAAATGTAATTCTCCCCATGATCTTCATGAGAAAGTTCCTAAATACTGTGTTAAAATCCACCAAAATTAAGTGTTTACAGATTACCTGTGGTTGGTTTTACAAATGAACTTAAGGCCAAGAGTTAGTTTAAAGTTTTAGGCGTTGGTCAACTTATGTCCAGTATAGGTGTGTAGTAACTCCCTGACAGATAAAATAGCCTTTAGTCTTAAAATAATAGTCTTACTAAATCATCAGTCATCTATCTATTCTTGTGAATGTGAAAAGTCATAGCTGGCTACAGAAAGAAAGAACTTGGCTCGTTGGAATGGATTTTAAAGCCATGATTGGAACCATGTTTGATAAAATGTCATGAATTACAATTATTATCGATGTATTTCAGGTGGAGGACAGCGATTTAAATAATGTTAACATAATCGCATTCCGTCGTTTGAACCAGATGGACATCAGTGGCAATATTAAGACATCTAAAGAGCATTTATCTAGTCTAAAGGTAATATTTACATCATATTGAAAGCTCCTCTTATTGAAAGCTGCACTATTAATCTGATTAGTGTTGTTTGTTCAGAAGACCTATTTGGTAGATAGATGAACTTTGTCAAAGATCAGTATATGTTGACGTTTATCCTTCTTGTCAATGATGTTGACCTTTCTTAATTGTGAGTAGCATTTTTGACACTGGATAAGTGTTTGTTCAGCCATTGAGTAGCAAGTGTATTTGCTGTCATGAATTTATCATGGAAACATTTTCACTGCCACAATACATTGCTGGTATGTAAGTTTATTTCTTTATCAACGGATCCAGGATTTTGTTGAAAAGGAGTATGTAGTGGGTGGAGAAACATTGCGTAATTATTGTAAATGATTTAAAATAAAGCTCTTCATTTCAGGTGAAATTGTTCAAAGAAGACAATCCAGACTCTCCAATTGGAATAGTCAACTTAGGAACTTCAGTATTTTTCTATCTTCCTTCAGTAACTATAGATAAAGAGGTAAGTCAGGGGGATGGGACTTGATTTTGAGTCTCCAGGATTTTTTACAGGACAAACATTTAATAAATTATTTGTCTATAGCCATTGGACTTGTTGAATTCTCAGGACCATCATTTCCTTGGTCTTTCAGTTTTAGACTAATGATTGATCTTTATATATGTAAAATCTTTATATTTTTTTAAACTGCTCATGTACAAATTGGGACCAGAATGAGGCCTGGGGTCATTTCAAGATAACAAGATAATTTGTTAATTTTGCTGCTAATAAGGAAGCCAAGATGTTTTGCTTTATAACAACTCTTTCTGTTGTCCCCTATGATAATTCTGTTTCCCATGTCAATTCTGTTACTGCATTAATTTGTTTTCTCATGATTTATTTTATCTTTTTGATTTAGACTGCATATGTGATACGACTAGAGTCCACATTAGCTAGATCCATGTACGAGTACACCCTCCCAGAGGTCAAGTTCTATGCAGACAGTAGCTACAGGCATTTCACATTTGAATTTAATCCCAAGGTAAGTAGGCCACTTTACAGTTGACTTGAATTCTTAAATCTCTAAAGACAATTCACATTTGACTTAAATGATAAAAGAACAAACTTGTGAAGCATTTGACACTGGAGTTAAATCCTCAGAAGGACAGGCATTTCCCATTCGACTTGGACTGAGTTTCCATACACGGATTGAACAGGATCAATCCATCTCCAAAGGGTTTCTCGCTAAATCGCTTTCAGTTTAAGCAGCTTAGATGACTGGCACACCTACTAAAGTTGCTAAATGATAATAAGTTACCCCCTAGCAGCTTCACTAGGCATGACAGACATCTGAGCCACTTAAGTTGATTGCAATTAAGCGAGAATCTCCTTGGAGATAGATTGATCTACAGTTTTAAAATAGGATAGGGTCTGGGAATGGTCCATAAAATATTGGCGCAGACCCAAACAGCACATTATATAAGAGACACCAGGTTCAGTGATCATTTTACCGTTTGGCTGTATCACTTTGGCGCTGATCTCTGAAAATTTACCTTTCAAATTATTTTAATTAATTTTTTATGAATTTATAATTGAAAGTGGTATCAAACATCCAAGTGTTTTTTCTTTAACTTATTGAACATACAGGGTTTTTAGTTAGTGAATAATTTAAAATTTGTCAAAACAAATGTTTAACAGAAGTCATAATATTTTCTTTTCAGAGAAAGAGTCTAGAACAGGAACTTAACCAGGGCTCTTTTCTTATTCTGCCTTTAATAATTCTGGTGGCAACTTTGGCCTACTTTAGACAACAGGTAAATCAAATGTGATTTTACCCAATTTAAGAGTCACTAGAATCAAACATTGTTAAGGTATATCAAACAAGGATGGTCCCAGTTTTATTAAAAGAATATTGCAAGTTTAACAATGTTGTAAACTTAATAGAAATATTGCAAAGGTAACAATGTTGTCAACTTAACAGTAGTGCATATTTACAGAGATGAGAATCATAGGGACAATATCCTAAAACTGGCACTTTACACAATAGGAAAATTAAACAATTTCACTTTATTTTAAGAGGAATGTATTGAAGCTAATTGAAAGCATGCACCTCTTTTAAAAGAAATACTATTGCAATTATTATACTGTTCAAAGCACCAGTCCTGGGATAATGTGAAAACTATGATAATGAATAGGTAATAGTTCCAGGACTAAAATTTTTCTCTTTTGTATGCGACTAATCTTGTAACTAGTATATGCACGGAAAATATATAGCGCCAACAATATCTGGTAACACTTAGGCTGCGTTCACATGAAAAATATATTTTCTAAAAATCTAATTACAGTTAAAATTACAATTGAAAGAAATTGCTAGAGCTGTCATTTTCCATAAGTTGATTGATGTTACAATTCTTGATTTTGTAAGTGTTCAGATACAATGCCATCACAGTTTTTATGTTAACTTAATAAGTTTCTAGGTAAGTTTCCAAATAAGTTTCTAAGTAGTCCCATAATAAGATGAGTATTTTCTTTCAGTTAATACCCTTAGCACAACAAGGCATTCAGTCACTACAGATGTCGGTACAAAAAGGGGGCAGCACTGGTGGTAATGGTGTTGGTGCAGGAGGAGATGCTGGGTCCATAGATCTTATAACGCGAAAGAAACAGAAGGCACGGAAAATAAATTGACATATTCAATATAACATTGAATCAGAATGAGACGTGGTGTATTGATGTGATGTTCTTTTTTATGTAAATGTATAAACCATGATGTAAATAGATTTGTTCTCAAGATGTTAATGTTACTTGTTCTAGGATAAATAAGAGAAAATAAAAAATTTTAGACCTCTGAACATTTTGATTATCAATAAAATTTTATAATACAATATTTGAATGAGATTGCTATTCAAATAATACCAAATGGATTTTTGTCTTTGGTTTGGTATGTAGACATGTAATCGTATTCAGTTTTCCAGAGTTGCATCTTGTAAGTGTCATATTCTTGGGTCAGTAACCCATTCCAGAAAACTAGTTGCGGCTGTGTGAAAAAAAAAATCACAAAAACAGTTCAGGGGATGTTCCAGTACTAATAAATTAATGTTTCTATTCTTCTTCCTACAGTTTCTAACTAAACTGCAGTTTACTTTAAAGTACTGTCTTATTATATTGATCATGGATTTTTAATCTCTGTTCTTGTATTGGAATACAAATCTGTAACTTTTTGTATATACATCCACCACTGTGAGACAAGAATAAAAATGTAAAAATTTACAAAATAATTTGAAATTCAGTGATGTTTCCTCAGTCATGACCACGCTTGGCTGTCACCTTGATTGGACAGTAAACAAATGTCGTAAAATAGCTAAATAATATTAAAACCGGGTGCATAAACTTGAAAACCACCTAGGACAACCTTGGACTGCCACATTAATCCAATACAGTAAAAGCCTTCAAACCGAATGTCGTAAAGTCCCCATATACCTTCATAGAGACAATAAAATAGAGTAAGCTTGTGAAACAAGATTCCACAATTTTAAACATAATAATCGAAATGAAATACTGCCGGGCATCAGAGCGGCCTAAAACTTGGCACTGGCACGCTTACCGCAAATACTGCAGGCTACATCATCCCGTCACTCGTTTGTAAATTCCGTGCATGGCATACGCACAATCAAACCGTAAATCCAAATTGCTGCTTTGACGCTTGAGTCAGTCCTCTCCACAATCCAATTCAGGAAATGACGTAACCGCAGAGGTCGCATTGTCCAATGGCATGGCCGACTCAAGCGTCAAAGCCAAGTTTTAGGCCGCTCCGGTGCCCGGCAGTATTTTATTTCGATTATTATGTTTAAAATTGTGGAATCTTGTTTCACAAGCTTACTCTATTTTATTGTCTCTATGGAGGTATATGGGGACTTTACGACATTCGGTTTGAAGGCTTTAACTACTTGTTATAGTTTATTTTTGCATTGTATCGGATTAATGTGGCAGTCCAAGGTTGTCCTAGGTGGTTTTCAAGTTTATGCACCTGGTTTTAATACCATTTAGCGATTTTACGACAATCGTTTACTATCCAATCAAGGTGACAGCCAAGCATGGTCATGACTAGCTAAAGATAGTTTTCTCTCTGATAAAAGTTGTACATTTAAATTGTTATATGTAAACAAAATACTGTAAAATATATCTATAATTTATAAGAGGATTTGAATGTGTAAAATTGGAAATAAAAAAAAACTTTGGCATTTTTTGAGCACATTTCAGTATAAAATGGCTATATACAGTAATGAATTGAGCTCCACTTAGTGAGCATTACAGAGAGATGTAATGATTGCAATCTTACTGAATACGTCAATTTAATTCATGATCTAAACAAACCGAATTTTAGCTAGACTTTCTCTATTTTCTTTGAATATTAAAGGGATAATATCTCTTCGTATGAAATCTGTATTTCACAATAAAAACATTGTGAGTGACTCATAAAAATATAATATATTCTGTTTTCCCACAAAAACGGCTGTTATAGCTATTATTCTGATATCTGAGCTTGTCTTTTGACCACGTGACCTCCATTGATGGCTATACTATGTTAAAATCTCTTAAGAGATTTTAACAAAAAACCAAACTTTTTAGAAAAAAACCAGGGACTAACTTTGAATGTAAAAATGGATTCATTAACCATTGGTAAGTATGGGAAAATTGTTGTTTACTCCAGGAAAATTCCTTTTTTGGCCGAAACGAAGAGTTATTATCACTTTAAGCTTTATACTTTCTGATCTGCCTTGTTATTGTCGTTTGTCTGAGCCTCAGGGGTCAAAGGTCAGTGACCTGATAATAATGGTGAGGATTCCATAAGAGGCAGTTCCTCAGATTTGAACATATGGCAGAGACGGATAGACCTCCCCCAAGACCAGTACCTTTACAGACTATTCTGCAGATGATTTACCAACAGCCAAAGGGACAAAGTGTAGGATTTTAAACTTGCATTAAGTACATAAATCATTTCTTGTTGGATGTTATCTGAAGACAAAACTTGGCATTTTTATTTTGGTCAAAAAAAAAAAAAAAAAAAAGCTATATACAGCATTTGACTTGAGCTCCACCTCATAAGCACGACAGAGAGATGTAATAATTACAATCTTACGAAATATGTCAAATTAATCCCCCATCTATACAAACACAACATTTTGTCTAGACCTTGTCTATTTTCTTTGAATTTTAAGCTTAATACTTTCTAATCTGCCTTGTTATTGTCATCATTTTTTTGAGACTCGGGGTCAAAGGTCAGTGACCTGATAATAATGGTGAGGATTTCATAAAAGGCAGTTCCACAGATTTTAACACATGGCAGAGACAGACAGACCTCCCCCAAGACCAGCACCTTTACAAACTATTCTGCAGACAAATTTTCCATAGCCAAAGTGACAAAGTGTAGGATTTTAAACCTGCATTAAGTACATAAATCATTTTTGTTGAATGTTATCTGAAGACAAGTAAGACTTTTATCATTTTATAACAGGTAAATGCCACTAATAAATCTCACAATAAAATTAATCAAATGTAACTCCTCACCTTTCAACCAACTTGACACTGACAGTTAAAATTGAACAGAATCCAAAGGTCAGTGCAAGAATTGAGCAAAATGAACGGTAGAATTTGAATAAAAAATTGTCCAGAATATTTTTTTGCAGAAAAATTCTACACTTTGTACCTGATATTCGTAACACTATTTGCAAATGCTATCCAATAACACTTCATTTAAATTGACTTGTGACAGAGTTCTGCTTCTATGATATGCCATTACACAAATTTCCATGTGATACAACTCGCACTTAGCAATGATAATACAGCAGTCATGACATGGAACAGAAATCCTCACTACTAATTCTTACTTTGGCTGCCACGCTTGTTAAACATTATCAGACACGGAGAAATTTTACCAGATCTAAACAAGGATTTCTGAGTAAATTACAGAAGCTGTTTTGAAACAGAGAAATGTTACCGAGATGGTCAGAACCAGGTGGGGGTGACTGTAGCCTCCAGAGATTTATTTCTTCGTTATCTTACTAGATTCTTCTTCCTCACTGTCACTCAATGTCTCCTCGTTGTGGGTTCTTTTTCACTGGCCATCAGTTGAGACCTTGTCGTCATCTTGCACTTGGTCTGCACCGCCAGCGGCACATTCATCACCACCTCCTGCCTCCTCCTCCACGCTACATCTCTGAACAATGTCCTGGTCTGAGACCTGGTCCTGTACAAAAATTAAAATGGTATGAAAGCCAAACTCTTGCCACAAATAACTTTGGAATCTTAACATCAACCTCAGTTAGGTTCTGCACAAATCTTTCATCGAGTGTGAAATCCTACATATTAAATGGTAAAACTTAATAACGCAGGACACACTGAAATTTCATCTTTTTTTAAATTTTGGATCCCTAAGACTATACTTGGTTACCTTAGCAGCCCTGTAACTGGCAGCAGCTGGATTTCCCGTGGAACTGCCTGTACCACCAGCAGCCATATTTCCCGTGGAACTGCCTGTACCACCAGCAGCCATATTTCCCGTGGAACTGCCTGTACCACCAGCAGCCATATTTCCCGTGGAACTGCCTGTACCACCAGCAGACAGATTTCCCGTGGAACCGCCTGTACCCCAAGCAGCCAGATTTTCCATCCAATCGCCTGTACCACCAGCAGACAGATCTTCGACTTGCTCTTGTCGATCTGACAGATAAACCAAGAGCAAATAAAAATACTGTCACATATGAAGAGAGGGAGCAAAAAGTGTACTTCCATTATTTCCATCTGCCTCTCTGGTGATCTTTGAGGGAAACAGCAGTGTTTTCTTGTTTGAATTTTCTAAACAAGAAAGGATCTTCAATTTGAACCCGACATCCCTTAAAAAAATATAGTTTCCATAATTTGACCCCTGACTTCGGTAAAAAATTAATTGTGGAATCACCTGCACGCATAAATAAACAATTTATCAACATTTTAATACCTCGATGGAGACTAACAGCCATCAAGAAAATAATTATAAACACACAAAATTTTCTATCTATTCCTGCATGTTGCTGGGACCGACCCTAACCGTTGAAATCTAGAAAAATGTTCTTGAAGTGGATGGATTGTATTTCAGTATACTGACACTGAATGAAATGTACTGCAACAGGAGGAGGGTGGTTCAAATAAATAGGGCAAGTCATGTGACACGTGTGAACACATCTCCCTGTACACGTTACTCTGACCTACATGTAACACGTATTGCAGTTACAATACACTTGCCATGTCTGTTAAAATTTGATATGATCTACCACTAGTCAGTATTTAGACAAGGCCCTCACAAAAAAGGTACCATGTCACCATTATCATGATAATAATAATCACACATTTACAGAAATTGTATGTCCAGAAATAGCTTTAAAATATTGTTTATAACAAAAGTTAACATCATGTTGCACAACACCTACCATGTTCATTGGCTTTCACTTGAGGTCGAGACAGGGCGTCAGAGTGGTGCATTCTTACTGTACCACCTGACGCCTGGCCTGACATCTGACAGGCTAATTTGGCTCTGCTGTCTGTTGTAATTGCTGGCCATGGATGTGTCACCAGTCCTGACATTGTGCCTGGGAACTCTTCAATAGTCTCTGTTGTAGCTCTTATCAGTAAATTCTGGATAATTTCTTGTACTACCTGTTGAGCTTCATCACCAGTGGAGGCTGAGGAGGGGGTTTCCACAGGCAACACATCATTTTCTTCCGAGTTCACTTCAGATTCCTGATCATCCTGCCTACTTGGGTAGACTTGTTCATATAGGGGCTTTAGTTCTTTTTCTGTTTGGACACCTACACGTCTAGGTGAAGCAGCCATAGCACATTCCACACCCGAACCACTGCCAGGCAAGTCTTGCTCTGTAGCACTGTCAGTTTCAGATTGACAACACTCTACCGGTTCTTCTACTTCAACTGTTTGAATAGGTGAAGCAGCCATGTCACATTCCACACCAGTGACACTGACAGGTAAGTCTCGCTCTGTACAACTAGTAGTCTCAGACTGACAACACTCTATCGGTTCTTCTGCTTCCATTGTTTGAATTGGTGAACTGTCCACTGACTGCTGGGCAGGGTTCCAGGCAGTTTCTTGTTGTCCACCTTTTACAACAGAACCAGTTTCTTGTTGACCACGTTTCGTAATGGATTCATTGCCTGTTTCTTGAATGGCCCCATCTCCTACAGGAATTTTGCAGGAGGTTTCATCATAATTATCATTTCTAACATCTCCATTTATCTGTGACTGGACCAAGCCTTGCTGATCAATTGCTGTAATGGCACTAACTTCAGCACGTGTTTCTGTCCCTCCTTCCTCCCAAATTCTGAATATTGGAATATTTGGCATTTTTATCCAGTTATTCATCTCAGACTCATAAATCACACTTCGCAGGTTAATTATATTCAAGGGGAGTTTAAAAGCTGATACTATTTTGAAAAAAATTGAGTATTTTATCTGTTTGTTGAAAATTGGCAATTAATATCTTGCACAAATGAACTACATATTTACTAAATCATTTTTTTATCACTTATCCCACTCTCAGTTAACACTCTACAAGACCCACAACTCACAAAAACATAGCCTGGGAAAAAATTAAACATACCCTTCATTACTGGCATCATCAATTGGCACAGTGTTTGGGTCTCCAGCTGGTGGATTATCAAGGTGGGTTGCAGCTAAACACAAATATTTTGGGATTAATAAGGGCAGTCAGTCACTGCAACAAGGTTATCAGATTTTTGTTTAAGGAGTTACTGGAGTAAAAAAATTAAATTAAATTAATTTAAATTAAATTAAACAATGAAAAGTAGTTTTGGTAATCAAAGAAATGTTTCTATTCTAAAGTACAGTGAGACATTGGCTCCAAGGTTGTCTTTGCTGCCCAACAGAGTAAAACAAACCACTTGAATCCTCACCTGAAGGAGAGACAGCACCAGTTTCTTGTTGCCCAGTTTTTACAATAGTGAAGAAAGAGCCACTTGATTCATCACCTGTTGCTTGCCTGATCACACCTCCTTCAGTACATTTGTAGAAGGTTTCTTCATTTTCTTCATATTCTGCTCTATCCTCTGGTGACCTGAATGAGATACATTTATAATCTTGATTATTACAGCGTCTCCATCAGCCAGGACATGCCAAGTAATCTCATCATTCACAGCTGTGTGCCACATGGATCTAAACATTTCTGTACCTTTCACCGGGGCCGTAGCGATAGTCCGAAGGTTCAATAGTCCGAAGGTCTATGAATTAGAATTCGGACCAATGAACCCTTGATTAAAAAATCGATAAAAATGTTACCACTTTTCGGACCAATGAACCTTCGGATCAATGAACCTTCGGACTATCGAGACGCCCCCCCTTTCACCCACTGAGGATACATATCTGCAGGCTGAATTTACTTTGGGAGTTAAAAAAATTTCTGATAAATAATCTATGTACAGACCAGGCGGAGCAGGCCAATATTGTACATGTAGTGAAGATAGTACTTGACTGGTAACTGTCTTCTTCACAACAAAGGACTAACAGATCCATGAATCAAATATGGCGGCCCACTTTAAAGCTTGCTACATAATGACCCTAACAGACAATTAATAGATTCCCTGCAGGTATTATGCCAAAAGCATTTTAGCAGGTCAACTTTATTTGATTTGCAGATCTGTTGGTCCACTGTTTGGAATGCGATCTAAAACTGAATGATATATCACAAATACATTCACAAATAATATATATAATAAAATGGAATTATAGTCTGACATGTTCTTGATATCCTATTCCTCTATCTACATGTATACACTTAGAAATTATTGTCTTCACATGGAAAAGTTTGTTTTTTTTTACCTGTCAGTCTCATTATGCCGTTGAGCAATTCTGACAAATTCATCTTCAGGATTAGGATCAGAACTTGGATTCACACTGATGAAAGAGTCCCCTCCTGGGCGTTGCTGTGGCGGACTAGAGACACTGAAAAAATCAAGAAAGTGCAGTAAATGCAACTGATATTCCAAAACATTTAAAATTGCATTCTAATTCATAAGGGAGTTTTATTGATCATCTTTCCAAATCTTTAAACACACTTATGACTCTAAGGTGATGCTATCATGACTAAGAATAATTACATCTCTATAAGCCAGCAGTCCTAGTAAACCAAAAAGACCTTGTGATAAGGATGCAACGCTTACTTCATTATAACTGTGTAAGACCGGAGAAAACAAGGCAGCAAAGCTGGTAAATGGTCAGAAATATTAAGGACAAAATTGACAGAAGCAGTGACATTATGTCTAAAATAATAGAGAACCAATTTAACACAGTGCACAAAATTTTGTATTTACTGTCACTTTTAATGCAATGCTTTTAGGACCTTAAACACCACCCATTCAAAATAAATATGAAATACTGTTACTGTGGGAATGCAGAAAAAATATAAATATCACTGCTTCCACCCCAGGGGAATTCAAAGGAACACCTGGAAACTGCCAATATGTGGAAAAAAAAAAAAAAAAAAAAAAAAAAAACGCTTCTAGAGAAATTATCTAATCTTTTTAGTTTTTAGACTGCATCAGCTGCTGTGTTTTAGTTCTGTAAATCATTCCTGCACCTTTCTGAATAATAGGTAGCACAGTAATAAAAATAAAAACTTGAAGTTTATAATCATGCATTATTTTCTCAAAGGGTTAGTGTAACTTATATAACTGTGAGGAATGAACATAACTTCTGGGAAGGACAGATGGTTAAAATGTTAGGCATTATGAACAATACATTCACTAAATCATAAATAAAATTAAGTTAAGGACATAAAAAGTATAAGAAATTTATCAAATACCACTACTGATTAATTAATTAAAAATAAAAACTCAAATTATAGTTATCTTAGAAGCAGTGGGGTGTTGGTTTTGGTTTGGAATTAAAAAAAAAATGGTTTGAAACATGCCAGAACAGTCAACTATACCAGGAGATATTATGGTGAGGCAAAGCAGGAGTCACATTTTCCCCATTACATATGGTGCAATTGTGCTCCTTCACCTATCTGTGTCCAGGAAAATTAAACATGTAAGGTTTTAAGTGTTATGTGAAAAGGAATTACCTATAGTTATTACCTATAGTAAATAACTCAATGTCTGAAAAAAATTATAAAAAAGGCAATGAGGCCCTTTCTTCCCGCAACACAACCTTTTCATTTGATATGGATAGTAATTTTTATTACAAATATCATAATTATTATTACTATCTCCTATAATACTTGTTTTTTGCATCAACAAAATGGATTTACTTTTGACTGTTATTCTCTTTCGGGTCCTATTATATGCATTCATACTTTTTGCACATCACCTCACCAAAAAAAGGGCATAGCCGTAAATACTAAACATAATGTGCATAACACTTCTGGTTTACTGTTACAGTAATTATTTATAACAACAAATTTGTCTTTCTAGCCTTAATATTTTGACAGAATTGCTTACTTTTTGCAATACTGAAAGTGAACATCACTTATTCCACTCCCACCATTCCCTTAAACAATGAATACAACCCCCAGCTCACAAAGCACATGCTGGTAATGTACCTTTCACTTCTGTTAGAATCCTGCTGTTCGTCTTCATCAAGCCATGGATTCGCTTTTGCAACCGTGTAAGCATCTTCACACACATTGCTTTCATGAACTCCTACTTGATCATCACCTTTATCTAGTAATTTAAAAGAATAAACACACGCATGACAAGTTTATGATTAATGATGATAAAACCCAGTTGCTGGTCAATACTGAGCCACACTCAGTATCAGAATTAGAGCTGGTATGGTGCAAGAGACTCTAGTGCCAAAATCTTGCTGTTTACCTTTATTCTACTTTATCAGTTAATAGACAAATTTCAGACATTTTTCAGTCATGCACGTTTTATTTATGAAATAAAGCATCTTTAAAGCATCATTTGAGTTAGTGCACCACTGCTTTAGTTATCAATGCTCTTGTCACCTCCAGACTGTAAAAATTCAATTGTATATAACTCTAAATAAATGAAAACGCAGGGATAACATTTCAGTATATCCCTAACATCTTTTACAGACAATTGCCTCCTAATTGCTTTACTAATTCGCAGTCCTAGTTTACCTTGCTTTGATTTAGATAGCTCATCTGTCATGCTGTCTTCATTACTTGTGTCATCTGCTGATGGTCCATCATGAAGACTATTTGCAGCTGGACAGAAATAACTTGGAATTAGTAGCAGTCGTAAACTCAAACAAAATTAAGAAATGTTTAAGACTTTAAGGAGCAACAGTGAAAGCAATTATATTGCTTTCTGAAGAAAAAAAATCAATGAAAAGTGGTTTTGTTTTATTATTTTCTTAATAAATACTTTTAGACGGAAATTTTAGTCCATTTTGAGCAAAATAAAATGGTGATTCCAAATAAAATAATACAGTAAATTACTTATATGAAATTACAGTTATGTACAAATTTACCTTGCTCTGATTCAGAGTTTAAAGCACCAGATAATGTGGCAGTCTCATTGTCTTCACTATTTACACTTGGACTAATATCTGTCGGTCTTTCATTGGAGTACCCTGCAACATTTTGGGGTCTTTCACTGGAGTCTCCTGCAACATCTTGCAGTCTTTCATCAGAGTCTCCTGCAACATCTCGCGGCCTTTCATCAGAGTCTCCTGCAACATCTTGGGGCTTTTCATCAGAGTCTCCTGCAACATCTTGCGGTCTTTCATTGGAGTACCCTGCAACATGTAAAATGAATATTAATTATCATTTTACTACACAAGAAATGCCCCAGATAAAATAATGTAGCAGGGTATTTTTTAAGAAATCAGAGAGAATTCCCTGATGAAAATGCTCTAGACAGACATCAAAATATTAGTTGTAAACAATTTCAATATTTGCAGTAAACTGAAGAAGAATAATACTACTTAATTAGCAAAACAAAACAAGAATACAATTCTAGTATTAGGGCTGCAGTTTAAATATATATCTGCACAGACATCTTACCCCCTCCCTGTCTAGATGGGGACGTAGCAGTAGTCCGAAGATTCAATAGTCTGAAGGTTCATTGGTACGAATGTTCACTATATACCCTTCAGACCAATGAACCCTTGATTAAAAAACAGATGAAAATGTTACCATTTTTCAAACCAATGAAACTTAGGACCAATGAACCTTTGGACTATCGAGGCTCCACATCTAGACATGCACATTATTTACACACTGTACCTGTGCACAATCTTAATACTACCAAAAAATGTCAGACTGGATTCTATTACAACTCCAAAAACTATGTTTTCCAGAAAATCCTGGGGTTCAATAAGGAAATAACCAACCTTATAATCTGGTTTAGTTCATGGAGAAATTAATATGGTTTAAGGCATGGAGATATTATGTACAAATCTCCATTGTTCTAAATGGGGCCTGACAAAAATGGCAGTCCAAGGAATTAAAATCTGGGGTCCCACGTTAGAAAGAAGCACCTGGGTTAGTGCACAGGACAAATGACACCTGTAGTAATGAGACATGGACTTTACGTCTGTCACAATAATATATGACCAAATGGACATAAAAGGAAAATAGAGATATTTCTTAAGGCCAGACTGGTGCGAATATTACTGCTGTGAAGCAGATCTTTTTCTAATGCTTAAGTTTACTGTTATCATTACCTCCTCCTTGATCCCCGCTCTCCTCAACTGAATGGAGTAGACTTTCTGCAGATAAAAAGAAATTATTTGGAATTAAAAGGCGTACTCACCCCCCTTCGTCTCAGCTACCTAAATATACCCAACCAACAATATTTAATTTTTTTGTAAATAATAATAATAACTAGAGGATCAGAGAGGCGATACCGCCTCCGAATATTGTACCACCAGCTGGAGTAAGCGCATTCGTATAGACCCCCCCACACAAAAAAGGGACACCACCACCAGTCTTGTGCTTGACAAGCTGTAAAAATAGCAATCTACAAGAATTCTCAAAATATGCAAAAAATATATATAACTAAAAATGGTACAATCAAAGTTCAGTTCATCGTAAGGTAGGTCAAAGGTCAATTTCAAGGTCACAGTAAATTTCCAGTATATGACTTCCTATTCAAGTTCAATAGTAACTATGGACCTATCTTTGCCAGTTTTGGAGATAAAAGGGAACGACAATTTGCAAAGTTCAATTCATGATGAAAAGTAGGTAAAAGGTCAATTTTAAGGTCACAGTAAATTGCCTCTAATGACTTTCTATTCAAATTCAATAGTAGCTATGGGCGTATCTCTGCCAGTTTTGAAAATAAAAGCATTAAAAAGTTGCAAAGTTCAGTTTATGGTGTTAAGTAGGTCAAAGGTCAATTTCAAGGTCAGAGTAAGATAACAAGTATATCACTTCCTATTCAACTTTAATATTAACTATGGACCTATTTCTGCCAGGTTTGGAGTTAAAAGGGAAAGAAATTAGCAAAGTTCAGTTCATGGTGATAAGTAGGTCAAAGGTCAATTTTAAGGTCACATATATTGCCTCTAATGACTTTCTATTCAAATTCAATAGTAACTATGGGCGTATCTCTGCCAGTTTTGAAAATAAAAGCATTAAAAAGTTGCAAAGTTCAGTTCATGGTTAAAAGTAGGTCAAAGGTCAATTTAAAGGTCACAGTAAATTGCCTCTGACTTTCTATTCAAATTCAATAGTAACTATGGGCATATCTCTACCAGTTTTGAAAATAAAAGCATTAAAAAGTTGCAAAGTTCAGTTTATGGTGTTAAGTAGGTCAAAGGTCAATTTCAAGGTCAGAGTAAGATAACAAGTATATCATTTCCTATTCAACTTTAATATTAACTATGGACCTATTTCTGCCAGGTTTGGAGTTAAAAGGGAAAGAAATTAGCAAAGTTCAGTTCATGGTGATAAGTATGTCAAAGGTCAATTTTAAGGACACATATATTGCCTCTAATGACTTTCTATTCAAATTCAATAGTAACTATGGGCGTATCTTTGCCAGTTTTGGAGATAAAAGGGAACTAAAATTTGCCAAGTTAAGTTCATGGTAAAAAGTAGGTCAAAGGTCAATTTTAAGGTCACAGTAAATTGTCTTTAATGACTTCATATTCAAATTCAATAATAACTATGGACGTATCATTGCCAGTTTTGGAGAAAAAAGGTAACCAAAATTTGCAAAGTTCAATTCATGATAAAAAGTAGGTCAAAGGTCAGTTTCAAGGTCACATTTAGATTGCCAGTATATGACTTCCTATTTAATTTCAACAGTAACTATGGACCTATCTCTGCCAGTTTTCGAGATAAAAGGGAACCAAAATTTGCAAAGTTCAGTTCATGGTAAAAAAGTAGGTCAAAGGTCAATTTTTAAGGTCACAGTAAATTGCCTCTAATGACTTTCTATTCAAATTCAATAGTAACTATGTGCGTATCTCCGCAGTTTTCAAAGTGTAAGCATTAAAAAAGGTGCAAAGTTTAGTTAAGGTGTAAAGTAGGTCAAAGGTCAATTTCAAGGTCAGAGTAAGATTATCAGTATATGACCTCCTATTCAACTTCAATAGTAACTATGGACCTATCTCTGCCAGTTTTAGAGATGATAGGGAACCAAAATTTGCAAAGTTCAATTCATGATGAAAAGTAGGTCAAAGGTCAAATTCAAGGTCACATTTAGATTGCCAGTATATGACTTCCTATTCAAGTTCAATAGTAACTATGGACCTATCTCTGCCAGTTTTGGAGATAAAAGGTAACCAAAATTTGCAAAGTTCAATTCATGATAAAAAGTAGGTCAAAGGTCAATTTCAAGGTCACAT